>CANNZV010000436.1:0-493200 GCA_947561585.1 Caprella mutica
GTAAATGTCTTTTCCTCTTCAACATTAAGGTCCCTCTGGGACCGCCTTATTTCTTTCAAATTCAAATGATTATGAATCATCATCAATCAATCAAAATATATGAACAAGCAGCAACCTAATTATGTTTGTTGTATAAATTCAATGCTATATTCCAGACCAGATAGATGTTATTTTAAAAACTCTCATCGTGATTGAAGGTATATGCCAAATTCACGTACACATTCCTGTAGAATGTTAATTCTTCTAATGAGTTATATATAAGAGAGCATTACACTTAAAAGCATATGAAGGAAGTACAGCTCAATGAATTAAATAAATAATGATATATCCTCACTGAAAAAACAAATAATTCTTCAAAAGAAAGATAAGTTAAGTTATTAAGAATAAAACATCGTACTTACTTACTGACCGACCTAAAAATGTAGATTTGTGTGTGCACTAACTTCAAAGGAAGAAGTAGTATTCGATACGGCGTAAGTTCCAAATTATCGGCCGATACCACATCTTCGGTCAGTCAGTCAGTCAAAAAAAAAAACCGTATTATAAATAATGATAATTATATTCTTTTAATCGGTCGGAACATGTGATACCTATCCTATCTGCCTAGAGTTTTTTTTTATGTGAATGCGATCGATAATTCGGAACTTACCCTTTATTCAAATTTCAATGAAGTTCATTCCTATAGGATAGGTAGGTAGGATATATTCCCCACTTATTTGTATTACTATTTTGAAAAATTATTCTGAATATGCTTCCTTTCTATATATTTCTATGGCATTAACATAATAGATATAAGACAAGTAAGTGCTAGAAACTTGAAATAGCTACAAAAATATGTGTACCTACCTACCTACCTACCTACCTATAGAAAACAAGAATTTGCTGATGATTTAATAAACTATACATTTATTCTATCATGTCAACAGAATTCAAACCTTATATATACGTATTATAAGGTTGTTAGACAGAGATAAGTTAGGAGCAGTATGAATTCATAAAATTATTTTCAAGTGTATATATTAAATTTCTATACACAAATAGTCCAGAGTTCAGTATTTGTTTGTATATATATTTACGTATAATAATTCTTCAATCAATCCACCAATATAAGATATTTATCAATCAATATGAATAATCTGCAATTCAAAAAGTAAGAATTTTTTTTTCTCAGCAAGGTCAATTATGAATCATAAAAATAGGATTGGATATAAAGGACACTGACTGAAAACATAGATTGTGCATACGCCAATTTATATTGAAATTGTGCATTCTTTCGATATCAAATGGATATTATATCAATTCTATTTAGTGTTGTTACCATTTTTTATTGTATGAAAGTTGATTTGAACGATCATCAATGATAACGATTGTAGTTCATACATGCAAGTCTTTGAATATATTCTGTCTGAATGTCTGTCCATGTATTTTCTAATAAATAAAAAGAAGGCAATTTTTTTGACAATCAATAATATAATATAAAACATTTCACAGTGCAATCTTAACTTTATTGTTCGTTTCTTGTGTGAAAAATGTTTGTCATATGTTTCATTTATTAACCATAGGTTGTTCTTTATATATTTTTTTTTTGGTATACCACACTACTGTGATCGCATTCATTTGACAATTCTCATTATCAATCTGGATGCGAATCATTTTCAATGTATGTTAGCTTATTACTATTCTGCCTGTGTCAGTATTTTAGAGTATATTCATTCACAGTAATGCAAATGGATTGATTAAGACAGTAAGTATACATTATTCTTTGTTATTTTATTGTACAACTAATGTTATTTATAATATTCTTCTGAATTAATTGAAAAAAATGGAATACAATTTGGCCTGATGTTGTTATTTATTCCTACCTACGATAATTGGCCTTGTTGTGGAAACAGCAAATCACGAAGCTGATGATATACAGCTTTTTTTTCTCTAATTAGGGCAAGGTGTGCACACATTTATATATATGATGATGAATGAATCATAAAAACTTTGAATTTTGTAGATGTTAGGCGGGCCCAGAGGGCCCTTAAAACTCCGCAGATTATGAAGATAAACTTCTTAACCTCCGAATCCGTAGAGGGTACGTCCTTGTCTCTTCAGGGCGTAAACTACGTCCATGGCAGTGACGGTCTTCCTCTTGGCGTGTTCAGTGTAGGTGACGGCATCACGGATGACATTTTCAAGGAAAACCTTGAGAACACCACGGGTCTCTTCGTAGATGAGACCAGAGATACGTTTCACACCTCCACGACGCCAGACGGCGAATGGCAGGCTTGGTGATACCCTGGATGTTATCACGCAAAACCTTGCGATGCCTCTTGGCGCTCCCTTTCCGAGTCCTTTTCCTCCTTTACCACGTCCAGTCATGATGAGATGATGTGCTTTTACTTTGGCGAACAAAATAAAGTGTGATCGGCCTCAGCTTACCGGCGCTCTTATAAACGACTGAACCGTATGTGTGAGAGAAGTGTGCGCTAAGGCTAAACTCGCTCTACTACTCTGTCATCATTCTATTGTTAAAATGTGTTGTCCTATTGTTGGAATTTCTGTTTGAATTTAACATCAACATGAACTAAAATAAATCACCAACAGTTTGATATACATTTTAAATCATTACGTCAATGTTTAGATACTTTCCTTATCAGTAGTCCATAGGACAATTTACCGCGATACGCTGCGCGTGTCTTGTCCCTCAATGAGCGAGGTAGCTCAGGTACTCGACGGCTCAGTCATTTGTATATAAACAACATTAGTTGAGGGGCCGTCTCAACACCGTTTTTAACATCGTCGTTTACAATGGCTCGTACCAAGCAGACCGCTCGTAAATCCACCGGAGGAAAGGCTCCCCGCAAGCAGCTCGCCACCAAGGCTGCCAGAAAGTCAGCTCCTGCTACAGGAGGTGTCAAGAAACCCCACAGGTACAGGCCTGGAACCGTCGCTCTTCGTGAGATCCGTCGTTACCAGAAGAGTACCGAGCTTCTCATCCGCAAGCTCCCCTTCCAGCGTCTGGTTCGTGAGATCGCTCAGGATTTCAAGACTGATCTCCGTTTCCAGTCCTCCGCTGTCATGGCTCTGCAGGAAGCTTCAGAGGCTTACCTCGTCGGTCTCTTCGAAGACACCAACTTGTGCGCTATCCACGCCAAGCGTGTCACCATCATGCCAAAGGACATCCAGCTTGCCCGCCGCATCCGTGGTGAACGTGCCTAAGTCCAAGACTTTTGCTCTTCCCATCTTAAGGTCCCTCTGGGACCGCCTAATACATTCAAAAGTTCAAATTTTTAATGATCAATTATCTCACTTTATGTAAATAGTTATTTTTTGCTTGCTTGCTCATGAATCAATCATATTCAAATAATGATAATCTATATAGTATTATATTTACTAAGAGAGAGAGAGTAGAAAAAAAAAACATCAAATGACTTACTCATTTTTAAAAATATGCAACGTTCAAAAGAGAGTTAATTTTGTATATTAAACAAAATATTATGAATTGAAGAGTAAATAACCGTATGTAGCTATTTTATTATATAATATTAATTGATGAGTAGTATCAATTGTAAGCAAGCTTATTCATCTATTGAAGAGCATATCAACATTATCTATTTACATACTATTCAGAGAGATTTATTTCACCAGGTACACCCCTTTACTTAACTATACCTAACATGGTTTGGGTACATTAAACACACTAAATAGACTGCCTTGTTCGGAATGGTGCTAGGACATTGTAATTGCTTACAAATTCTAAAAGATAGCTTTACATCTTTTTCCTACTTTAGTGCACAGATATAAAATTGTTTAGACAAGCCCTAACAAAATAACAAGATGATATCTGGGACTTTGTTATAAAGTTATGCCTGCCCTACACACCATATTTATAGCCAATCGAATGCTATTTACAACAGTTCCATGTAGTGGATATTGCCGCAGCTTAAGTCCTTTATATTGACAATTGCGCGACTAGATTGTACGTGTGGGGTCCGTGATGCCTTCCTACCGCTGGGATCGGTAGGCTCTACCCAGCGGGGCACCAACCCAAAGCTTACAAACAGAAATTGGAGGAGTTCTGTTGTCACAAATTACAGCAGATACTCTAAGATCGCGCATTAGAATATCAAAGGAAAAGTCTCGTTAGTTCCTTAGTTATTCTAGCAGAGGGCAGAGAAAGAGAAAAGACTGCATTTAAATTGCAACAACAGTTACTTCAATTAGATAATAATATTGGGTGAAACACAATAGAACAATAATGATTATTTCTAACATATCAGAAACTTATATCTTTAAAATTTACATATATAACCACTAAATTTACACTTACTGTTTATTTTTATTTATTTTTATTTTGATGATGAAATTATGTATGATATAAAACATTATTCAAAATTCCTTCAAAAAAAAGAAACACATATAATGTGCATTAGAATTAAAATGGCTTTATTTAATTAACATTCATATGAAGTATTAGCTATTAGACCAGTCATTCCTTCTTTTCATTATATTTTGTAATTGTAACACAATAATCGTAATTATTGTCTTTGGAGCACATTTACTTCGTAAACAAAATACGACACCTGCTATCCTAAAGGATGTGATATGGTGGTGTCATGAGTGATGGTCAAATGACCTAAATACTGTGAACGAGTGATGGTCAAATGACCATAATACTGTGACTGAGTGATGGTCAAATGACCCGAATACTGTGACCGAATGATGGTCAAATGACCAGAATACTGTGATCGAGTGATGGTCAAATGACCAGAATACTGTGACCGAATGATGGTCAAATGACCCGAATACTGTGATCGAGTGATGGTCAAATGACCAGAATACTGTGACTGAGTGATGGTCAAATGACCCGAATACTGTGACCGAATGATGGTTAAATGACCAGAATACTGTGAACGAATGATGGTCAAATGACCAGAATACTGTGACCGAATGATGGTCAAATGACCCGAATACTGTGACCGAATGATGGTCAAATGACCCGAATACTGTGACCGAATGATGGTCAAATGACCCGAATACTGTGACCGAATGATGGTCAAATGACCCGAATACTATGACCGAATGATGGTCAAATGACCAGAATACTGTGAACGAATGATGGTCAAATGACCTGAATACTGTGAAAGAATGATGGTCAAATGACCGGAATACTATGACCGAATGATGGTCAAATGACCAGAATACTGTGACCGAATGATGGTCAAATGACCTGAATACTGTGAAAGAATGATGGTCAAATGACCCGAATGCTGTGACCGAATGATGGTCAAATGACCAGAATACTGTGACCGAATGATGGTCAAATGACCTGAATATTGTGATCGAATGATGGTCAAGTGACCCGAATACTGTAATTGAATGATGGTCAAGAATACGTCCATAAACAATTAACATTAAATACTGTGATTTCTTGTTAATCTCTTGAACTGTTTCTGGGATATCAAAATATTGATATTTAAATTCGAATAAAATGTTTATTCGTGTGGATCAATTATGAAATTGAATTTTTTTTAAGTTTAAATGCTTACATTGCTTTCATTTGTTCTTTTTTTTTGTTATCTTTGGTGAAAAGAGTTATTTAAATAATTTTAATAGAATTATATATTTACACCTGGCTATTAATGTAATAGCGAAAAATAAAGAGAAATATACCCCATCTACACTTCAAAAAAATAAAAATAAAAAACAATTCGTGGATGAAATGTCCAAGACCAGTTAAACAGTTAAACTGCTATACACATACGTACATGTTTCAGTAGTTTTTGGCACATTTCTATTCCTCATATCTACTCGTAGCATGATACATAATATAATGTATCATTGCATTATAATGACACATATAATGTATCATTGCATGACAAATATAATGTATCATAGCATGATAAATATAATGTATCATAGCATGATAAATATAATGTATCATTGAATTATAAATATAATGTATCATAGCATGATAAATATTATGGCACATATAATGTATAATGCGATTTGAAAATATTGCCTAGCTAGGAATGTATAAGTACGGGTATAATATTTAAGATGTTCATAAGGTTATTAGGAGTGATACACTTGTCTTAATTATTTGTTATGATTTGTTATTTGATTTGTATTTGTTTTAATTTGTACAATTGAAATAGCACAATTATAGTCAATAATGAGTAATCAATATTATGGCAAAGAATGTGAGATTAAATATCATTATTTTATCTTAATACAACTAACTATTTATATTGTTCGTCATATCGAGTAGCTTCTCTGCATCCATGAGCTTTAATTCTACTTCTCTATTCATTAGAACTAAGGTTACTGATTACAAAACTGCAAACAATTTCAATTATATTATAATATATAATTTAAGTTATCTTTGTGATTTTCCTTCTACGCCTATGAATTTCAAACGAAGAAAAAGACTAGAATATCTCTGAATAGTTCAAAATCCTAATAAAGCATATACATATTACAAATATTATCAATGGCTATCCATACTGTTACCAAAGTACCATTACCATAAAAAAATATTAGGTACCTGAAAGTGTACCTATATACCTAATTACAATTAAATATACGATTACACCTGATGAAGTTCGCACTCCTTTCTCCTTCTTCTATTGAATCTAATAGAAAATCGGACAGTGACGGTTGAGTGTGACTATTTTCTTAAATAATACGAAGCAAATTCTTGATTAATTATATTATATATATAAATTCTTCTCTGTTAACTCACTGAGAAAAAAATTGCGAGTCAACCTGACTCATCACTTGAGTCAAGGCTCTCAAAACTGGTAGCCGGTAAGTTGCTCGAAAACAATTGCTCGAAAGACAATTGCTCGAAAGACAATTGCTCAAAAAACAATTGCTCGAACGAAGAAATGACCGAAAGAACAATTGCTCGAACGAAGAAATGACCGAAAGAACAATTGCTCGGACAAACAAATGACCGAAAGAACAATTGCTCGAATGATCAATCGTTCAGATAATATAAAATAAATGAAATGCAGTTGTTATTAAATACTAATTACACTAATGACAATTAGGTACAGCTAATCGAAGAGATTTCACTTCATTATTAACCGACTTTCGGCAATATTAATGTAATTAAAAATTGCTGGTCAATTGCTTAATGTAAAAGAATAGGAAAAGTCAACCATAAAAGAGTTACCGAAAAAGGGAAAATTTAATGAAATAAAAACAAGTGGCACGAATACCAGAGGTCATGCTAAATGGGTCGGGAACAGTTCCCATAGCCCGAGTTGCTAAAACCAAACAAACCTAACCTATAGCCCTGAGAAGCTATTTACTGATAAAAAAAATTAATGTACCCAAAATTGGTGTGGAGTATTCCTGTTCAATAAAAATAAAAAAACTGGGATAATTATAATTAAAAACAGTATTATGATTGATAGTAAAGAGCGATGAAAAATATGAAATGCAGTTATTATAGATTGTTAATTAGATACCAGGACGGTTAGGTGCAGCTAATTGAAGTGATCCAACTTGATGATTATCTGTCTTTTATTAATTTGAACACTGATCTATTTGATCATTCAAGCATTTGACCATTCGAGCAATTGTTCATTCGATTAATTGTTCGTTGGAGCAATTATTTTTCGAGCAATCGTTTTCGAGCAATTGTCTTTCGAGTAATTGCTTTCGAGCAATTTACCTAGAACACTCAAACCTCCACATTGGAGTCTTATTTCTTGATTGACTTACCTGAGTCAATCTGACTATTAATTAAGAGTCAATATGAATTTTGTTTTTGAGTAAAATGTTAGGATGAGTCAAATTGACTCACATTTTTGAATCGGTTTTGGGATAAACCGAAAATTCAAATTTTGAGTCAATTTGACTCGTATTTTTTTCTCAGTGTCTGATTTGTTATATAACTTTGGCTCTACAAATTTAATGCATTTCTATAGAAATTTTAATCTGCAGTGGAGGTGGACATTTAAGATGATCATATTTTCGTCGATTATAATCAGCAAACGAAAGCCGATTATAATTTCCTACTCGTCAATAATAATAAACACCTCTAACTGTGACACGTCTAACTGTGACACCTCTAACTGTGACACGTCTAACTGTGACACCTCTAACTGTGACACCTCTAACTGTAACACCTCTAACTGTGACACCTCTAACTGTAACACCTCTAACTGTGACACTTCTAACTGTGACACCTCTAACTGTGACACCTCTAACTGTGACACCTCTAACTGTAACACCTCTAACTGTGACACGTCTAACTGTGACACCTCTAACTGTGACACCTCTAACTGTAACACCTCTAACTGTGACACCTCTAACTGTAACACCTCTAACTGTGACACTTCTAACTGTGACACCTCTAACTGTGACACCTCTAACTGTGACACTTCTAACTGTGCCACCTCTAACTGTGACACCTCTAACTGACATTGCTAACTGGCAGTAATTAAAGCTTAGTTTGTTTAGAGTGTATCAGACTATCATTCTCACACTCATATTTTGTTTACGAAGTGTCCCTTTCTAATTACAGTTAATCACACCCACTCTAAGTACATCCCCACTCTACCCACTCTACCACCACATTATTGAGAGGGTATAGAGTTACACCTGTGACTTGAACGGTCACTAACGTGCCAGAAAATAGTCTAAACTTGACCATTAAGACGAAAAATATCATATTAAGGCAGAGACAGGGTGTTTCCTACTTTTATATCGGAAAATATATATAGATAATATGTAATATCTATATCCACATTACAAATAT
Organism: Caprella mutica; assembly: GCA_947561585.1. Classification (NCBI taxonomy): domain Eukaryota; kingdom Metazoa; phylum Arthropoda; class Malacostraca; order Amphipoda; family Caprellidae; genus Caprella; species Caprella mutica. Next base: position 8,762 of record CANNZV010000436.1, read on the forward strand.
AATACGGAATAAGGTATTTCGAAAACGAAATGTCGTGGATGAATTCTCCGTACACGCAGTTTAACACATTCATTTTTTCACTTAAATTAAATCATCGATCTTTTCAGTTGAACATTTCATTAAATAGATCTGCAGAAAATCAAATAAAACAGTTCCTAGATTGTTACAGAAAACTTAAAAATAGTTACAGCAGCTTACTAAATAGTTACAGCAGCTTACTAAATAGTTACAGCAGCTTACTAAATAGTTACAGCAGCTTACTAAATAGTTACAGCAGCTTACTAAATAGTTACAGCAGCTTACTAAATAGTTACAGCAGCTTACTAAATAGTTACAGCAAGCTTAATAAATAGTTACAGCAGCTTACTAAATAGTTACAGCAAGCTTAATAAATAGTTACAGCAAGCTTACTAAATAGTTACAGCAAGCTTACTAAATAGTTACAGCAGCTTACTAAATAGTTACAGCAGCTTACTAAATAGTTACAGCAGCTTACTAAATAGTTACAGCAGCTTACTAAATAGTTACAGCAAGCTTAATAAATAGTTACAGCAGCTTACTAAATAGTTACAGCAAGCTTAATAAATAGTTACAGCAGCTTACTAAATAGTTACAGCAGCTTACTAAATAGTTACAGCAAGCTTAATAAATAGTTACAGCAAGCTTACTAAATAGTTACAGCAGCTTACTAAATAGTTACAGCAAGCTTAATAAATAGTTACAGCAGCTTACTAAATAGTTACAGCAAGCTTAATAAATAGTTACAGCAGCTTACTAAATAGTTACAGCAAGCTTACTAAATAGTTACAGCAGCTTACTAAATAGTTACAGCAGCTTACTAAATAGTTACAGCAGCTTACTAAATAGTTACAGCAGCTTACTAAATAGTTACAGCAAGCTTAATAAATAGTTACAGCAGCTTACTAAATAGTTGCAGCAGCTTACTAAATAGTTACAGCAGCTTACTAAATAGTTACAGCAAGCTTAATAAATAGTTACAGCAGCTTACTAAATAGTTACAGCAGCTTACTAAATAGTTACAGCAAGCTTAATAAATAGTTACAGCAGCTTACTAAATAGTTACAGCAGCTTACTAAATAGTTACAGCAGCTTACTAAATAGTTACAGCAGCTTACTAAATAGTTACAGCAGCTTACTAAATAGTTACAGCAAGCTTGATAAATAGTTACAGCAGCTTACTAAATAGTTACAGCAAGCTTAATAAATAGTTACAGCAAGCTTACTAAATAGTTACAGCAAGCTTAATAAATAGTTACAGCAGCTTACTAAATAGTTACAGCAGCTTACTAAATAGTTACAGCAGCTTACTAAATAGTTACAGCAGCTTACTAAATAGTTACAGCAAGCTTAATAAATAGTTACAGCAGCTTACTAAATAGTTACAGCAGCTTACTAAATAGTTACAGCAGCTTACTAAATAGTTACAGCAGCTTACTAAATAGTTACAGCAAGCTTACTAAATAGTTACAGCAAGCTTAATAAATAGTTACAGCAGCTTACTAAATAGTTACAGCAGCTTACTAAATAGTTACAGCAGCTTACTAAATAGTTACAGCAGCTTACTAAATAGTTACAGCAGCTTACTAAATAGTTACAGCAAGCTTACTAAATAGTTACAGCAAGCTTAATAAATAGTTACAGCAGCTTACTAAATAGTTACAGCAGCTTACTAAATAGTTGCAGCAGCTTACTAAATAGTTGCAGCAGCTTACTAAATAGTTACAGCAGCTTAATAAATAGTTACAGCAGCTTACTAAATAGTTACAGCAAGCTTACTAAATAGTTACAGCAGCTTACTAAATAGTTACAGCAGCTTACTAAATAGTTACAGCAAGCTTACTAAATAGTTACAGCAAGCTTAATAAATAGTTACAGCAGCTTACTAAATAGTTACAGCAGCTTACTAAATAGTTACAGCAGCTTACTAAATAGTTACAGCAAGCTTAATAAATAGTTACAGCAGCTTACTAAATAGTTACAGCAGCTTACTAAATAGTTACAGCAGCTTACTAAATAGTTACAGCAGCTTACTAAATAGTTACAGCAAGCTTACTAAATAGTTACAGCAAGCTTAATAAATAGTTACAGCAGCTTACTAAATAGTTGCAGCAGCTTACTAAATAGTTGCAGCAGCTTACTAAATAGTTACAGCAGCTTAATAAATAGTTACAGCAGCTTAATAAATAGTTACAGCAGCTTACTAAATAGTTACAGCAGCTTACTAAATAGTTACAGCAGCTTACTAAATAGTTACAGCAAGCTTACTAAATAGTTACAGCAAGCTTAATAAATAGTTACAGCAGCTTACTAAATAGTTGCAGCAGCTTACTAAATAGTTACAGCAGCTTAATAAATAGTTACAGCAGCTTAATAAATAGTTACAGCAGCTTACTAAATAGTTACAGCAGCTTACTAAATAGTTACAGCAGCTTACTAAATAGTTACAGCAGCTTACTAAATAGTTACAGCAGCTTACTAAATAGTTACAGCAGCTTACTAAATAGTTACAGCAGCTTACTAAATAGTTACAGCAGCTTACTAAATTGTTACAGCAGCTTACTAAATAGTTACAGCAGCTTACTAAATAGTTACAGCAAGCTTACTAAATAGTTACAGTAGGTTTACGGATATTGTTTTTCACTACCGCCAGGTGGCGTTAAGTCTCATTTTGGCAAGTCACTGAATGACCTGCATTCCTAGATTTATTATTCATGAATTCAAATGCTATTATTTCTTAAATAACAATAATTAATTAAAGCCTAAAAAGTAAATAGATAAAAAAATTATAATCTGCATGTTAATATAAATTAGTGTAATTATTACTTGAATTTATTAGATTAGATATTATATGAAATTGTCACTCGTTCCAGCAAATTTGACGGCGTTATATTTTTATACTTAAATTACTAATTTTCGCTTAAATTATTAATTTTCACTTAAAATACTAATTCTCACTCAAATTATTAATTTTCGCTTAGATTATTAATTTTCGCTTAAATTACTAATTTTCGCTTAAATTATTAATTTTCGCTTAAATTACTAATTTTCGCTTAAATTATTAATTTTCGCTTAGATTATTAATTTTCGCTTAAATTATTAATTTTCGCTTAAATTACTAATTTTCGCTTAAATTACTAATTCTCGCTTAAATTATTAATTTTCGCTTAGATTATTAATTTTCGCTTAAATTATCAATTTTCGCTTAAATTACTAATTCTCGCTTCTTAGATTATTAATTTTCGCTTAAATTACTAATTCTCGCTTAAATTATTAATTTTCGCTTAAATTACTAATTTTCGCTTAAATTATTAATTTTCGCTTAAATTACTAATTTTCGCTTAAATTACTAATTTTCGCTTAAATTATTAATTTTCGCTTAAATTATTAATTTTCGCTTAAATTACTAATTCTCGCTTAAATTATTAATTTTCGCTTAAATTACTAATTTTCGCTTAAATTATTAATTTTCGCTTAAATTACTAATTCTCGCTTAAATTATTAATTTTCGCTTAAATTATCAATTTTCGCTTAAATTACTAATTCTCGCTTCTTAGATTATTAATTTTCGCTTAAATTACTAATTCTCGCTTAAATTATTAATTTTCGCTTAAATTACTAATTCTCGCTTAAATTATTAATTTTCGCTTAGATTATTAATTTTCGCTTAAATTATTAATTTTCGCTTAAATTACTAATTTTCGCTTAAATTACTAATTCTCGCTTAAATTGTTAATTTTCGCTTAAATTACTAATTTTCGCTTAAATTACTAATTCTCGCTTAAATTATTAATTTTCGCTTAAATTATCAATTTTCGCTTAAATTACTAATTCTCGCTTCTTAGATTATTAATTTTCGCTTAAATTACTAATTCTCGCTTAAATTATTAATTTTCGCTTAAATTACTAATTTTCGCTTAAATTACTAATTCTCGCTTAAATTATTAATTTTCGCTTAGATTATTAATTTTCGCTTAAATTACTAATTCTCGCTTAAATTATTAATTTTCGCTTAAATTACTAATTTTCGCTTAAATTACTAATTCTCGCTTAAATTATTAATTTTCGCTTAGATTATTAATTTTCGCTTAAATTATTAATTTTCGCTTAAATTACTAATTTTCGCTTAAATTACTAATTCTCGCTTAAATTATTAATTTTCGCTTAAATTACTAATTTTCGCTTAAATTATTAATTTTCGCTTAAATTACTAATTTTCGCTTAAATTACTAATTTTCGCTTAAATTATTAATTTTCGCTTAAATTACTTATTTTCGCTTAAATTACTAATTTTCGCTTAAATTATTAATTTTCACTAAAATTATTAATTTTTACTAAAAAAATTAATTTTCACTGATATTATTAATTTTCATCTTTTTAATTCAATTTAAAATTAGAGAAATCTTTGACTGAAAGTTGTTGTTACATAGCTGAGGTAATTACCTTCGCAGAAAGTGCAAGGTTATATTTTAGACGGCATTTATTTATCATCATGTTATTCGCATAACTTAAAAAGCATTGAACCAAATTGCCTAAAATTTGGTGAAACGATTGATCAATGTCCAGTGATTTGCTGGTAGAATTTTGGGAGTAACTTGGTCAAAGGTCAAGGTCATGGTCATTTATAACTGAAAAAGTATTGAACCATATTGCAAGAAACTTGGTGGGACGATTGGTCAATTTGCAGGAACCATTTTGTTAGATTTTGGGAGTGATCGGGTCAAAGGTCAAAGATCAAGGTCAAGGCCATTTGTAACTCAATAACTTTAAAGTATTCAACCAAATTGTCTGAAATTTGATGGTACAACTGTTCAATGTCCAGTAACCATCTGGTAGAATTTTGGGAGCGATCCGATCAAATGTCAAGGTCAATAACTCAAAAAGTATTTTACCACATTGCATGAAACTTGGTGGGACGATTGGTTATTATCCAGTTAGTAGTCTATTAAATTTTGGGATAGAACGGGTCAAAGGGGCGGCGAAGGTATGCTCTCTACTGAATGCACATAATCTAGTTTATTATGCAAAGATTGTACTGGAATATAGTGGAAAAATGTTATAGATGAAAATACATATAAAAACAATTGTGCTATTATTAACCTAGAAACGTTCGTTTGATATCGTATTATATATAACTATTTTTAGTAATGACAATTTAAAGATAATTTAGCATGTTCTAACCAGTCTATTAGGTGCTGATATTCCTTTGCAAAATAATGGGAATTGCTTTAACTTTACTCTCTAACACTCATTGCTTTAACTTTACTCCCTAACACTCATTGCTTTAACTTTACTCCCTAACACTCATTGCTTTAACTTTACTCCCTAACACTCATTGCTTTAACTTTACTCCCTAACACTCATTGCTTTAACTTTACTCCCTAACACTCATTGCTTTAACTTTACTCCCTAACACTCATTGCTTTAACTTTACTCCCTAACACTCATTGCTTTAACTTTACTCCCTAACACTCATTGCTTTAACTTTACTCCCTAACACTCATTGCTTTAACTTTACTCCCTAACACTCATTGCTTTAACTTTACTCTCTAACACTCATTGCTTTAACTTTACTCTCTAACACTCATTGCTTTAACTTTACTCCCTAACACTCATTGCTTTAGCTTTACTCCCTAACACTCATTGCTTTAACTTTACTCCCTAACACTCATTGCTTTAACTTTACTCCCTAACACTCATTGCTTTAACTTTACTCCCTAACACTCATTGCTTTAACTTTACTCTCTAACACTCATTGCTTTAACTTTACTCCCTAACACTCATTGCTTTAACTTTACTCCCTAACACTCATTGCTTCAACTTTACTCCCTAACACTCATTGCTTTAACTTTACTCTCTAACACTCATTGCTTCAACTTTACTCCCTAACACTCATTGCTTTAACTTTACTCCCTAACACTCATTGCTTTAACTTTACTCTCTAACACTCATTGCTTTAACTTTACTCCCTAACACTCATTGCTTTAACTTTACTCCCTAACACTCATTGCTTTAACTTTACTCCCTAACACTCATTGCTTTAACTTTACTCCCTAACACTCATTGCTTTAACTTTACTCCCTAACACTCATTGCTTTAACTTTACTCCCTAACACTCATTGCTTTAACTTTACTCCCTAACACTCATTTCAGGTAAATCCTCATCAGTATCAGACAAAAGTGCTAAGGACTTTAAAGATCCTTGCGCAAATGAACGTCCAAAAATACGACAATAGGAAATAGGACTCTAAGTAGTAAGGATACGCGTCCCAAATGTAATGGCTTAGAGAAGTAATAAGCAGGATATTAGGTCTAATATTTTTGAGAGTTAATTAAAGAGAGGCTTTTATAGCATGTGTTTCTTTTGAATAGGTGATATGAGAGCTAAAAACACTCTGAGTGTTAAACAAAAAAGTAAAACACAATATAATATAGTCAGATAGATTATAAAATTATAAGTAAGATTTTGAACTTAAAATCTAAGAAATTTTGTTTTAGTTAATATGGTTTTGGTTTAATTAGGTTACTTATGCAGAAAATTAAATAAATTTCCTCAGTTTTAACATGTAAAATATAGGTGCTGGTTTGAAGTTTATATTACTATTCTTAGTTATAGTTATATAATATTATTTACAGGTTGTGAGCTAATGTAAATAAATTAAATAAATACTATTAAAAAATATTTTACGTAATCGGTATCGAAATTTATAATTTAAAACTCTTTTATGAAATTAACGTAATGAGTTTATATCTTAAAAGAATAAATACATAACAATTCCTAAATAAATAACACATAATTACTCAATATATTCATTTTCTCCAATTAGTACCTTTAATTAGTATAAACATTAGCAAATTAGTGCCAAACACTTTCCTGTCACGGTGAGTGTCATTGTAAAGAAAACACTTTACAATTATTCTTACTGAGCTACAAAAAGAAATAGTTATGGTGGGGACATAGAAGATTAAGAGAAATAGTTATGGTGGGGCCATAGATGATTAGGAGAAATAGTTATGGTGGGGCCATAGATGATTAGGAGAAATAGTTATGGTGGGGCCATAGAAGATTAGGAGAAATAGTTATGGTGGGGCCATAGATGATTAGGAGAAATAGTTATGGTGGGGCCATAGATGATTAGGAGAAATAGTTATGGTGGGACCATAGATGATTAGGAGAAATAGTTATGGTGGGGCCATAGATGATTAGGAGAAATAGTTATGGTGGGACCATAGATGATTAGGAGAAATAGTTATGGTAGGGCAATAGAAGATTAAGAGAAATACGTAGTTATGGTGGGGCCATAGATGATTAGGAGAAATTGTTATGGTGGGGCCATAGATGATTAGGAGAAATAGTTATGGTAGGGCCATAGAAGATTAGTAGAAATAGTTATGGTGGGGCCATAGAAGATTAAGAGAGGCTCTCATCATCTCTTCTGGGTAATTAGAAATAAACGATCATGATGGACGAATTCGTCACCTCATTTTCGATAATATTTACAGATTCTAATAATTTTTATTGACTGTAAGAGTTCATCTCTATTGGAATATTGTTTGTATTGACTGTGAATAGATATTGTATGAATGTTTTTCACCGTAAGAGTTCATCCCTAGTGGAATATTATTTGTATCTTCATAATAAATGAGTCGTTAAAATCATTTACTCAATGAACGACTTTTTATGTCCTATAAGTTTGTCTCTCTCACCGCTCTAACATGCCCCACTACTCCCTCTAGCGGCGGTACTTTGCATTAAGCAATAGGCCAGCCTATCACACCGCCTTCATGTTCAGTGATAACACTGTGACTTTTATTAATGAATGAGTCACTCACACATGACCCTATTGTGTAATGGAACTATTTAGTACAACCCGCACAGAAGTTATGGTGGGGCCATAGAAGATTAAGAGTCTCATATCAATCTCACTATTATTAAATAAAGAGAAAAACACTTCAATAATACATTCAACATTGATAAAAAATACTTATTCTTAATAAACTATTAAGTAATAGTATTCAGAAAAACGATTTAAGCAATCGTTAACATTTCCTTACCTGGCGGCGTAAAAGCTACTCCGTGCTAACAATATGATTGGTAAAATTATACCTTCAAATATTTTCGATCATTTTTATGATGGCTATTAGATTGTCATCCACAGTGCTCATGACTACAAGAAAGCTACCCCGTGCAATATAAATATGTGAAAAAATCTATTACTATTCTATTTATATAATGAAATTCAATGTCTATTTGTTTCAATCATAAACATTTTATACGAACAAAAAAAAAGTAACTCATTGTACATAAATTTATGGGAGGAAATCATCAATTAAATATGGAAATTTCATGTATATTTCTATATATAGAAAATATTTAACCTTTAAATGTCAGGCATTAGACCTATTTTGAATCAAAGGCACAATGCTTTTACCAGTTTATATTTCCTAATAAAGTAATGTAATTGAACTGTTTGAATAATAGATATTATTTATTTGTAAAGCTATATATTCTAATTCATTTGATAGATTCATTATAACCATTTATTTGAATATCATCTACAAACTTCATCTTTAATTATATTATAGTAAAAAATTAAAAAAGACAAAAAAATAAAGGTATAATATCAGAGTACAAAATAATGAATAGATTTAAATGCTATTAATAATATAAATAATAATTACTTTCGTGAAGAAAAATACAGTTTAGATAAATGTAATTTGATGTAATGGCAATTATGCTAATAAATTGAATATATAGGTCCAGTCTTATGGAAAATAGAATAGGAAATAACTTCAGTTGAATAAAAGTTTCTTTAGTTTTGTCTAATTGAAAAAATATATAAAAATGTAAAAACATTTTTCGGAATAATTTTTCATAACTTCAATTTATTTTCTGGTAACATTAGTTCGAAACAAATGTCCCCTCGAAACATTTCTCTATTGTTTTAATCAATGTGTTGCTGTAAACCTCACGAAATTTGATAGCCTTTATTTGTTTCTATTTGCTTTTATATGTACAGTAGATTTTCACAACCAATTAATACAATACAATATATGTTTTACTTCCGAGTTGCTTATTCAAAGTCCAAAGAAAAAAGTAAGCCATTTGTTGTGAATGTCAGATAGGTAGGTATAAGCTATTTTATATTAAACATTCTGGTAAAGATTAAAATAGGAAAAACACTAATTATTATAATCAAAACTTTACAGGTAAACATTAACAGCTTAAACAAAGACTGAAAAAGCATAGTTTGTTAATAAAATTTCAACTGAAAATCAAAACAGAAAGTGAACGATAATTTTCTTCAGCGTCATATTGGTGTTTCATGCAATTGGAGACCACTGGGTATCAAAAACTTTAAAAGCATATAAAAAACTATATGGTGGACCAAATTTTATGTGATTTGCAGATTAATGGAGCCAGACCTTAGTTCTACAATATTATGTAATGAACTAGTAGTTTTCAGGGATCTTTGAGTTGACTTTTATTGTATAAACTTTGTCTTATAATTTTAAATCATATCAATTCTTGTTACTATTTTTACAATGATAGAAAGAGTGTTCATCTTTATAATATATCTAAATATTAATAAATATTCATTGGCACTCTAATTTACTACTAATTTAGAGGTACTTTTTATGACAATTAATTGATATATGTATAGGTATATATAATATCTATTAATCAAAAAAATCTATTTGATTTTAATGAAAAGATTTTGCACTCCCCTCCGTAACTCAAAGCATTGGAGTAAATACCGCAGACTTGTGGCCCTGACAGCTGCAAAAAGGGGTTATTACTGGGACAGTAAGGGAATAAAACCTTCTTGCCTGGGATATTCCTTTAATATCTCAGCGCCATTGAATCTAATTCAAAATAAATTTTAATTTTATATATTAACAGATGAATTGATTGTAAAATACTATTATGAGTGAAAAAAGAGCATTTAATTCGTATTCAAGTAATTACTGCTTATAATTTATCCACTGAAATCTATCGATATTACCGCTGACTAATATAAATTAGATTTTTAATGAATTAATCGCAAGGAATTTTATTCCAAAATATACTTACTAAAATAAAGTACCATAAATTAAAGTTAAATAATAAAAAATATTTACTGTGTCATTATTAAAATGTTAAATATAAAAATGAATAATAACAATTTATCACACAAGACCATTACACAACTATTTTCAAAAGAATAGAAGCTTCTGATAAAGTACTAGATGATTTAAGACAAGATATACGTCAAGCAATGTTTAAAAAAATAAAGATTACTGTTTTTACCAAATGTATGTGATATATTATATAAGACTGGTAAATTAGGTAGTATTTTATTATGCTTTTTGAATGCTGTTTTTATTTTGTGGTTTCTATAAGGAATCAACCGTATGCTTACTTCCAATTATTTTTCAACGCCTGGTAAATTTTGTATATAAGATATTTTAATTATGTATTTAAAATAAAAATTATTCATACTATATAACTCGATAGAATAAAATTAATTTAAGACAGTTGGGACCATCGACAATTGGAATCAAGACAATAATTGGGCCCAGGACAATTGGGCCTCAAGACAATTGAGCCCATATAAACTATGTAACGACAGACACAATGAAGAAGTGTTACTTTGTTTGCAATGAACTTCAATTAAGTTAATGCCGTAGACTCTGATAAAAACGGACCTGGCTACAATCCTGAAGGTTAAGATTTTACCTTTCCATAGAAATGTGCATACATAATATCTAACTTTTAATTAATGTTTTTCATTGTTTATTTCGTGGATAGGAAGGCCATTCATTAGAAATAGACGAAGTCCTCTTTTCAAACCAGGTGTCTGAGTGTCTACAACAGTGTCATGGAAGATGTCTCGTACCACTAATGTAATAGAAGGGAGGCACAGAGCGATGCACAGTTCGACTCAATGTCGTCAGTCGTCACCCTACTATTTGAAGATATGCAAATTAAATGAGAGCAATATAACGTTGAAAATAAATATAGTACATCAGGCCATTTCAACAAACGTGAAACATTGGTAAAACTTTGAAGGAAATTCAATGTGTATGCATTGCTTTTATAAACAAAAGGAAAATCTTAATACCCCGGGATATATCCAGGCCCATTTTTTATCAGAGTCTATGGTATTTACTTAATTGAAAACCAATGCTACTGTAATAACAAACTGACACTTCTTAATATAGTGTCACAAAATATTATGTGCTCTACTGTCTTGCATGCGGATCAATTGTCCTGGGTCCACGAACTGAAATATATGATCCATTGAAAGTATCATAAACTCATTTCAAGTGACTAACATTAATTTCAAATGACTAGTATTAATTTCAAATGACTAATATTAATTTCAAATGACTAATATTAATTTCAAGTGACTAATATTAATTTCAAGTGACTAATATTAATTTCATATGACTAATATTAATTTCAAGTGACTAATATTAATTTCAAGTGACTAATATTAATTTCATATGACTAATATTAATTTCAAGTAACTAACATTCATTTCAAGTGACTAATATTAATTTTATATGACATATGACTAATATTAATTTCAAGTGACTAATATTAATTTCATATGGCTAATATTAATTTCAAGTGACTAACTTTCATTTCAAGTGACTAATATTAATTTCATATGACTAATAATAATTTCAAATGACTAATATTTATTCCAAATCACTAACATTTATTTTAACTAACTAATATTCATTTCATATAACTAACAGTTTCATTTAAAATTTCCATATTATACATGTCATTTTTTCCCTATAAAATTCTAGAAATATCTATAGATGCATTTTCCATGAATACTTTTATTTTAATTTAATTAAACTGTACTCATAATATTTATCATATTTATTTATTTAATTTTCACTCCATTTGGAGTATACCCAATTATCCTCTCCTTCCAAGAGAAAGTTATTGTTCCATAGAAGATTAGGAGGGGCCAATACCCACCATAACTTTCTCTCATTGTTATTCAAGAACAGATATGTTATTATTTGCAATCCTATACGTCCTCTGCTATCTCTAATTCCTATAAATGATATTCATTATAGTTACAATCAGTGATTTAATATGGATATTTCTAATCACGTTTGCTCTATCCACGTGAATCCCCTTAATCACTAATGGATACAAGCTGCCTGAGCGTGAATAAAACATAGGGTGCATGACGTCAGACTCAGACACCTCTGTGATTCTGATAGTGGAGCAAAAGATAGCACTGAATTAACATATTGTAAGGGATGTGCAACTTACCGGATACAAAATTTGAAGAGCGACAATTTGAACAGCAATGGAAAAACAATTGAGAACAATTATAAGCAGTGGGACAAAATGATAATTTCTTATTCTAGATAAATATATTTTTAAAATAGAGAATACTTTTATACTGAAGTTGTATATAGAGTATGGCCACAAAAATGTTTCCAATTTTTCAAATACTTATAGATTTTTAGCCAATGGACGAAAAAACTGTATCTTGGTCTTTTTTTCTCCACCTCTTATTGTACTATTAACAGGTAAAAACAATTTTGAACTGATGGACATAGTTTAAGAACAGGTAAGCAAAGAGTGAGGGTGATTATTTTTGTCATTGCACGAAGGTTATTTTAGACCTAACTCTGTGATTTTACTTACTAAAAGGCAATGAATAAAAAAAATATAATGGTAGACATTTTAACACAGGTTGCTTACACTTTTTCTTTGGAAACTATTTTGAAATAGAACAACTTCAGTGACATTTTGATCTCATTGAAGTTTTCACTATCAATATTCGTTCTTCGCTTGTTTATTGCATGCATGAAAAATCAGATTAAATTTTTCCTTAAACGATGAAAAAACGCAAGTGTGAACACATTTTATGAAAAGATTTTTCCGCATGCATGCAATTAACAAGCGAAGAACGAATATTCATTGTGAAAACTTCAATTAGATCAAAAATATTACTGAAGTTGTTCTATGTTTCTATTTCAAAATAATATCCAAGGAAGAAGTGCAATCACCCAATATTAAAATATCTACCATTGCATTTACAGTTTTTTCGTCCATTGGTTAACAAGTATATGAAAAATCGGAAACATTTTTGTGACCCATACTGTATATCATTGCAATGGGAGAATAATAAAACAGAATAATAATTCTATATGCTTCTCCTACATATGTTACGCCAAACGAAAAAGAAAAACTACACACATAAATAGATGATTAGTTGAACCAAGTCAAATTTGATTTGTTTTGACTTCGATTGCCCTTAGCTACGTGGTGAGTTGCAGGTATTACTTAAAAGTAGTTAAATTGACGTGGGTTAAAACAAAAAAGTCCTTTTAACTCTCTCATAAACTTAAAAAAAGTAGCACCAACCCTCAAATAAGTTAATTTATACACCAGATACATTGGATTAACAGTCTTTGTGAGTTACTACAATACACTCTGTCATAGTTGTTTCAACATACTTTAAAATTCTCAAAAAAAGTAACTTTTAACTCTCATAGTAAGTTGATTCAATCCATAAAATGAATTGAATTAACTAATGTTTGATGACACACCATGTCATAGTTGTTTTAACACACGTATAAACATGAATAAAGTCCAACCAACTCACGTAATAAATTGATTCAAAGCATAAATTGATGACCACATGGGTTGTACTTTTTTCTCACTGTGTATTTAAAATGATGTAAAGACTAAATAAAATAGGAAGTAACTCCAATAGAATAAAAAAAATCTGTATTTCTGTCTAACTGAAAATAATTCAATGTATTTTAAAGAATAAATTAACACCGCATAATAGTGAATATCTCCCTACTATGGTTACTATTAATATAAATAATATTAATAGTGTTTCACAATATTGTCCACACTTAATAACACAAATTGTCAAACCATTCATAACATTTTACGATAAATGGACATATATACTATATGATTATTAGTTACGATTTTAAATCGTAGTTGGAATAATTAAAATGATACAGAATTTCAATATATCGGTTTTTTGCCAATAAAAATTTGTATTGTAGGAAAAATTATGAAGTTATTTATAGTTTTTAATCTATAATTAAAATTTTACTTTTATGTTATGTTATGTGTATAAATTCCTAATTTATTATACAGCAGCTCGTTATTTAACCACACCTTATTTACTATGTTCTCCTTATTAATTACCTATTGTCCATTCATTCCAACCAAGAGTAATGATGTAAAGACTGGCCTGGTATTTGACAGGAATCCCGAGAATCTGGCCAAGACATTCCCATCTGATAAACACTGGTCACTTATCTTGCTTCTGTTAACACAAAAATGGCTACTGTGAACCTTGCCAGTGACTTGATTACCTATCGCTAAATTAATTGAAACGAAAAGACAGTTCGTGCAATGTTAAGATGATTGACTTATTTAATAGAAATTAATGCTTGCTTTATGTAGACCTTATTTAAATTATACAATTCGCTAAGTATTATATCATTTACTTATCATGTTCATTTTCCATTTAATTCAATTGGAAGCATAACTTTTTTATCCACTAATCTCCACTATACATTCTTCATCTTTGACTTCACGCAAATTATGTGCTTATGGAGTGGTAAAAGCTACTCACAATAGTGCACTCACATCGAGTGTAAGGCTTACAGACCACTCTACAATGTCTCCTCCATTATCATCCCAATCACTTCTTATAAGAGTAGCCACAATATCTTTTGATTTGCCTCACACACTCTAATATAACTACACCATCTTTCACCAGCGAGTTCACTCTTGAAATTTGTCACGGAGAAGCAAAAATGGCAACAAAGACCTTTTGTGAAAGAGATCAAAAAGGAATTAATGATTTTCCAATTGGATATTTTATTATTAAATCATCTTAAAATTAAACGTATGTTTATGTCTAAAAATTTTACTTTTCATTATTCAAATATTTTCCGAAAAAATTTAACCATTAACTATTTCAAATTTCTTTGCTATCAAAAGTGTAAAGAATGAACCTTAATGGTGATCTGGAGTATCATTGTACTATCGATGTGACATTTCCTATGGCTACATTTTATTGAATCGCTACTCCGTTCATTTCATTTAGGGCCTGAATGAGATGATGTGAATGAGATGATGTCACTGAGGTGGTTGGTAAGTCCTGTCACAGGCGATGATGTATTGGCCCTAAGCTGCTCTTCCATCTCACCGACAAAGAAATCAAAGAAATCAACAGGTAGATATGTAATTAACCCTTCCCCGTCTAGGAATGCACCATTTATAATAATATTCAATCGATGCTCTAATTTAATCTTGGGAAAAGCTCTCAGAGATAAAGTTATAGTGGGGCCATAGAAGATCAAATGGAGTTTCCATTCAATTTTCACTGTCCCTATACCATCAAATCTTAGGTATAAAAGAGCTTTCAAATTGTGAACAATTATTTTATAATAAAAGTTATGAATACCAAGTAGTTCTCAGCAATAAGATACAAATAATATTCCACTAGGGACGAACTCTTACGGTGAAGAACTTTCATACAGTATCTATTTACAGTGAATGGCAATTATTATTAGAATGATTATGATAATAGGTTCATCCACTTGTTCGTTTACTATTAGGGTCGGACGGGGTATCACTGCGCACAATCCCGCAAACTCTGTATTTACTCGAAGACTGAATGTACTAGAGAAACTCTTTTTCTCGTGATGAAATGGTCATGAATGAGGATGGTTCTCGACTAGTTTCGAAATAATAGCTAAACAAATAAAATACTTATTGGCAATTTTTTGTGCGTAACTTTTAGTGAGTGCATCGGGGTATCACTGCACACATGAAGGGGTATTACTGCGCATGGTATAAATAGAGCACTTCTCTCTCCCCCACCTAAATACCTCCTGTCCCCATTTTAATGCCCCTCCTCCCACCTATCTAAACCCTCTTCTTTCTCCATTTAAATATACCTATCCTCCCATCTTAATCCCCATTCTCTTCCTATCTAAATCCCCCTCTTCTACCATTTTAATCACACTCTCTCCTCATCTAAATCTCCCTCTCTTCCCATCTAAGTCCCCCTCTTCCCCATCTATTTCCCTCTCTCCCCCATCTATTTCTCCTCTCCCACATCTAAATCCTCCCCCCCCCCCATCTAAATGTCTGTGTTTTCTTCTCTACATGCTCCCTCCCCAATATAATTGTCCCTTACTTTTTAAACACATACGCAACTAGTTAACTACTTATATCAAGTAATATCAACAAAATCAAAATTTAATTCAAAAACCTCTCACCTCCCCCTCCCCCCCCCCCCCTTAAATACCCCCTCTCCCTATTTTATTACCCCGTCATCAAGTTGCATAGCCACTACGATCGTAAGTTTATTATTAATCAAATTTATAATTAAATAAAACCTTATTCAATATTTATGCCATTAGTAAGAGCTAAAAACTCATAATTTATATATTTATTCACATACAAATATTGTTATTAATGATGCGCCTCTTAATTATCTGGGGTATCATTGCGCACGGTTGTGACAGGAAAACCGTTAAAACTGAGAAGTTGAAAATTTGACATAATGTAACTGTTATTGTTTGTGCTAACATGTTAAAACAATATATATATATAAATCTTGGTAGTAGAGTTATTGGAAAGTTTGCAGGATTTAAAAACCACCAGAGAAAACTTTTTTCAAATCGTTCTGAGAGCACTACATATATCGCGACTCAGCTCTAGAAATACTAATAGGATGATGGTGCTTCATGGTGTTTATGGGAGAAAAGAAGATGCTTGAAATGATGGTGCAATCAGATTCAGGCTAAAACAAATGGTTTTAAAATTATAAGGAGTGCGGAGTGATACCCCATAAAAAGGGTATGAGCAGTGATACCCCGTCCGACCCTACTTCCTCAGAAAAGAAAATTGAAATTGGGCCTCTACTAATCTTCTCTGGGTTCACCATGACTTTCTCTCTGATTGTTTCATTTAATGATGTACCTTAATTTGATAATGACTATGTCTTAGGGTAAAAACGGTTAACGGACACTTCGCCGAAAGACATTTGGCAGAACGGACATTTCTATTTTGAAAAAAATGGGATAGTAATATTATTTATTATAATAAAAATTATAAAATAGAAAATAACAAATGAAATTTTTATATTCCTTTTTATACGAGAACTTCCAATTCTCCGGTAATAAAAATAATAAATAAAATAAAAAATAAATGGAGACTGCATTTCGTAATATGGATACACAATAAATGAGAGACTTTCGGCCAAATGCAAGGTTTATAGACTATAACAGGTTAAACGAATAGAATTTTTTCCACATGGACGATATTCCGTACTCATAATTCGGATCAAGTGTAGTTTAAGGCCACTTCACACATCACTGATATCCGTCCGTGACGTCACCGGTCAGTTTTTTTATCACTGAGGAGAGCCAGTACTGTGTGAATAGGTCCGTTGAAATTAAAGTAACGATATATTTTTTCACTGATACCGAATCACTGAGAGGAGAGTGACGGAACCGGACCGATGACATGCCGGTGATGTGTGAAGCAGCCTTAATTAAGGACCCCAAATTTTCAAACTATACCCCAAGTGTAGTTTAAGGATCCCAGTGTTAACCCAAGTGTAGTTTAAGGACCCCAGTGAATTTTTGGATGTATCAATGGTACGGCGTTCTGCATGTCTTGACTGCAATAATAATTCTTCTACTACAGTGTTCAGAGCAACAAAAAAATGGACAAAGCAACATTCCAAACAGAAACTCTACCTCTACTTGGTGAAGATCCACTACCGTACATTGATTGGATGAAGGAAAGACAACTATCTAGTTAAAATGATATCAATATTGGGAAATAATAACAAATGTTACCCAATATAAAGAAATCGTAACTAACATATGAATATATAATAATCATTTTAATTATATAAAATCATTATAAGGAAATAAAATCATAATAAGAAAATAAGGATACTTTAAAGATCTCTAATTTTCAAACTATACCCCAAGTGTAGTTTAAGGACCCCAGATTGAGCTGGGTTCCTTAAACTACACTTGATCCCAAAATTCTTTTTAATTTAATAATCTATAGCATGGTATAAAATTATGATAATAGAAATGTATTTCCGCGGATAAATAGATAAAAACTAAAGACCAATCACTCCGAGAATTAGTGTGCAACAGTGCATGTATGGAGAAAACTTTCGTCTTGAATATCTCTTAAACTATAAATTTAACTATGTGGGACCAAAGCCATAAGTCTTTTGAATTTGATAATCTATCGAATGGTAAAAAATATTTCAATACTATTATTTTTTTGTTTGTAAATGGATAAAACCCCGAATGCTAGGATGCTACAAACACCTTGTGCGATTAAATATAATGGGGCACTGGTTAACATTTTCATCCGTTTTGATTACTGTCGTTAAAATTAGAACACATATAATATGCAATATGAAATGTGAATTATTTGTAACATAGGTTTCATGACACTGCAATGCTTTAAAAATTTTGTTAGGTTACTGATTGTGCTTATTTACATATAGCCTAGGTACCTCCCTACCTTCTGACTACTGTGTACAACAAAATTAGTAGGTAAGTACCTAGGTATATGTACAGTGAAAAGGTGATTAAACTTTAAAAATTATTTTTCTTAATGATTAATCAAAATAGCTCTTTAAAGAGTACCTAATCAGTTATTATTTATTTTTTAATAAAAGAAACTTTTTAATTTCAGAGATGATTTAGAAAACGAAATTGTTTTAATTAACCTTTTTTAAATTATGACTAGGTTCTCTGATATTAAAAAAGTATACTTTATTCCAATATTCAATACCTAATAACTAATTAGCATGTAGGGAGAATTATTTTGATAACGCTTTCTAAAAAAAAATATTCATTAACTTTCAAAATTATTGTCTGAAGACTTTGTGGATGCAGTTCACAGTAACACTTTGAATTGTCGTAATATTTCTATTCGTTTAATCTGTAATAGTCTATGAACCTTGGTCAATTTGTCAGCACACGGAGTAAAAAATACACCAAAGATTTAAAAAAACGTGAAATAAATTTTGTATGAACTTATATATATGAGCTAATCCTTTTAACTTTAAATCAAGTTAATCTTCTTGGTTATAAGCAATCAACTAAATTTATAATTCAATTTATCATATTCAATATCAATTATTTCTATTCTAATTTTCCAACTTTCTTTTCTCAATGTATCAATATTTCAATGCTAAGAAGATAACATCACAGTACACACACAAATCAAAGTGTGAAGCATCCCTCTCTATCTAGCCTCTCCAAACACACTCCTAGCTCTCCTCGGGTGTGATAACGAATCACCAAATAGGAGATTTTTCACACGATTTGCTGCATGGTACGTAGATGGTACACACAGATCCAGATCATCCATAAAGTTACTCGATGGTCCAAGCTTTATCATGAGCAGAGCGCAATCAGCTTTGCGATCGGGACCCCTTATCAAAGGAATCACCACTTCATAGAGCTTTATCACGACTTGTGCAATCTTCGACTCGTTTTTATCACGGCGACAGAGTTATGATGTGCGGTAACGCTATCGAGTCATCAATTACCGGGTAACTGGGTGTGCTCGTGGGTAGGTAACCGGTCATTACGCACTCGGCTTTTGTTTGCTTTTAAACGCAGTGTTGAAAGGGGATGCTAACAAGACTTTGGTATTAGGAAACACATTTTGGGGTAATGGTAATGCAGATCGGTATTAGGAAACACATTTCTAGAGTAATGGTAATGCTGCATAATTGCAATGACAAACAAATTGAACTCAGTATATTAAAAATTAAAATTTCATATAAATAATATACTGTTTTCGTATTTTTTCTCTAGACACAAGTACCAACCCACGCCATTTTTTCAGAGTGTCAAATAAAAATGTATCGTTACTCACCACAATTATCAATGTATCATCATAGAAGTATAAAAAATATTCACACTATCGATATGTAGAGCCACACAGATCACACTGATATCAAGTATACACTCGTTTCATGGTTTTCGGCAGATGTTACTTAATTAATTAGTTTCATCTGAATAGCTTGCCTTGAAATTTTCAGAAAATATTCATCTACATTACAAGTAACTCTATAACAAATTTGAAAGCGATTCAAACATTTAGGATTTTAAAACCATTTTAGTTAAAGTTACCCAATTTCAGTGTACTAAGGTCTTGTGTATAACTATAAAAATGCATCCGTAAATGTTTCAAATAATTTTATTGCCAAAAATGATTAACAATGACGTTCATGGAGTTTCACAGTACAATATTATTTTGGTTAAAGATAACGAATCATGTGAAAAACTTCCAAAAACTGCTAATTTAAATGTAATAATCCTTTTTGATTTCACATCTCTTCCACCACTCTCAAAAGACGCTTATTCATCGAATCTGTCAATTTTTGAATTGTAGCGGACGTTATCGTCTTCCAATTAAGTCATCAATTTCCTTCCAGAGCTGATATTTTGATGAAAACTGACGTAATGCAAATCCTAGATGGTAATGCTATGCAGATAATTGAACACACCTACATCAGGATGGACCAGAAGTTTTCAATTGGGTATATATCTGGTGAGAGACTGCGCCATCGACCAATTTAATACTTCTCAGGAAATTCACAGTCGCCTTAGCAGAGTGAGAAGGAGCGTTGCCAACCATGAAAATGGGCTTTTTTGGAACACAGGTTTCTTTTTCAGCCAATAAATGAATCTACCCTTAGAAAAGTTGATATAATAACAATTTTTATTTTGACTACTGGAATACTGAATGGCTGACCAGTTCATTTCCAATGATCCCAGCTCAAATAATATAAATCCACTCCCATGTTGACGTTGAATTCAATTGCGGCAGCCATGAGGGAGCCAAGTTTTTAAAGTCAGTGCCGTTAAGAGTGGCACACATTTTTTCTGTGAAGAGTGCTTTTTGGAAATCAGTCTTAAGATAGTTCTACTTCTACGCATATAGTAGTAAGCTTGATTTCTTATGTGCATCCTTCAGGGGAGGCCTGTTAGCAGGTGAAACACAAGAGGCAATGCGTGTCAATATTCAACAGCGTGTGGTTTTTAAGACGTTTTCCACACCAATAGTCCAACATTCCTCACTGGTTACCAATGGGCTCCTCTTAAGTTACCTTTTGTAGTTACTTTGCATTTGTCCTGATCCTTACAGGTAACCTTCTTCGGGAGATCTGCTATAAACTTCTTAACAGTGCGTGACTCACGGGTAAGATTTTCTGAAATATTTTTCACACCATGTTCCTCAGGAAGCACGGATACTATGCTAGCCATTTCAGTTTCAGATAGACAAGAGCGGCCCCTCTTTTTTTATTAGGTTAAATACAGTCAGAATAAAAGCGTGATACAGTTTAAAAACAGAAAAGTTGCACATTTTATAATATCAACCGACGGATTTCTTCCAAATTTATATACAGGGTGTCCCAAAAAAACCGATACCCAAATTTCAATGGCTGTAATTCAAAAACTATTAAACTTTAAAAAAAATTGAAAATCACATTTTGTTTATCAACATTTTTTACATATCTGTACAAAATTTTAGATGAATATATTCAACCGTTTTCATTATGCAGTATTTTTAGTGAACGATATCAAAAACCTGTTTGCGCACTTTTTAACTTCGAATTTTAGTATATTAAAACCATTTTTTAATAACTTTCAACAGTTTATGAAAATTGTTTATTAAAAAACCGTTATTATAACAGTTGAAGGCGTTTATTAATATGCAACCGAAAAAAAAACATTCAAACTGTTCCTCCTATTAATCGTTTCAGTCGATCTGATGGGCAATTCGTTACGATGATTCAGGGCGATAATGCGTATTGCCGAATAGCTCATTTAATTTTTCCTTACAGCAACAGTTCTGAACCCGTCATGAACCAACCAGGTTCGATTGATTCTGTTTCCATGTATTTCTTGAAGTCTTGGAACGATTCTATCATTTATTGGATCAAAGTATCTATCTCCATTTAAATTATTTTTGTAAAAATAAGGAAAGACGATACGGCCAAGTCCGCCATTGGTACCTAGTCCAATCCACACACAGACTTTCTCTCACGATATTCTTACGTCTTAGTTGAAAGTAGGAGGTTGGTTCTTCGGTGAAGATGTGCGAACGTTATGATAATTTATTTTGCCATTCGAATGAAAAGTGGTTTCTTCACCAACCACATTATCGTCCACAAACCGGACATTTCTTGCTAAAACCAATGCGCAAAATTCAACGCCGAGGAAGATCGGTATTTAGGTGTTTGTTTCGCTCGTACATCTTGTAAGGATGTCACTTCAAATTTAAGGTTACAAATATATTGAATGTATATTTAGTAAGATGTAATCCAATTTTTATTGCAGTGATTTGAAAATTTCTGTAAGTGCTTCTTGAACAATTCGAACTGTGAAATAAGTGTTTTACTGAAAGTGCGCAAGCAGGTTTTTGGTATCGGTCACTAAAAATATAGCTAAAAGAAAACCGTTGATTCGATTCATGAAATATTTTGTACAGAGATAGAAACAATGTTGAGAAACAAAATGTGATTTTCCAATTTTTTGTAAGTCTACTAGTTTTTGAATTAGAGCCTTTGAAGTTTGGGTATCGTTTTTTGGGGGGACACCCTGTACAGTCACATACTAAGATTTTTCATATTTACTGAAAAATTAAAACCAAAATATCAAGTTAAACCCATTTTATCGCAAAAATCACATCTGTCTGAAATAGTACACTACATTTCAAGCTTTTTACATTTCAAGCTTTTAAGCTTGTCATGCATCGGGATAAAATACTATAACTAAAATATACCAAATAATGTGAATGTACATATCTGATAATCACACGTGATGAATTACAAGTTATTATGTATTTAATTTGTGGTATTAAAATTAAAATTGATGATTTTCATCCCTTGAATTTAGAAGAATACAAAGTATCAATAATTAGTATCAATAGCAAAAGTCTAAAAGATACAAGACGATTGGCATTATCATATTTCAAAATACAAAATGTAGTCTAACTAGGGTGTCAAATTTGGGAATAATTCTAACCATATGTTCTTTTTACAGATACTATATGTACCTATAAGGAACATTTCAGTGCAAAAAAGATACTTTAGTAATACAAATCTAACTAAACCATTCATGCCGCAGTGTATTTTAGAAATTGTGACAGATCTGTTTGGAAATGATACACCAAGAGGTCTGTTATTACTTTCAACCTCTTCACTGTGTTACCTATAAGAAAAAGAATGGTGTGCAAATAAAGAGTAATGGCTTGACTGTGTTTGGTAATTGTGACGCATCAGAAAACAGTCACTATTTTTTTCAAGTTACTTAATCACGATGAAATAATATATTATATGTCCCGCGCAATTTACTGATTTTTTAAATCTTAATATTGCACTGCGCGTCTGTAGAATCTTGAAATTGTTTGGCAATCTCGAAATTGTGCAAGGGTCGTGTGCGCGAATTATTGTGATCGCGGTAATCTCAAGACTGCGCATAGGGTTAATTGCGGGTAACATATACACATAAAATTCGATTCGTTTCCTATAACGGTCATTTTAAAGGTAAACATTCTGGCGATAAAATGTTTAATGTTAATTATTTTTTAATTCGTATGAAAATGTATGTATTCCCAGAGAGATGATTATAGTGGGGGAACAGAAGATTAAGGGGGCTCTACTTAATCTTCTACGGTCCCACACTAACTTCCGAGCAGGGTTTATAAACAACATAATATATTAAAAATGAACGACATCTATCATTGTATATATTTATTAGGAGAATTCATGTCTAAAGAAGAGGCATCACTGTATTAATATATTTTTAATTGTATAATTTTAATGTATCTATATAATTTGCTATTTCGAATTTGTATTTAATTTAAGGGGGTAGAGAGTGGTTATGTGATTGGTCCATTCACTGATTAACCCTATTATCTCATTGGCTGGTGATTAATGCCAGATAGTTCCAGATTGAAGTGGTTATCATTTTGATGGATTGGAATGGGAGTGTAACTCTCAGCACGATTCCCACAGCGGGAATCCTGTGGATTGAGACATCATCCACCATTCCTGAGAGCGTGTTGGTAGTAATTACTAACTCTTTTATTACTCTAATGCTTAATGCACACATATAAAAGCAAACAGGTTACCTTTTCTTCGGTTTGTAAGATAAACATAAAAACTATTTCTTAACGAATAAAAAATCTATCAACCTAATAGGTTTTCAGATGGCAGTGGCTGTTATACAGTCGCTTATTCCATAGCTTTGAAAATTTCTGTTAATTCAAAAAATGTAGAAATGTTGTTTTTATAATAATCTAAGAACAAACCATTCGACTCAAAATTATATGCAGCTCTTGAGTCAACAAAATAGTTGCATCGGAGAAAAGGTTGTGGTGGAGCCATTGAAATTCAGGAGTTAATTCCGCTTAACTTTCTGTGTTCCAATAACAATTGCTCTATTGGAAAATTACTGCATAGGAAATAAGAATAAACAAGCGTGTATTCATTCAAGCAATTGTAGCAATTCGTAACTACTATACAGTGCGTAATGTAATATGTCATATAAGCGAAATAACCCCACAATAGAAAACGAGAGAAAATTAAACAGGGCTAACTCGTGTAAATCACAAGACATTTTTAGAACAAATATCTCCCATCCTGTCATCTCTTTAATATTTTATAAGATATTGCAGCATTCATTCTATCGGGCAATGTACATTCTTCAGTATTTTATATGTTAATGACTATATAATTATGTTGCGGCCCTCAAACCCCTGTTATCACAAGGTCAGGTACATTCATCTCACTATAGTACACACAACTTCTGTCTTTTTTGTTTCCTTGCATTCAAATTAGACAGTTTATATTAATAGTTTGAGTGATCGAATTCTGCTACATTTGATCGGATGATTGCAGGGTAATGAATGGTGCTCACTATGTAGAGTGAAGTGATGCGACTCTGAAGTCAAAGTCTTGGAATTGAAAAGAATTGCGTAGAGCTAAATGTTTCTCTATAATGTTATACTGTTTCTCATAATTCATATGCAATGTTTTAATGTAAATTAATCGCTTCTATAGTAACCTCAAGATCTAAATAGCATATTTTTTTGAATACAAAATTAATTAATATGAGCATGATTCTCAACATATGCCACAACATTAGTTAAATTAACTTGAACTGTACAATTTAAATTCATAATCTAAATATTTTAGTTCATTCATTTTCCAAATTTTGAATTATTTTAGTTAGATGGATGATTGTTCCAATATCCTAGCAGACGATCTGTTTCCATGCATACTATATTGTTAAATTTCAATTTTATATATTGGGCGTTATGGGAAATTATTCCAATTTATATATTCATATCTAATTACTTTTATCAATTTCTAATTATCAATGTAGTATAAATGCATATTTTCGCATTCTATTAAATCTATTTTATATTTTACAAGGATGAATATAGTTTCAATTGAATAAAATAATAGCTTTTACATTATTTTATTATTTTGAAAATGTACGAAAAACAAATACAATGAAAATAAATATTATTCGACAATGAAAAAAATTTTATTACGAAAACCGATAAAATAGTAAATTATTGAAAATGAAGTATAGCAAATATCGGCTAATTACATTTTTCAATAGCATTTTTAGCTAATTCAAAAGCGCTTTCCAGTGACAATTTTAATTGCAAAAAGAAAATATAGAGTGAAGTTCATGGCGGGGCCAACGAAGAAAAGAAGATACCCAAATTAATTTTCTATGGCCCACCATAAATATCTCTCTAGGTACATCAAATTTTCCCTTCAATTACCGTTCACTTTTCACAAAGAGTGCAAAGGAATTTGTATAATTTCACTGCGTCTGCCAATAGAATATTTTCAAGTACATATACCGTCAGTAGATAAACACAGTGAATTCGTAGCCGTGAAATCGAGCAAAGCTAACAAGCTGCTTCAACCCCCAGAACACCAGTCCAAACAAAGTTCAAATTATAGTGTGTTTGACGTCATGTACTCGGAGTGTTCATTAATGCTATCCTGAGCGGTGTTTAGGAAGAGTGTGAGCTTTGACGCATTACAGACAAAACTAATCAGGCTCCTCTCACGCGAACCAAGAGACCAACTGACTGCGATTTTATACCCCACAACCATGCCTTTCTTGTCATCCATCAAATGCATTGAAATACTCGAAACAAATGACTGTGTATTTTATTAGAACATGATGTCATTGTATATTTTAAATGAAAATGTATATGCATTTTAAATGTATTTAAATTGGATATGCATCTAATGACACAACTAGGAAATATATCTACCTTAGTCTACCCATATAAAAAGCGATGGTGGGGCTGTAGAATATTATGAAGAGTGCTCTCTTAATCTTCTGTGGCCCCACCCTATTTTCTCTCTGGGTATAGTAATGAGTGTAATCATTTCAATTCAATAAAGCAATTTAGGTTGTCTGTTTGCAAGTGGATGTAGTTCCAGAACTAGAAGCCCTCGTAATGCTAGGTTTAGAATATCCGCCACCAATTAGTATCTTGATGGATTGGAGGGAGGTGGCGGACATTATTACAGACCAAGTGGAGTACCTACCACTGTAATAAAACAATAACAAGTTAATAACAGTAAGGTGGGTCGTATTACAGATGTTACAATAGGAGAAGTCAATTGGGAGTGAACCTTTTGTCGTTCCTCGATGTACGAATTTGAGTTAATTCAATTAATGTACTTATTATACTTCAGAATTATATAAGATGAATATTTTATAGCTCATAATATGAATATCAATATCCAATTAATTATCCCAATAACTGTATCATGTATTTACACTTGAAATTGAACAGAATCTCTTTATGATTAACTTGATTAATACTGATCACAGTACTAATCTCAGGGAAGAGCGTGTGGGCCAGTTAACTGTACTCGGCTCTTACAATATCACCGTAAGATGATAATTCATTATTTGCGAAAGACTAGAGTAATTTGTTAATGTCTATTGTTATGAGTGTTATCTCATATCTAAATCAATATTCATTCACAGCTTTCCCCTTCACAAATAATATAACCATTATATTTATAGAGCATGCATAATTTCCCGCAACATAAACACTATATTTCCGCGAGAGATAAATATAAATTCCCTTAAATAACACGCTATTACTTTCAATGTTTGATGAAATTATCAGGCATGAAATTTCTAGAGCTAACAATCATCGCTATCGACGGTAAAAAAGAGCAAAACTATCGCTACAAATCAAACCTCGGACTCTATCAGCTCCAAGAGATCGGCGGTGCGGTCATGTAAATCAGAGCCTGCGATCCACAATCCACGGAGATCTCGTGTGGGAGAGAAATATAGCCACGATCTCTAGATTGGCCACATGATTTTACACCTTAAGTATAAGTTTGTGTTATTTTAAGCACTTTAGCCAGGAATAACTGATAGATTCAGTGCTTGCTAGGAAAATACCCTCAACTGACAGCCTCAAAAACAAGGCAACAAGAAATAAACATCAGATCTTTTAGTCAACTGCATGTAACCGAAAATTGTCGAATGAATTTTATAAAATATAAGCTAGATAGTGTGTGTACATACAATCTTGCTGTACGCGGAGTTTGTTTAATATGCTAATTTGATCAATTTAGTATATTTTTTTTCATCTCACCAAAGACGAGAACAGATTCTAAAAAAGATGAGAAGTTGGAGTGAACGCATGGACGCTAATGAAAGGGTAGACAAGTGCCGAGTGTTGTATAGACGAGCACCTTACAAATCAAAGTGGTGCTCTTAACTTAATATGCTTTAAATCATATCCTTAAAATAGTTACTCCATCTTACACACTGATGCTATCTACTGATACGATGCCCATCACCTCGCTAGCTAGATAGATATTACACACAGCTCTCTCGATAGGCAACTTTTAAAAACTGGATCGGTAGGTATGTACACCCGATGATTGGATGCATGTTAGTTTTGCGAGATTGTGGCATATGATGGCCAAAAAAGAGAGTATTAATAAGTGTGGTGGAGATTGGTGTGAATGTGCTCTGGATACAGCGTTAGAGATGATTGATCACCCCTACTTTTCGAGAGAGCTTCCAAAAGATTGTCTATCAGTCAACCAGGAATTTGTCACTTAGCTATTAGAATATATCAAATTACTCCTCAACTACGTCACTATAATAAGATTTAGTTAAAGAAGTAATAATCAAGTTAGAATAGACAACAAAAAGATATAATAAGCAGTACCTAGGCAGTCGATTCTTGTATTCGGAATATCTGACGCTACCTAAAATGAGTTAGGTGGCAAAAAATGAAGTAATTGAAACGGGCCTGAGGGCTATGAATTATTAGGAATCTTCACAGTAGACTTAAGATCAAACACATACAGAGTGTTGGAGAGGTGTAAGTATACAGATGCTACTGAGATAATGTCTACAAAAGGCTCCTATCAAGAAATATGAATTGGCAGTCTCTCAAGTCGAGAAGAAGCCTGGTGGTTATTATTATTATCCGAGCAGCTTTTTATTGGCGCTGTTAATTATTATGCAATAAGCGATTGAGATCTGCAAAAGAGCTCACATAGTCCTGATAATTGAAGAGCGTACGTCAGGTAATGATTCGCTCTGGGACTGTAAGTTAGTCAGAATTTGTCAATAGATGTTGCAGCGTCCAAGCTGCGAATCATCAGAGCCAATTGATACCAAATTGAATTTCATGTGTGATATGGAAGCATGGAATTTGGGGATGATTGCTGCCGTTGATTCGGGTTAGCCTTAGTCTGATCACTATCTATGTTTGTTAGATGATGCTTTATTGGAGTTTCTGGATGTGTGGATATTACTAGCAAATTTTGTGCATCTCTTTTGGCATAAAGGATCAAATTTGGCACATTATTAGGGACGATTTATCGAGTTCGATTCGCCAATGATGGTATATATTTCATTCTCTGTAACTATCATTTATAGCCTAAGAAGATATGATTTGCAGTCTTGTTAGCCCTATAGAACTCAGTGTCGCCATTTCTAGGGATTTTAAGATTTATATTGCTGTGTATACTTCCTTGAAATTATATTGGCAACAGTTATCGTGAGGCCTTTAAAATTAATGTATCACTTTAGTGTATTTTTCCTTTACAATTTATTGTATGAACCTTACGTTCGATTTCAACTTATTACATAATTTTTAATGAATACTTTGAGGTCACACGTTCTACATTTTCAATTATTTCTACATTATTTATGCATATGAATCATTTGTATTGAAAATTTCATACCTAGTGGAATACTACAGAGACCATTTACTGTGGTATTCATGACTTTTATTAATTATTTTTTCGAATTTGAAAGTCTTATGTAATTACACTACCATTGAAATTCGGTTGTACTTTTTTAATATCAATAGGAAAGTAGTTGAACTGATGCTAACCCATAAACACCAGGCCCCGTATCAACCACTTTAGCTCGTGTAATTCCCTAATATAATCGGTGTGGATCTCTCCTCAGCAGGCAGCTAATATTCTAACTCTAAGAATTAATGCATACTGATGAAGTGACTTTTGCTGAGTCACTCTCTCCTTCCCTTGCTTCCATCATAAGCCTTTTCTAGTGATACTTAAATGGGAAAGTCATGTACCTAATGTTAAATCTATACTATTGTAGGATTCTATTTAAACCCCGTGAAGTTTTGTTTTAGGAAGATCAGCTCCAAAATATTAATATTCGTACACCAGAGAGTGAGTTTCGGTGCATGAGGCCGTAGAATATTTAGTTGGTCCCATCTTCTAATATCCCACCATAACTTTCATCTGGTTAGCAAATTATAAAGGTTGGTAAAGTAACTACGCCTATAGGTTATGGTTCCATTCTTAGAGGCATAAAGATCAGTAAGAGTTGGCAATCGAGGAGGAAATCCTGCGGACGAATCAGAGATCCTTCAGTTAGATAGTGCGTTTGCAGAGCGTGTGTGTGTTTAATTCCCTTTGTTCCAGCTCTAGAGGGGGTGTTAGATTTGACGGAGATATGAGTTGGTAATAAACCCTCCAAATAATACTCTGGTCTCACATATTAGTGAATTGTATAAGGTCACTCTCTCGTGGACTGTGAAAATAGTGAGGGTGATAATTATCAAAGATGATAGTCAGTGTTGCGAAGTTAATAACTCACCATTAGTGCAGTCAGTTTGTCATATCGACAAAATTTATGGACTGATAAAACATAAAATCATTTTATAGAGCGTGGCGTTGGTTTTTGAGAGAAAAATTATTATTGTCACCAACAAATTCAATATTATTGCATTTCAAAATGACAGAGAATTATTCTCTCTGGATTTTTTTTATATTCCTTTCAACCTTTACTATGATATTTATAAATGATAGTTAAAGCAATTATGGATAAAACTGCTGTTAAATAAATAACCAACAGAAATTATTAAATTGGTGCATATTAATTGACAGATCTAAATTAGTAAATGGGAATAACATTTTATGAAAATTGTTTATTCATAGTATTTACGATTTCTATAATTTACAAGAGAGAGCAAAGTTAACAAAAAGTTACTATATATATATGTATAAAAAAAATTAAATACAAAAATGACTTCAATTTTCTTTCAATTTAACTGTCACTAAAT
Organism: Caprella mutica; assembly: GCA_947561585.1. NCBI lineage: Eukaryota > Metazoa > Arthropoda > Malacostraca > Amphipoda > Caprellidae > Caprella > Caprella mutica. The sequence goes on from CANNZV010000436.1 coordinate 39,468, forward strand.
CATTTCTAAGTAGGAATTATTTATATGCAAACATTGCTTATTATACAGGCTACTGGACTTTTTCAAGTCCCTGTAGGAAATTATATGTTGACTACTTCAAATTTTTAGTATACATATACTATATTAAATGCAGTCCCCTCTTGATCTTCTATAACCCGACTATAACTAATTCTTGGTATGACTCATTGGCACTTTTTGTCTAGAGAAGAAAGTCTTTAAAATGCGCTACTGTTAACCTATAGTCAATTTAACAACAAACCCACTGAAGAATGCAATCCACTATACCTTCCCTAACCTATAAAATATACCACAAACAATAGAAAGACGTAATTTGACACTATTGAGCCCAAACATATATATTTTCTTATCGCTTACCCCCAATAAACAATTAAACTCACAATAACTACAACAATAAGCTGGTTTATCCCAATAGATTTTGAGTGGTGCCTGGAGATTTGAATGCCGTGTAGGTATCCTTTCCAGTCATCTCCCCATATCAGTTGAAGCCATTGTGTTCCTTGATTCTAGTACACCGAGTGTTGCTATTTATTGGTACTTTGGTATCTGCTTCCTTGCACATAAAATTACCATAAGGAGATGCCTCGTTGAGATTCATTCTTTGAAATGTAAATGTATTCTGGTGTGGCTTCTTACAATATTCTAACTTCTTTGGTTTGAAGTATAAAGGTGGCATGTCTGTATAAATATTGCATTGCGTCACACACTGTACTGCTAATATCTTAGAAATATATGAATGATTTATCTTGCTGTGTAAAATGCAGTCATTCTGCTTCAAAATGATGAAAATATAATAACTTCAATAATATATTCATATCAAATTTTAGACAAGTGAATGTAAATAGTCTAATTCGTCTTTTAAAAACTTGTTCTTGAAAGTAAAATAAATAAGAAATTATTCTCTCTTAAACAAAAAATGTTTTCAAACACCGTGTTCACACTCTGTAATATTGACTTTAAATAAATGATGCAACTATAATGGTTAGTAATGACGTGTCGGGCCAAACAATCTCTAGAAATCAGTGACAATGAGATTTTCACCATTACATCGAGTACATTGATGCTCAATGAAGCGTGCGCAATGAAGTGGCCAATAAGCAGTTGCTAAAGCCCTTAATAATACTAGGCGTGTTTACAAGCAAGGGGCTGCTGGTGTCAATGATTAATTAGAGGTATTTGTTTATCACAGACCACCCTGAGCTAGGCACCATCCATCATGGAACGATTCGCTATGGTAAGCAAGTGATAATACTGCCTAATTCGCCTAAATGGAGCATCTGCTACATCTTCTGAGGTATTGTCTCACAGATTTCATTTGAATAAATCTAATGAGTTGAAATGCTTGGATGGGTCTGTTGGCAATCACCGTGAAACAGTGATTGCACTAATGAACATCCTACAGATCTGGTGAGAGTTGGTAACTACCTGAGGTGATCTGTTTGCTGATTTCAAGTACCTGGCTAATTATTTTCTCTTGGGGAGCTAAATTAGATTTTGTAGTCGTATAAATTCAATAGGAAATCTTTGTGCGAGGGAAGATTATATATATTTAACCCTGTACTTCCAAATTGAGCTCTTCACTGAAATGAATGACTTCATACGACAAAGATATTCTAAAATAATGAAAACCTAAAAGAGTAACACAACAACTGTAAAATTGTGAATATATTCCGTTATAATGAAAGTCAAAAATGCCCACGTTATTCTTGTATACAAATAATATTCCACTGGGATGAACTCTTATGGTGCATGGAGAACTTTCATGTAGAATCTATTTTCAGTTAATACAAATAATTAAAATGAATTAATGATATCGAATTAAATGAGTTCCACTCCGTTCGATTGGAGAAAATAATATTTATTTTTCACGTAGTAATTAATTTGAATAATAAAAATATTGACAACTTTACCGAAACTGATTTAAAAATATTTGACTTTACTTCTTCAAAGACGAAGTCCAGGAACTGTTAAACATGTCCTCTATATGTGACAAAGTATATGCTTCTTGCTTATTATAACCCCATATTTCAATTTAAATATGTAAATATCTACACTAATGCGGTTTTAGTGCAATTGTAGAAGAGTAACAATCATCATTTGAAGTACACCTCAGATCATATCGACAATCCTTACGTTCGATCATTATCAATTTGTATCATACCTCATTTTGATCACTATCAATTGGTATTCGCGATCATTATCCTTGTAGCGACAGCAATTTGTCATATCCTGGCTACAGGAGAAGCTTCACAATATTATATGCTTAGTAATACCGAGCCTTTCCTGCTCACAAATGGAGGTAGATTGAAATACATACGCAAATCTGCACCGTAGTTACCGCATTGTCCTATAAACTCAGAAATTTCAATAACTTTCTATTCATTATTGTACACGAATTATTTTCATGAAAAATATCATTTTATATATTCTACATGAGCAAAATACAGTCATTGTATAAAAGAGACAACCTGTATTATTTCCATATATTGTTATTTCCGGCAGCTTTTAAAATGGAAGACTAACTATTCGGTAAATCATAATTGTCAAATTAATTCCATGGGAGAAATAAAAACTATATTTTAAATGATATTATTTAAGGATATTGCTATCTGATTTTTCTTTAATTTGAATGGTATTAAATTATTTATTCATTAAATTTTGAGTCAGGTCAAAATAAATAAAGTATAAATACAGATATATGCTCATACCTAACCAATATGCAGTGACTTAAACTATATTCAAAACTATATTCAAATGATATTCTATAGAGATAATTCACGCTGGAAATGAAATATACCATTTTGTCATATAGTCGAGAAATAAATTGATCATTTCTACAATCAACACTTTTAAAATAATCTATTATCCCAAAAACTAACTCTGGGAATTTGATCAGAACTGAGAATTTTGTATCTGACTTTAGGATTTAATACTCTAATATAATTACTTTAATTGTTCTGATTTTTCTCAATTTATCTGCTGCTTTTCTATTGTAAATAAAGAAAAATAAAATTATTATATTTAACCATTGAGTCGGCTTCAATAATTTGATGAATTATTATTCATTCTTTTCTAGAGTTAGATTCAAATAAATTTCAAGAGTTTACTCTGGTTTCATTTCACTTTCATATCACTTCCTCTGCTAAAAAATAATATTCAACTAATAAGATCTTGGAAGACTTTGCAAAAATTAACGAAATATTCTCAAATATGGTGTGAGCTTTGAAGATTAAGAGGTGGTGATCTTCGGTGGTGCCATCATAATTTCTTTTCTGGGTTGGTTGGCTGGTGGCACGAATTGGGCGATAGATTCGTCACCTACCACCCACCATATTCTTCAAATTTCTCTGAATGGTGCCAGCAAGCAACCTCTTTTCTGGTGGATTTAGTGCAGCGATAGTTTTACCTTTCCCATTTCACGAGACTGACTTCGAATCGGAGAGAAATGTGAGCAAGGCCTTTCTTAACAAATGTGATAGTCAGTCCGAACGACATGTGAGACTTACGACTGGACCAACAGTTCTTTTCCAAGAACCTCTCGCTCATTTTTCTCACACACTAGTATAATAATAATATTTCATTATACGTCTTCCAATGAAGAATCAATTCATTAATATCCACGCTTTGTGTATATCCTTTCATTTTCCTTTCCAAACTACAGTGGGTAAAAGAATAGAGTTAACGCTATCTTAAGAAGGCCCACGGGTCCATTATGATGGCTGGAAATGATAACACAAGCCATATGAATCGGGCCCGATAACTATCACTCTCCATGCATCGGCGACTTATCAACGAACATCAACGGCTTATCAACGCGCTCTCTGTATTATTTTCATGTCATTTTAACCTCCAAAGAAAACACTCGGATTATTTATAAAAATTATCGAGGGTAGGGTTGACAAAAAAAAAATGTGACGATATTTATTGGAGAGAAGAAAATTTCAAGCTGTTCAGATTCTCTTCCAAATATTAATTTTTCAAATAAAGTACTTTTTCAAATATACAAAAATGAACTATGGCATCTTAATTTTCCCTGCTATAAGAAAATTATTCTCTATTAGATGTCTGTTCGAAACAATCATAAAAAGCATATTTCGCTAGAAATAGAAATAATTCATCGTAATCCTATACTTCAAGAAACTTAATAAATTAACTGACAGTACTTCTGATAGAGTACCATTGTGTAGGTGATAGTACATACCACTTATTTATCACCTCGAAATTATAGGTTTGATATTATATTGATTTTTGCTGTCTTCACGATCACTGTAAACACTGACAACTGTGACCTCTCTTACGTCCTATAATTAGCACATTTTAAAGCAATTATTGTCGTGCACTGTCCACTCTTTCTGACATTTCTGAGGAAGTGTTTCGAAGAAAAAGAATTGGAACATCGAATTATTCTTGCAAAAAACACATTCTTCAGTTTTGTCCAAAGATATAGTTTTGGTGTAGCCATAGAAAATTAAAAGAGGATTCGCACTTAATCTTCTATGGCCCCACCATAATCTTCTTTCTGGGTAGATGAAAGCAAATTGAAACAATAAGATGTCCTAGTATTAAATATTAGTTTTTCTGAATAAAGTGATAATAATTCCTTGAAATATATGAAATTAGAAAAATTATTCAATAATTTCTAAACTCAACTTTTATGTTTCTTAAATTTAATGTATCCTCTACCCTTTTCTGTGAAATTTTGAAAAATGTCCGAACTTTTAAATAAGGAAACAATTCATATTCTAAAGAATATTACAAATGACATCTGTTAACCATAACATATAAAAAAATTCACTAATATTTTATTTCCTTTTACCGCAATATCTCTACCGTCTCGTATAACAGCTACCTTTAAAAGTCATTATAATTAACTGTCAGTGAATGTTTTTTATATTTTCATTTACAACTTAAAATAACTTATGTGAATAGAAATAGAGGTTAATTTACAAACAAAGTAATATTACATAAAAATTCTGTTTGTGTTTCGTACATGTGTTTTACCTTTCATAAAATTATACAAAATTATTTAAAAACTATCATGCTAATTCATTGAATATAAATTCAACTTCTTGCAAAATAAAATAGGAATTGAATAACCTCAGAATAGTAAAAAATCTATTTTTCAGTCCATCAAAAATATTTGAAAATAATTTAGATAGGAATATGTATTATGGAAGAGTTTTTACAATGTGAATTTATTTCAGGTCATCCAATAGCTTTTAATTAAACCATCAACCCTCCCCATATACATTTATTAAGAGTATAATCGACTAAGAAGATACCAATGCATAATTCCAGACGATTTAATAACACAAAGATATTTATATGTCTTTTCGCTACCGTACACCCCACTTCTTATCCCAAATTCATCAGCTTTATCGCCTTCCATAAAGTTCTCTCTGGACTATTTATTTATAACTAATATCTCCAATCAAGAAATCTTAGGCATTTTTCGGCTCATAGCTGTCAGTGGAGACTTAAAAAGCCCCTCTATCTCCATTCTAATTAAGTCTCAACTCGTCTTGGATCTTCTCCGCGAAACTCTCTTAATTCGATCACTTCACCTGTTTGAAGACAGGTAGACGTAACGAAGTAATGAGTGAGACTTACAGGGGGAGCAGTTAGAATTTAAAAGAATTAGATGGAATATTCTTCTAATTACTAAATTAATTAATATTATTCTAGAATTGATAATAATCCAATTAGGGCAAGTTACGAGTTATCAGTCGTTTTCACAACTTCGGTCATATAAGAAAAAAAAACGATATACACATCAGGTATCCATGATACCTGCAGGTATCATGGATACCATTAAAAATAAAAATAAATAATAATTATTTAATCATTTTATCTCATATGACCGAAGTTGTAAAACCGACTGACAATTCGTAACTTTCCCGAGTGCGATATTTTAATGTACTCAATGAACTCGGTACAAAGTACTCAACATTAAGATGTTTTGTTTTCCAGAGAAAATATCATTGTGGTGCAATGAAATAATAAGAAAAGACCCAACAAAATCTTCTATGACTCCACCATTCATTTCTCACTGGGATGTTTATCAAAATGGACCGATTTCTCCACAGTGAGTACCAATACACCCAGAGACTCTATGTAAATCGGTTTCAAGGTACACAAGGCTTGTAGCAGTGGCTTGTTAATCAGAATGGTTATCAGTCTGACTGCTGTCTTAAACAATCGTTCAGGTAGTTTTTTAGAGATAAACTTCTGTCATTTTACATAGGAGATAGTCATTTAATTGTGTCCTGATAAGAACCTAGCCAGAGTTATCTATACGCTACTGTGGCAGTGTCTTGCTTGGTTAGCTTATTCACTGTCCATGTTAACCCTAATCGAAACACATGAACGATTTCGTCTCCTCTTTTACCATAAAATTTACGCATTTCAATTATTTCTATTTACTGTAAATCGATATTCTATGAATGCTCTTAACCGTAAAAGTTCATCCCTAGTGGAATATTATTTGTATCTTATAGACAAAGTACTATAGGACAATTTTTCATAAAAAAATATTTCAGAATTAGAAATCTGTTTTATAACCTTTACTAAAATTCAAAACCATTAAATTATTTTCACAACTTTAAACTCTTTTAAAAAATCTTTACTTTATTTTAAAACACTCTTCTCAATTTGCAAACCTTACACCATTTTCATACCTTTATATTTTAAATATCTGATTCGTTAAAATGTTCCTTCAATTCGGTATCAGTGGGTTAATGGCAATGCAGTTAACCATGTAACTCGAAACTACTAAACAATACTAGATATCCAATTCAACACAATTTACACTGAAAACTCCAATTTATTACATTTTAATCCCAAAAGTGATTAAATTTCAATAGTGTTCTAAGAGTTATCCTTTTGGTCAAATAAGTAATTGATGAAGCTTGTTCAGCTGATCTGAAAGTAAATAATGATCCCAAGAAGAAATTTTATGTCTTGTGAATTCCTAATTAATGAATGTGCCTACTTCTAGTTAGTAGCTGGTTGTTCATTCCATGTTCAGATATAGTGTGTGATAGCCAATGAAACACATAAATAACATAATGACACTATAACTCTCAGTTTATAGCTGATTACTGAAGTTAAATCGAAATAAATTCTATCGAATTATTGGTGTATAGACTGTCATCGAAGTACTTTCAACAAAATATTTTGACACATTTTCTACCGCTGTTTGGATAAGAGATATCATCTTGATACACATTTTAATGTTATAAACATTTTATTAATTTTCTTTTGTTATTTTAACAACATTAAAAGAAGGAGCTAATGAGCCCAATAATTCTGCTTATCCTAAGTTTGATCTTTATCTTTAATAGCATCATTAGGGAGCGATCATTATGGGCAGGTAAAACAATTAAGTACAATAATCATCAAATTAACATCAGATAGCAGTTGCAATATAGTAGCTAATATATGCTAATAGAGGATTTTCTTTATATTAACATAAATTCACATGAATAAATATATTCTGTATCTGTAATTTAGTATTTTTAAAATAATATTTGTAATTTTCATTAAGACCCATTTAGGAACTTCAAAGATATCTTACAATTAAAGGAAAAAATTAAACAATGACAGCTACAATATCATACTCAATAGTTAGATATTGAAATAGTTTAGGTAAAATGGATTTTCGATTTTATTTACACTTTTCTTAAATTTCTATTGACTGAATATAGATACGGTGTGAATTTCTACCTCGTGAGTGTTCATACCTATAGTAGAATATTATTTGTATTTCTTGAAATATCTGAGTCCATAAAATCATCCACTTCAATAAAATCCTAAGAAGGCGTTACAGGATAAGTAAAACGTAATGCACACTAATTTAAAGGGCCGTACACACGTACGGTTTTTAAAGTCTTTCCATCAGATTTTTTGCTAAGCTCCTCCTACTTTTTCCACGAGATTATAAGAAAAAATTATATAATTGTTATTTATTTCAGTTGGTATCCATGATACCTGAAGGTAGCATGGGTGCCAACTAAAATAGGAGGAGGAGGAGCTTTGCAAAATATCTGGTGGAAAGACTTAAAAATCCCTACGTGTGTACGGCCCTTTAAATGCATTGTCTTAGCATTAGAATATGGTAGTGATAATTGGATGATGATTACACATCCCTAACATCTTAGGGTAAGAAGATCAAACCTCACACCGCTTCCAATCCCTCCTCACTAATTAGTTCTTAGTCCCAGTTTGTTTTTGGGCAACACGAGCCAGGAAATAGACTGTGCCACTCACTCTCCAAGATATCTTCATCTTTGCGATCATTTACAGTTTTTTGGTTTAACAAAATTCTACATAGGGGGAATAAAATTTACATAGTGTTGAATTAAGTAATTGATATATTTAATGATGAAAATAGGATATAAATTACCAACGCTATCTTTAAAATGTTTTTGTTTTTTAAGTATTTTTAAATATACTGTAAATGTACAATGACAGAGAATTGTATAATTTACATCGAAGAAATTAAATTTCATTTTAAACATACATTATTATTGTACACATTTTATTATTAACATATTTTAAAATATTAAAAAATATGACATATTTATATGATCCGGAGATGTTACTAAATAGTAGGGTTTGATTTCTAATTATAATGTGTCTAAAATACATGTATTAATTATAATCCTTGTTAGAGATACTTCACATAAAAATGCTTTTTTAAACCTAATCAACCATAATCAACATGTTAACCTATCTACCATTCAAAATCTTTTTTCTCAATTCTACTTTTAAACAACATTAAATACATTTTGGTCTGTTCTGCAGCTCTTTTTCCAGAGTCTGGGTAAGTTAATGTAGCAGTTGACTAGCACCTCTTCAGTATGAGGTTAACACTAGTCTCTCCACATCAACAATTAAGCTGTCATAACCACACAGATTATCATCACCATGCTCTAACCTATGAACAATTTCTTCCCTGCTTTACCTGCCCATCCCCCAGTCAACACCTTCTATTAGCAAAGGTAGAGGAATAGGTGATAGAGGGGAATATACCATACATTGTAACTAAACACCAATGAGTAAGAACTAAAACTGAAAGGAAAATTGATAAGTAAACTATGTGTATATCATATTTCAGTTGTTCTAGTAACAACTAATTAATAATATAATTAGTAAAATGGTAAATCTGATAATAGCAAACTTGAAATCATTAGATTTCTACCGATAAATTAATATTATTTGGAATTTTAAAAAAATTGAATAATGTCTAATTTTAGACTTATGTAGGTAAGTGTTACATCATTGATACCATTCTTTATCACTGATTATAATAGGTAAAAATTAAAAATTAAAGTGAAATAAGAAGATAAATTTTCTATGCAATTTTAAATATGAACAAATTTAATATTTCACAGAAATCATGAAACTTTAAGGTATTCTGTCGTAGCAATGCATGTGTTCTTTTATTTATTAATTTTCATTATTTTATGCACCACATATCATATCAAATAGTTATTTATAAACGCCACATATCACGATAATTAGCTATTCCTCATATTCTACCACTCGATATGTTTCAACATATCATGATAATGTACCGTCCAACATATCACAGAAACATAGCAATCGAAAACAGTCGATCTGTGCGGCGGCGTGTAGATGTTCCGCATGACGTGTTCCTGCGGAGTCTATTTAGCGTTTCCCTTTTCGCGCCAAGACACTCCTAATTACTTTCTGGCTGATTTGGCCATCAGATTGGTAACACATTCTCTCACGAGCTCTCTTCTTTATAAATCAACAATATATAATTCCTAAAGAGTCCATGACGAAGATTTATGAGAAGAAATGCTGCTTTTATCTTTGTTTTAGATGTGAGAAAATTGAGAAATTAACAGGAAAAAGGAACGGCTCTATCAAACACTGATGACATCTGGTGATATTTGGCAAAAAGTAAGTATTTTGGATAAAGTCTATTTATATTTTAACCAAATAGGAGTAAGTATAATGATGTACTTAATGGAATCTAGTTTATGTCAACACAAACTCATGAACTGTCTTCAATATCTAACATCGAAGATAAAGCTGACCAGTAATTGATTTCAAATTAGCATATTTTATAGTTACCCCATAGCCATTTATACTCCGCCCCATACGTGATCTCAGTCGCCTATGGCCCCATAATCGTGAGTCGATACCAACCATAACGCCTGCGAGAGCGCTAAGCTGACCCATCATTTGCGACCGATAAAGGCACCATCCATCCTACCATCTATGAGTCCTTGTCATGATATCTCCCAATCGGACAAATCTTGTGAAAATATTTACATGCTATCGTGCCAATTATCAACTTTACACTCTCGGCTTTTGGAGAGTGTTTGGAAGAGAACAGCAATACTGGCAAAGTACACATGGCAGGACTGTGAAACCAACTATAGGACACGAAGGAGGGATGCAAACTTACGTGTACTGAAAGGGGGTGTGTGCTATAGTGAGAACAACTGGTGAGGATAGGGGATATCTACTAATTATGAAAATGTACATTAGAAACAATCACATAGATCAAAGATTGAGATTATTTCAACACAAATAATATCCAAAATAGCATCACTTCATAAAATGAATAAAAGATATTACACATATTAGTACCGTATGCAAAAATCTTTCCATAAATATTCTTATTTTATATTTTTCGAAATACTCACAAATTTTCAGCTAAAACATTATATTAATTTTGCAACAATGGGGGAAGATTTTCCTATGCGGGCCAAAATTATCCACGTGCAGCATTCATATAGGTTCTCCGATGAAGAAACTTATAGTGGGGAAAGCTAATTAAGATTAAGAAAAGATCTCTCTTAATCTTCAACGGCCCCACCATAACTTTCTCTGTGAGACACAGAGGAGGAATTGACTTTTGTTCACGTTATAGATGCGCGTTATTAACGCTTGTTCAGATGCCAATTGTCGATAGAGAGGCACTGAGAGATTGACTCATTGCACTCACGTCACTGAGATGGATCTATCGGACATTTTAAAGTTAATTACTCAGAGAGGTTAAACCTATCTAATCACGCCATTTGGAAAGCTTTTCATTAACTACGAATAATAAACATTCCACATTATCGAATATAATATGCATATAGAAAATCAAAAGCTGTTTCATTCTTGTTCTCCTTCACATTATGATAATCTTTCCTATTTCACCCACGATTCGAAACGAAACAGGGTCTGGTAAAAAAAAAAATATTGTTTATCATATTTGCTAACATACTGAATTTTTATTTTTAGAATTTTAATATTTAGAAATAGTTTATTATTATTTTTGTGAAGGAATGTTAAAATCACTGGGTTATAAATTTTGCATTGCCATTTGAAACATAAATGTATAACAAAAATTACCTATCAAATATTTTCTAAATGAGCTAAAATTTACCATCTGATTAAGATTTTCATTATTATTAAAATTTGATGATATGACGTGAAGAAAGGACAACATATTTCAGAAGGGTCAAGAGAGTTCATCAAACTTTAATATTTACAATCACGTCCTTGTAAGATCATAGAGAATTCGAGTGCATATGCACTCGTCCAATAAATTATTGTTAGAATTTTGTTTGTTTTGTTTTATTTTTCTATACATTCTTTTCTAAATATAAAATAACAGTTGTTAAAATTTAATCGTGGACCAAATGACCATGAACGAAGTGACCTCACACGACTCTTTTCAGCTACTTTTCATTATAGGTTTTTTAATTCTCATATATAAATGTATTAATAAAATTCTGTAAACGTTGCACGCAAGAATAATAATAAGAAGGGACTATATCAAACTACATCACCAATGACTGCGCAATTACCGGAAACAACCTCATCTCCGAACAAATCCAAATATCAGACACTACCCATTACCCAATAACCAAATACTATTCAATAACCAGACACTTCCCCTATCACCAAATACTATTCAATCACTGGACACTACCCAATCACTGGACACTACCCAATCACTGGACACTACCCAATCACTGGACACTACCCAATCACCGAACACTACCCAATCACTGGACACTACCCAATCACTGGACACTACCCAATCACTGGACACTACCCAATCACTGGACACTACCCAATCACCGAACACTACCCAATCACTGGACACTACCCAATCACTGGACACTACCCAATCACCGAACACTACCCAATCACTGGACACTACCCAATCACTGGACACTACCCAATCACCGAACACTACCCAATCACTGGACACTACCCAATCACTGGACACTACCCAATCACCGAACACTACCCAATCACTGGACACTACCCAATCACTGGACACTACCCAATCACTGGACACTACCCAATCACCAAACACTACCCAATCACTGGACACTACCCAATCACCGAACACTACCCACTCACCGAACACTACCCAATCACTGGACACTACCCAATCACTGGACACTACCCAATCACTGAACACTACCCAATCACCGAACACTACCCAATCACCGAACAATATCCAATCACCGGACACTACCCAATCACCGAACAATATCCAATCACCGGACACTACCCAATCACCGAACAATAACCAATCACCGGACACTACCCAATCACCGAACAATATCCAATCACCGGTCACTACCCAATCACTGAACACTACCCAATTACTGGACACTACCCAATCACCAGACACTACCCAATCGCCGAACACTATCACAACCGAATCACCGAGCACTATCCAATCACCGAACACTATTTAATTAACGGACACTATCACAACCGAATCACCGAACACTATCCAATCACCGAACACTACCCAATCACCGAACAATATCCAATCACCAGACACTACCCAATCACCGAACACTATCCAATCACCGGACACTATTTAATTAACGGACACTATATACTGTATACACAATCACCGGACACAAATCAAAATCCTCGGACACCAACCAGACCTCGCCTTCGAGAAAGTACCACACCGAAAATAACCTGAATGGGATTCAGATCAAGGGAGCAGAGCGGCCACATTTCTCTGGACCAACACCTGGGAATATACCTACTCTCTACACAAGTTCTGAGTAACATTTGCTTGGTGTGACGTAGCACCGATTTGTTGGAATGTCCACAAAGTGTCCTCGCAGAAGCTTCACCATTACCTACAGAATGTCTTCAGCATAACATGTAGCGTTCTTTTTTTCCTTGATCGAAAACCATTATTGAAGTTGGTTTTATGATTCGGTGCAAAATATTTTGACAATAAGGAATATCTTTGACATTTCTTCCAATCATTCTGTCATTTCCTTTAATATATGAGCCAATTCACCTGTAAAGAACTACTCATCATACCAAGCAAGAAGTTCGCTGACAGGGTTTGCCTCTTTTTTGAAGGGTGAAAGAAAACATTTTCAGGTTTTCGTGGACGAGTCATCTTATAGTTCTGGGACTCATTTCAACTGTCCTTCTCTAGCAAACCAACCCAAGTGATCTCGGTCGATCAGAGTCAACCTCTTTAATTGGATCACGTCAATCATTTCAATACAGTCGATCTCGCAATTGAAAATTTATTTGCAATAGCAGAATCCGATTTTCCGGCACAGTCTAATGCGACCATAGCTGCTTTTTCATCTTACATTTTTTGAACTGTCTATTTTTTTACAAAAACCACTTTAATGGCATAATGCAGGTAGTGCCTTGGCTGTATTATAAACCCAACCATCTACTTAGGAACTACTTTTTCGAAAAGATAATTATGTTTGAGAATTTGAATACCTATGAACAAAATCAAGCCATTTCGATTCTGGGGTTCAATGTGCAGTGAACCAATTACGTCACGGATATTAAATGAGAATTCGATATGACAATTTCATTATTCATTTGAAAAATAAATGTTATTATATACGTATTATATATTAAACAGAATCACCAATTTTTATCATAAATTTGATTTTTTTTTATATATACATTTTGTTTCACCCTAATTTGTGATACAGCTCTACATTAATAACAATTTAATAGTTCTGTGACGTCACTGGTTGATTTCTTGAAAATAATTATCGTGAGATTTAGTTATTTCATATCTATGCTAGTGCACGCGTGCCATCAAAATGGCGACTTTTTTTTGTATATTTATTAAAGAAAAAGTTTAATTTGTGAAAGAAGATTTACACTATTGTTATATATATTCATCTGAACAAAATAAGATATAATTTAGTTATCAAAGCCATTTATTCAATTATTATCAATTTTTTTCGTATCTATACATGATACAACTGTTATAGCCAATGTTATTAGGTTTAGTGTGACGGACAGACAGAAGCATCTCTTTTTATGATATTGTTTGATGATTAGTGTACGTACAGTTGAAGAAAAGTGTGTCTTTAATTATTTTTTGGGCAGTTTACTAATTTCACATTTCTTGAAGAAACATCAAAAATTTAAATTCTTGTAGATATTTTGAATTGGACCTGAGTGAACTGTGACAAAATTGTAAGATTTAGAAATAATAAGAAACTAGTTTATGTGCACTTGGTAGAGCGCCACCTTCACCACCGCTTTGACCCGTTCTCTCCTAAAATTCAATAAAGTGCTAACTGGATAATAACCAATCGTCCCACCAAGTTTCATGCAATATGGTACAATACTTTTTGAGTTATTCAATTATAGATGATTTTGACCTTTGAGCAGATCGCTCCCAAAATTCTACCAGGTGGTTCCTGGACATTGACCAATTGTGCCATCAAATTTCAGACAATTTGGTTGAATACTTTTTGATTTATTGGGTTACAAATGGCCTTGACCTTTGACCGATTCACTCCCAAAATTCTACCAGCAGGTTACTGGATATGGACCAATCGTTTCACCAAATTTCAAGCAATTTGGTTAAACACTTTTTCAGTTAAGCGAATAACAAGATGATAAATAAATATACCACGGCTAAAATATGACCTTCCCGAATTCTGCGAAGGTAATTAGAGAATATATTCTATAAATTGTCATCACGCGTTGACTCTTTTTTTTTATAGTACATAGTACAATAAATAATGTGTCTATTTTTCACAGAGGTGCGTGATATGAATGCTATAAAATAAATGATTTATCATAAAAACAATTATTATCTAATATAATAGATAGGTATTTAAGAGCTATACACACATACACCCATTATAAAAACTAACCACGAATAATAATTAAGTTATTGGAAGGTCAGTATTTTGATCTGAAGAGGTTAGAGCCAAAGGTAAAAGTTGTGGTTAGTATTTATTGGTGGTGTGTAGAGGTAAATCCTGGAGCTGACACTTTTTCCCTAATTTCCATTCTAAACCACTAATCCTTTAATGTCTCTGCGACTGACCAAAGTTGTTTCGTGGGAATGTCTTTCTTGAAAAGTGTCATTTGTTTTAAATAATATAGAATATTAAACATATGATTTAATTAAGCATATGTTTTTTTGAAAAGATAATATTTTTCTTTAAAAAAAAAAAAAATCCTCACAGAAAAAAATATGTCATGCTCGTTATTTATTTCAAAGAAATTAATTTCATTATATACTTACCTATATACTAAAATTTAAACATATATGACATTATTCATATTCATATTGACTGTAGGATAATAGCTTTCACTATTTGAAATATAGTAAATAAAAATGTATCGGAATTAATAACTAATCATTCGATAAAACTTTAAAGAGGGCTTTTCTTTATAAAATAAAGTCATTAATTCAATCAAATACCAAACTATAACAATAGTTCAAATATAACAGATGTGACAATTTAATAACTCAGACAGAAAGATGTGCTATAGAAGAACCACCGCCAGTAAAACTTTATCTTTGGACACTTAAAATGATATGAAATAAAAAGAAAAAAATGAAATAAAGAGTAAAGAGATAAATAAAGAGTTAAATAAAGAGTAAAGAGTTAAATAAAGAGTTAAAGAGTTAGATAAAGAGTAAAGAGTTAGATAAAGAGTAAATAGTTAAATAAAGAGTAAAGAGTTAAATAAAGAGTAAAGAGATAAATAAAGAGTTAAATAAAGAGTAAAGAGTTAAATAAAGAGTTAAAGAGTTAGATAAAGAGTAAAGAGTTAGATAAAGAGTAAATAGTTAAATAAAGAGTAAAGAGTTAAATAAAGAGTAAAGAGTTAAATAAAGAGTAAAGAGTTAAAAAAAGAGTAAATAGTTAAATAAAGAGTAAAGAGTTAGATAAAGAGTAAAGAGTTAGATAAAGAGTAAATAGTTAAATAAAGAGTAAAGAGTTAAATAAAGAGTAAAGAGATAAATAAAGAGTTAAATAAAGAGTAAAGAGTTAAATAAAGAGTTAAAGAGTTAGATAAAGAGTAAAGAGTTAGATAAAGAGTAAATAGTTAAATAAAGAGTTAAAGAGTTAAATAAAGAGTAAAGAGTTAAATAAAGAGTAAAGAGTTAAATAAAGAGTAAAGAGTTAAATAAAGAGTAAAGAGTTAAATAAAGAGTAAAGAGTTAAATAAAGAGTAAGGAGTTAAATAAAGAGTAAAGAGTTAAATAAAGAGTAAAGAGTTAAATAAAGAGTAAAGAGTTAAATAAAGAGTTAAATAAAGAGTAAAGAGTTAAATAAAGAGTTAAATAAAGAGTAAAGAGTTAAATAAAGAGTTAAAGAGTTAAATAAAGAGTAAAGAGTTAGATAAAGAGTAAAGAGTTAAATAAAGAGTAAAGAGTTAAATAAAGAGTTAAAGAGTTAAATAAAGAGTAAAGAGTTAAATAAAGAGTAAAGAGTTAAATAAAGAGTTAAATAAAGAGTAAAGAGTTAAATAAAGAGTTAAATAAAGAGTAAAGAGTTAAATAAAGAGTTAATGAGTTAAATAAAGAGTAAAGAGTTAAATAAAGAGTAAAGAGTTAAATAAAGAGTAAAGAGTTAAATAAAGAGTAAAGAGTTAAATAAAGAGTAAAGAGTTAAATAAAGAGTAAAGAGTTAAATAAAGAGTAAAGAGTTAAATAAAGAGTGAAGAGTTAAATAAAGAGTAGAGAGTTAAATAAAGAGTAAAGAGTTAAATAAAGAGTAAAGAGTTAAATAAAGAGTTAAAGAGTTAAATAAAGAGTAAATAGTTAAATAAAGAGTGAAGAGTTAGATAAAGAGTAAATAGTTAAATAAAGAGTAAAGAGTTAAATAAAGAGTAAAGAGTTAAAAAAAGAGTAAAGAGTTAAATAAAGAGTAAAGAGTTAAATAAAGAGTTAAAGAGTTAGATAAAGAGTAAAGAGTTAAATAAAGAGTAAATAGTTAAATAAAGAGTAAAGAGTTAAATAAAGAGTAAAGAGTTAAATAAAGAGTAAAGAGTTAAATAAAGAGTAAAGAGTTAAATAAAGAGTAAAGAGTTAAATAAAGAGTAAGGAGTTAAATAAAGAGTAAAGAGTTAAATAAAGAGTAAAGAGTTAAATAAAGAGTAAAGAGTTAAATAAAGAGTAAAGAGTTAAATAAAGAGTTAAATAAAGAGTAAAGAGTTAAATAAAGAGTTAAAGAGTTAAATAAAGAGTAAAGAGTTAAATAAAGAGTAAAGAGTTAAATAAAGAGTAAAGAGTTAAATAAAGAGTAAAGAGTTAAATAAAGAGTAAAGAGTTAAATAAAGAGTAAAGAGTTAAATAAAGAGTAAAGAGTTAAATAAATAGTAAAGAGTTAAATAAAGAGTTAAATAAAGAGTAAAGAGTTAAATAAAGAGTAAAGAGTTAAATAAAGAGTAAAGAGTTAAATAAAGAGTAAAGAGTTAAATAAAGAGTAAAGAGTTAAATAAAGAGTAAAGAGTTAAATAAAGAGTTAAAGAGTTAAATAAAGAGTAAAGAGTTAAATAAAGAGTAAAGAGTTAAATAAAGAGTTAAATAAAGAGTAAAGAGTTAAATAAAGAGTAAAGAGTTAAATAAAGAGTAAAGAGTTAAATAAAGAGTTAAATAAAGAGTAAAGAGTTAAATAAAGAGTAAAGAGTTAAATAAAGAGTAAAGAGTTAAATAAAGAGTAAAGAGTTAAATAAAGAGTAAAGAGTTAAATAAAGAGTAAATAGTTAAATAAAGAGTAAAGAGTTAAATAAAGAGTTAAAGAGTTAAATAAAGAGTAAAGAGTTAAATAAAGAGTAAAGAGTTAAATAAAGAGTAAAGAGTTAAATAAAGAGTTAAATAAAGAGTAAAGAGTTAAATAAAGAGTTAAAGAGTTAAATAAAGAGTAAAGGGTTAAATAAAGAGTAAAGAGTTAAATAAAGAGTAAAGAGTTAAATAAAGAGTGAAGAGTTAAATAAAGAGTGAAGAGTTAAATAAAGGAGTAGAGAGTTAAATAAAGAGTTAAAGAGTTAAATAAAGAGTTAAAGAGTTAAATAAAGAGTAAAGGGTTAAATAAAGAGTAAAGAGTTAAATAAAGAGTAAAGAGTTAAATAAAGAGTAAAGAGTTAAATAAAGAGTGAAGAGTTAAATAAAGGAGTAGAGAGTTAAATAAAGAGTAAAGAGTTAAATAAAGAGTTAAAGAGTTAAATAAAGAGTAAATAGTTAAATAAAGAGTTAAATAAAGAGTTAAATAAAGAGTAAAGAGTTAAATAAAGAGTTGAAGAGTTAAATAAAGAGTAAAGAGTTAAATAAAGATTAAAGAGTTAAATAAAGAGTAAACAGTAGAAAAAAAGTTAAAGAGTTGAATAAATATTTAAACTAGATATATACCCACAATAATTAATGATAGCAGCTCATCAGAGAACTATGTTCATATTACTATAGTACTATGATAGGCTATGAGCCTTGTAGTACTGTAGTGTACAGTGTGTACTATGATAGGCTATAAGCCTAGTGGTATAGGCACTATAGTGTACTATGATAGGCTATAAGCCTTGTAGTACTGTAGTGTACAGTGTGTACTATGATAGGCTATAAGCCTAGTGGTATAGGCACTATAGTGTACTATGATAGGCTATAAGTCTTGTAGTTGGCACTATATAGTGTAGTACGATGGGCTATAAGGCTGGTACCCATTGTTCTTGTGTTCAGTGCGTACCCTGTTATAGTGTGTACCAAATTATAGTATGTACCCTGTTATAGTGCGTACCCTGTTATAGTGCTTACCCTGTTATAGTGCGTACCCTGTTATAGTGCGTACCCTGTTATAGTGCGTACCCTATTATAGTTCGTACCCTGTTATAGTGCGTACCCTGTTATAGTGCGTACCCTGTTATAGTGCGTACCCTGTTATAGTGCGAACCAACTTATAGTATGTACCCTGTTATAGTACGTACCCAGTTATAGTGCGTACCCTGTTATAGTGCGTACCCTGTTATAGTGCGTACCCTGTTATAGTGCGTACCCGATTATAGTGCGTACCCAGTTATAGTGCTTACCCTGTTATAGTGCGTTCCCTGTTATAGTGCGTTCCCTGTTATAGTACGTACCCAGTTATAGTGCTTACCCTGTTATAGTGCGTTCCCTGTTATAGTGCGTACCCTGTTGTAGTGCTTTCCCTGTTATAGTGCGTACCAAGTTATAGTGCGTTCCCTGTTATAGTGCGTACCCAGATATAGTGCGTACCCAGTTATAGTGCGTACCCAGTTATAGTGCGTACCCTGTTATAGTACGTACCCAATTATAGTGCGTACCCTGTTATAGTGCGTTCCCTGTTATAGTGCGTGCCCTGTTATAGTGCGTACCCTGTTATAGTGTGTGCCCTGTTATAGTGCGTACCCAGTTATAGTGTGTTCCCTGTTATAGTGCGTGCCCTATTATAGTGCGTACCCTGTTATAGTGTGTGCCCTGTTATAGTGCGTACCCTGTTATAGTGCGTACCCAGTTATAGTTCGTACCCTGTTATAGTGCGTACCCAGTTATGGTGCGTACCCAGTTATGGTGCGTTCCCTGTTATGGTGCGTACCCAGTTATGGTGCGTACCCAGTTATGGTGCGTTCCCTGTTATGGTGCGTACCCAGTTATAGTGCGTACCCAGTTATAGTGCGTACCCTGTTATAATGCGTACACTGTTATAGTGCGTACCCAGTTATAGTGCGTACCCTGTTATAGTGCGTACCCTGTTATAGTGCGTACCCTGTTTTAGTGCGTACCCTGTTATAGTGCGTACCCTGTTATAGTGAGTTCCGTGTTATAGTGCGTACCCAGTTATAGTGCGTACCCTGTTATAGTGCGTACCCAGTTATAGTGCGTACCCTGTTATAGTGCGTACCCAGTTATAGTGCGTACCCTGTTATGGTGGGTATTATGGTGGGGTCACGGCAGACAATGCAAGGATTTGTAGCAGAGCATTGGGCAATAGTGTGCCATTGTCACAGGTGTAACGTCATAGCTAGGACTATGTACTCACTAGGTTGTGACGAACAACTGACGTGATAAATTGGACTTGTCTGGTTATACCTAGGGAAAAGTTATGGTGGGACCATAGAAGATTGTGAGAAGTAACCCCTCTAAATCTCCCACAACCCCACGACAACTTTTTATTTGGAATCTTTTAACATAGGAACTAAATTACAGTTTATAGCATAACTATCAAGATTCTATTATTTAACTAATTAATAATTCGTAAATAAATATTTGTCATTTATTGAAATATAATTGATCGTTTTCAAGCATTTTAAATTTAAACACATAGTCCAATATAGAAATTTGATTAATTACCAATATTTTCATTATAAATACCCTATATATTAATTAGAGAGTACCAATCAAAAATGACGGATTATAAATTTTTTTCTATTTTATAATTATCTGAATTTTTTTAATAGTCTGATTGTTTTGTCATCCGGATTTTTTCTAAAAAAAATCCGCTATTTTATCCAGATTTGTTAATTATATGGTTTTCGTATTTCGGTTATCAAGATATCTCTTGTGAACATGTAACCCGTTAAGAAATATTAACAATAATTTTTTTCACAATCCAGATTTTTTGAATAAAATTTTCTGAATCTTATAAATAAAAAAAATTGGATTTTTTTATCACTAAGTTTTTATACAATCTCGATTTGGGATTTATTCGTTATTCGTTACCAGAATATTTTTTTGTTATCCGGACAATTATTGTGGTCATGGAATTAAATCTCAAATTAAAGCGTGACATTTTCTTGCAACCAACAGAAAAATACACACTGTGTATTAGTACACAGGGTAACATTTGTTCCAATGTTATTCTAAATAATATTATAACAAAACATTTATTTTCACATTTTCATGCAGTTGATAGCAATATTTTGTATCTAATTAACAAATACCGTAAAGTATTAAACAGATGTTAATCGTGCATTGCTTATTAATTACCATCAGTGAAAATGAATATAACTCCAGTGCTGCATCATGCAGCAAAATTCTATCAAATGGAAGGGACGATAATTTAATCGGCACCAAATTAATAATCTGAAGATCATCTGCTATTGCCAACTATGATAAATAGTCATATAGTATTTAAAAAAATGTAATATCGGACATTGTCGCTGGTTTATATGTTGGGAATACCTAACGAAAGACAATAACTACAAACCTTTATAATTTATGTTTGATTACGCAATAGATATTCGTCGAATATCGTCATAGGAAGATGGTCTGCTTATCATATTTATGGTGAAAATCAATCGCTAAATTATAATATATTATAATTCCCCGATTGAGAGACAACCAAAATGTTTTATGTTCAGACAACATTTCTTTCAAATTGTCTGTTTTGTATATGCAGTTTCTACATCACTTCATAAATGTCACAATAACATTGCATCCGAATAAATATACACATGTAAAATATTGGTATAGATTTTGTACGATTAAGTTGCACATACGTAAGTAGCAGGGAATTAATTTCCGTTTAACCTTCGAGTATGTCTATCTCGCAGCAATCGAGATCTTATTGTACAACAATGGCCAACTTCTAGAGGAGTATAACCCTCACGAAACCTTCGTGTGGGACCCAACAATGTACAAATAATAACAGATAGGGCGATAAGGAGGGGTAGTGTAATAAAGGTTACAGAAAAACAAGGAGGAACTGAATCATATCCGAAAAGAACATTGTGATACCGGAAACATTAGAAATATCTATGCAATCCAATAATATGCATATAGGAACTCATTATATACGTACATAAAGTTAAAGAGGTTGCGAGGCCTTTATTATAGGGATTTCGAGAGATGAATAAAGTTATTAGAGTCAAAATATCTTACATTTACATTAAAAATTAATTCAATGTTGTCGGTAAAAATTTACCGATATAATTAATTATTTCTTTTTTTTCTATAGCTCACTAGAAAATATTTTAGATTTACCTCTTCATTTTGAAGAACAGATACCTTAAAAAATGCAATTTCTAAATTAGTAAACTAATTACTAAAATATTACTGAATGAACAGTCACAAGAATTTGAAATGAAATACTTTTATCGATAATAATATTTTTCTGTCAAATTGAAGACATTTTGGTCATAATGACGTCATCCATCTCTCCGATTTATCAGTTAAGTATTTGTTTGTTTTCTTGGAAGATGTAGTGTTAGTGTATAGAGTATCATTATCTACCATAATCTACCATTATCTACCATGGTAATGCAGTGCTGTCTACCGCCTTATTGTTTTTGTGGTGCTTCTTTTGTTCCAGTGTAAAGTTATTAATTACTTCATTCTTCTTGCTGTCTTCTCTCAGCTCTCATTTACAGCCAAAATGGCTGCCGAGTTGGAGAAGCTGCAGTAAAAGTCATATTTTCTGACAGTCCTTTTCATAACTATTTCTATTATGTTCATAAATATTAAAGAGAAATAAATATTGAATAAATAAATGTAGTGTTAGTAAGATTAACTTATATTCAGTCAGTTTGTCTAACTACATGAATATCAATTCTTTCATTAAATATTAATATTTAGTATAAAATAAAAATTCAAATGTATATAAAATAGAGAATTTATTTTGAAGTCAGAGTTTCATTTTTCGCTAGTGTACCCGTTCCGTCAAAATTGACGGTGTTTCATTTCAATACTAGTACAGAAGCTGTAAAAGGTAAATTATAAATTTTCACTTCTGGGAAATCTTATTATATTTTAATTTCCACTTGAATTAAATTTAAAGTTAACTTTTCTTTAGTTCACTTTGAGAAATTAATTATCTGTGTGTTTGTGCTATTAATTGTGCTATCAAAAAATGTAATAGAAATTATATATGAATAGGAAAAATAAATTATATGCTAATAGCAATTATCTCTCTTCATTAACTCTATAAACTAATCAACTTTTGAATTTTCTTGATTCTTTTTCTTAATACTTAATTATAATATCAAGTTTGAATTGAATTCAAAATCAGTTCAAAATATCAGAGAAAAGTTCATTATCCAAAATATTTCATCCAATCTCTTACCACTATTTTTCTTTTCTATTTTAACCAGACATTCTGTTGGTATTTTCCGTGATAGGTCATACATACAATCTGTAAACTTTAGATTTCACAAATAAAGTTAATTCAACACAGTAAAAGCAGAACGGAAACTTTTTTTGCTATGATACCAGTGGTAGAGATTGAAATGTACCTCTAATTTAAATTCTAGCGAATTCTAGTTAATTATTTTTCACCAGACTTAATAATGAATAACTAGTATAACAACCTTTTAATTAAAATACGGACTACTACATACAAATATTCTATTTATAGCGAGCTTATTTAATTCTAAAATAGGGTGTAGTTTTTTGTGGAACATACGGAATCATAATCATTATTATTATATTATTATGTGTGCTTTTCAATGTATTTTGAGAGCTGTGTGATATATCCAAATAAGATATTCCGTATGGTCTCAGATTAAGTTACCATAAATGTTTTATTCATGACACATCGAAGTAAAACTCTTATATGTGAACTTATGGCAAGTGTATAAAAAACAGTCAATTGTTTTATTTCGAATTATATTAAAGAATTCTGAATAAAAAATTATTTATTATAACAAAACATAATTACAATTAAGCATATATCTTAACAAAGTTCCGATTTAACTATTTTAATTTTAATAAACACGTATTTTGAGAAATAAATTAATAAAGAAAATTAAGTACTCCCATCGAGAGAGTTATGGTGGGGTCAACCACCGAATATTATGAGGGAACCCCACATAATCTTCTATGGCCCACCATAACATTTCATCTGGGTATGCACAATACCTATATTTTAAATCCACGACTCAGGATTTTCTGTGTAGTGGCAAGACGTGCGACTGGAGCAGCATCAGTCGCGATAAGAGTTAAAGCTAGACTATCAGGTGTCTTCTCTGATTTCACTCAATTATCTCACTATTGTTAGAATGTGCTTCTTATCAGCTTCTTCAGAACGCGAAATGCGAACATTATTTATGCGAGTGAGCAATAATTCACATCGCCGCACAATGGAATCACGCGGCGACTCCGCATTACTTAGAACAATAAATTCAATTTCGCCCTACTCACCTGAATGGCATTTACATAAATTATTATTATTATTGTACCCTGCTGTTTGTATAGTTTTCTTGGGTTCTATTGTAGAGAGGTTCAAAGTACGCTTCGTTGTCGCTAAATTATTGAGAATAGTCTTGTCCCACTGTCGCTCAGAGTGCCAAAAATGGCAGGCATGTGCAAGGATTGCAGAGCAGGAGTGAATGCAAGCAGAGAAGTTATAGGAGAATATATTAGTTAAGTAGGTTTGATTTTATAGCAGAGAACAAGAAACGTGTGGTGCGTTAAAACATTGGTAAGTAACTATATCGGTACATTATATAGTTAACAAGATAATCATCCTTATTGGATATTAAAGGTAAATTAAAGTAAAGTTGTTGGTTTGTTCCTGTCTTGTTTTATATGAATAAGGTGTAGATAACCTATAATGTTACTTTTTGTAGTTAATTTGAGATTATTTAAATTCCCTATCTATGATATTTAAACTTTAACTAATTTTTATCAAACTCTCTTACGAAAATTGCACTCTTTCAGGAATATTCAGGAATACTTCAAACATTGTTAGGAATACTCAAAACCCTGTCAGAAACATTCGAAATTGTTCGAAATGTATTCCAATCTCTGAAGAATATTTCAATCTCCCAAAATTAATTCCGAGTTAAGAAATATTTTTTATAGTGTCAGGACTATTATAAACTCCAATAAACATTCCAAAGTCACCAATGTGAGTGTCACACATACCCCAGTCAGTTCATTTCCAATCATAGCAATCAATCACCAGCTACAGCATATGTAACACCACGAGTCACAGAGCTTTGAGTTCTTATTCCATACCTCCCAAATCAATTGTAAGAAGAGAGTACCCCGTGGAGAGCCTCTACCCGAGGTGATAGGCCATCAACACTTGCCTTGCATCAATCCAACACATCGAGTTCACACACCTAATAGCCGTGTAATCATTTGCATGTCATACCAATCGCTAGTCTCTATCTCAAAAACAATTGCTAGTTGTTATGCATTGCAATGCTCACATCAGACACTCCTATTCCGAATGCAAGAAAGGAAGGAGTTCTGAGATACTAATGCTTTGCCACAGAAGATTTAGAGGGGATGAACATAATATTTCAGGTCTCCACCATAGTTTTACTCTGACATTGGAATTAGCATTCGAAATTCTCACTAGAAGGACACTCTTTCGAAATATAATATACTAGAACAATAGTTTCAATCCCATCCAGAGAGGAAATCTTGGTGAGGGCCGTAGAAGATAAAGAGATGTCCCTTCATAATCATCATAAAAATTATTAATCTAGATTCTAAAATTTCGATTATGAATTAATTATGAAGCCCTTTGTTTATTTTATGAGCAATCTGAACTATTTTCTTACGGTAAATGTGAAAAACCCAAAAAAAGGGTGCGAAAGTAAAGTCAAATCCCATGGATTCTTGGTCTAATATATATTTTCGCCTAATAAATAATCCGAAATAAATAAATTCTACTGAATATATACATTAATAGAGCGAATATGAATAACATCGGCTAATCAGACATCTAAAACATCAAATAGAACAGTGATTTCCTATAGTTATATTGAATTGTTAAAAAGTGCAAATGTTTTTTGAATATAAAGTCTATCGAAATACAAATTCGCGGAAAATAAAAATATGAGTAAGCGAATTAATGGTAAATAAAGAGTACTAGTGGTAGATATGTCCTTTACTCGATATGTCTGATATGACTATGGAAAAATCACATAATTTAAGATTTTTTACCCTACTAACACTTCCATTACGTACTCTTTGAAATGCGACAGAGCACAGTATACTGCAATGTATTCAATGTAAAACCTTCTTAAAGTAACATATTAGTACATTTCTTAATCAAAGTTATAGGGTCATCTAATTTATTTGGATATCGGTTAAGATATTTAAATGTAATGATGGTGGATAGTGAACAGTCCAAATATATTTATAAGTTATTGGTGATAGAAGAGAATTAAGTTTATAAAGTGTTACACGAAGTATAATAGACTAAATATTGTAGAATTTATTTCACATAAATGACGAATTTAGTGTAGTATAATTTCGTTAGATATTCCGGTAGAGCAAGGAATAACATTTAGTGCATACATGGAAGTTCATTAAATATTTATACAGTGCAATATTAGACAATGATAATATCGTGTTCATTTCCCATAGTAGATTGCAATTTTAGCTACGAGACTAGAAGTCTAGTTTAGACTGCAGCATGCTGTGGTATTTGTGGTGGTGCAAGGAGGTGGTTCGTGGTGGTGCAGAGCATATGTACCACAGCAGGGTGCCATGTTTCACATTAACCACGATGACTGTTCACAAACGTCCAAAGTACAACATATCTTGCACCTAA
This sequence comes from Caprella mutica, assembly GCA_947561585.1. Classification (NCBI taxonomy): domain Eukaryota; kingdom Metazoa; phylum Arthropoda; class Malacostraca; order Amphipoda; family Caprellidae; genus Caprella; species Caprella mutica. Next base: position 66,254 of record CANNZV010000436.1, read on the forward strand.
CTTTTATTGGATATTAATGAAGTGAAGAGAGTTGGTAAAGCATGATACACTCTCTAGAAATAGGCCATGCTGGTATGCTCAATCAAAAAATAGATTGGAAAGGTGAAGATGTACTATTATTTGGTGGGTGAAAGGGGCATTTTAAAATTGAAATAGGTTAAGTATCAAATAATTAATTAATAAAAAAATTTGCAAATGCGTTGAAAAATAGACACTATGAGTAACAATTTTGGAGACAATTGTATTCCTGAGATCACTTTCTTTCTATCATTGAAGTCTCCAATTAATTTTCCTGATAGATACAACTACAAAAGTCAATAATTAATTTTGAATTTTCAAATGTATACAGAAAAACCTCATTGAAAAATAAAACTTGAAAATAAAGAGCCAAAAAGACCTTTTTTAGAAAAATTTTGTCATGAATCCAGAAAAACCTGGTTATGAAATATGAACCATGGAAATAAAGTTCCGATGCTGCTGAATCTACCTTTTAGTTTCATTCGACACTATCCTACTTCTTCGACCAATAATTTTCGTTTGAATTTAGCCTCGATGCATAGGTGCAAATTTGCAATTACATACAAACTTATAGATCTATTACAATTTTGTACATACATTATTACAATGTGATTGTGTGCATTTAATCGTAAAGTCTACATAATTGTGCAGCAGCGAAACAACCAGCTTTTTATCTATGTTTGAATATTCATTTTCATGTTCATTATTACTAACTCCATTTTACTTTGCAGTTCTCCACATTAACCAAAGAATGTAACGCAAAATCCAAAAGCAGAAGATGCTCATGTACACCGTATGTGTCTCATAAATTAATCAAAATTCGATCTACTGAATCTGCCAGATGATCTCCAGTGCCGCTCTAGATTATTAGTTAATGTAAGCATGAAATTAGCCGCGCAAAGTGTTGAGACGCCTTCACGCAGGCAATCGTTCACGCTAGAGGGCGCTTCTAAAGGAGGTCACTGAAGAGGTCACCTGTAAATCATTCTGTAGATCGAACCTTAAATTAATGATCACCAGTCCTTCTCCCCAGGAAGAAATGATAATAATTATCCAGGGATCTAATAATTATCCCATGGATCTAATAATATCATCAGGGATCTAATAATTATCCTATGGATCTAATAATATTATCAGGGATCTAATAATTATCCCAGGGATATAATAATATCATCAGGGATCTAATAATTATCCCAGGGATATAATAATTATCCCAGGGATCTAATAATTATCCACTGAAATCTAATAATATCATCAGGGATCTAATAATTATCCCAAGGATCTAATAATATCATCAGGGATCTAATAATTATCCACAGAAATCTAATAATATCATCAGGGATCTAATAATTATCCCAGGGATCTAATAATTATCACAGGGATCTAATAATTATCCCAGGGATCTAATAATTATCCCAGGGATCTAATAATTATCCCAGGGATCTAGTAATTATCCCAGGGATCTAATAATTATCCCAGAGATCCAATATATCCAAGAGATCTAATAATAATCCAAGGATCTAATAACATCCCCGAAACTCTCCTATAAGCTTCGAAATACAATTCTATTGCATAATTAACATAAGGTGGCCATTAGAAGCATTATCAAAACTTGAAAGTTACAATAAGATTAAAAGTTCAAGATCGTTCAAAATAACATTGGTAGATAATAAATTAGTTAGTTGCAATTTAGATATATAGATAGTAACGTGAAACTCGAAAGTCTCGAAATAGATATCATTGTGTACACTAACTGTCGGACTCTATCACGGAATTCTAACGTCAAAATCTTTTGTCAAACACCTTTGCATTATAAATTAATATATTGTCTTGTCTTTTAATGTATACTAATTATACAGATAAACATTATAATTATCTGACAGGCGTTCACTAGCTATATAGTTCTGTGTGTTTATTGTTTTATTATTTAATAAAGGGAAAGAAAATGGAAAAACATATGGTATCATTTAAAGTATTTACATATTCTCAAACAGGAAGTTTTTCCCCCAGATTGAAGCAATGGAATATTGAATAAAAGATGGAAGAAGAACCATTGTGATTTATGCCGCTGAATTATTATACTCTATATATTGGCAGTTATATTCAATTAGTTACTGTAATTAAATTATGTGATGCGCATCAACAGTTAGGAAGTATATTTTTCATATTGAGAGTTAAAATTACATCGGTTTGAAATATCACTAAATATACTGTCTAAAACAATTAGATTTCTCCTAGTTTAATAAAAAGTGATTTTATTTACAGTTTTATCTTTAACATTTTTATTTTATTTTCTATTACAGTTTTACCTAAAGTCGTTAAGTACCGCATTAGGCAACTGTCATCTAAAAAAACACTATTTTCAAACTGTACTGAGAAGTGGAAAATAATGCTTTAACTATTATTATAGTGTCACACGATGGTATGTGTTTTGGTATATGAATGTAAAAGAGTCACTTTTTTAATTAATCAATTTTTTTTAAACTAAAATCATTTACATTCAAAAAATATTCATGAGAATATTTACACGCTATTTACAAGGAAAGTAAATACATTCAAGATAAGATATTTGAAGGAATTTTTTTGGTTCTAGAGCAACCTATCCAACTATTTCATTGTACTGAAAAAAGAAATGCAAAAGTACAGAATAGGGTAAAAGAGTGCATAATAATTTATGTAATAAATAAAGCAAGTAAATAAAGTATAACAGAGAGAATAATAGAGAAGAGCTGACAGTAAATCTAACAATTCACAACTCATACCTAGCTTTTCATTAATGATTATACTTCTAGTCGACGTAGATGCATGAAACTTTGACATTATATATGTTTTAATGCGTAGATTATGAATCTATAAGAAACAATTACATTTTACTAGTACATAAATACATATGTGATAAAATAAAAATAGCTCGTGCCAAAAGTATAACTGGTGTTCCACCTAGTGGTGACCGATAACAAAATGCTATAAAACGTAAACCACAAGAGATAGAACACTCTACTTTTCGCCATTTTCCAGAAAATACTTCAAGTTTTGTGGTAATAAAATAAAATTTATAATTAACAATTTATCTAAGCACAGGCCTCAACATGACTTCTGCCTATTTCCAGGCAATTCTGCAGTCGCCACTGGTACCCCCCATCATAACCTGCCGACACATTTCTTCAGAGATGTGCCCTCCATGTTCACCGGGCTTAAACCACTGTCATTTCTAGATATGGGAGTTCATCAAGTCCAAAAGAATTGACGAGCTGTAGACAAGGATTGAAATGGTCTTTGAAGGGCACATCACTGAAGAAATTTGCCGGCAGGTCATGATGGGGTACCATTTACGACTGCAGAAATGCCTGAAAATAAACAGAAGTCATGCTGAGGCCTGTGCTTAGATAAATAGTTAGGTAGAAATTTTATTTTACTACCAGTAAAACTTGAAGTACTTTCTGATAAAATGGCGAAAAGTATAGAGTTCTATCTCTATTGGTTTACGTTTTATAGCGTTTTGTTATCGGTCACTCCTATAGGTGGAACACCTTGTATGTTATTATATACATTTAATATTTGTTTCCGAAGCATTCCTTTGCTATTACTGCTTGGAGAGGGTTGTCATACGAGTAAATCAGACCTTCACAAGCATTAAGTGATATTTTCCTCCATTCCTCAATGCAGAATTCGTTCAATTCGACAAGATTTTTAGTATTTCTTTGGTTGACCTGCCTCTTCAACGGTCCCCACAGATTCTCTATTGGATTGAGGTCTGGAAACTGACATGGCAATGGGAGGACGTTGATTTTCTTTTCAGGGAACCATTCCCTTGTTAAATTATCCATGTATTTCTGGTAATTGCCGTACTGGAACTTTCAATTCCTTCTTCCGTAAAAACCTCTTCCATTCGGAATTAGATTCTTGTTCAAAATTTGGCGATAACCCATCTTTCCATCAATAATATGGGGTGGCCCAGTGCCATGTGCAGAAAAACAACCCCAAACCATGATACTGCCAACTCTATGCTTTACCATTGCTATGGTGTTCTTATGGTCATACGCTATGCGGCTATACCCTTCATCCTCCACACGCGATGAGCATCACTGGGCCAAAAAAATTCTATTCTGATTTAATCTGACCATACGATATTATTTCAAAATTTGTTCCCTTTTCCAAAATGGTCTCTTGCAAATTTCAAACGGCTTGCAACAAGGCTTTTTTTAAGCAGAGAGGTTTTGGGAGGCATGAAACAGTTTATGTTGTTGCTGTTCAGCTCTCTACTGATGGGCTATTTACTGAAATACTGGCATCTTCGAGATCATTCCTTAACTCCTTTCGAGTACTCATTGGTTTGTTTTGGACTTTTCTAAGTAAAATTTGATGACGGAGAGCGTTAATTTTTCTTGGTGCACCTGACCGTGCCAAGTTAATAGTTGATCCATGTTGAAAAATTTACGAATAATGGAGCCAACGGTTAGAATTGGCACATTTATTTCTGCAGAAATCTTCGTGAAGGACATTTATTTATTTATTTTTGAGGGTAATTTGATACTTCCTTTACTTCAGACATGATTCCTTCCTTTAGGGGATTTCTAGGGGATTGCTAGGCGGTGTGTCAGTTGGGAATAACTGCTAAATTGTGGGCAGTTCCACGTTCTTTCATATTCTTCAAGCGCCCAGAATGTTCTAGATTGTAAAAACATTGAAATATCGGTTAGAAAATTCTAGAACTGAAAGGTTGAATACTTTTGTCACGTGCTATTTTTGATTTTGTCACATATGTATATATTCAAAGTTGTTGGTCCTGCGACCCCCAGATACATAATGTATCTGGGGGTCGCAGGACCAACAACTTTGAATTTAGATGGGAATATCGGCTAGGGAGTAAACCCTTCCACTGCTGTGCTAACTTATTTCGTTAAAACTCGCTACCAATAGGTGGGGCAGTTCGAGTCTGGAAGGACTCGATCTGCTTTTACACCTGTTGGTGTAGTCGATAGAGCTCTGGCACAGTACTCTAAAGGTCCAGGGTTCGAATCCCGCGAACTCAATTGAATATATATGTATATATGTACTACTAAAATGCAATATTTTCTAATAGATTCTTAATCTATGCATTAAAACCATATATTCTGTCAAAGTTTCATGCATCTACGTGGACTAGAAGTTTAATTAATAGTAAAAACCTAGGTGTATAAATACTTGTGTCCTTCCACTGTAAATGAATATTAAAGTTAGATAAACTGTTCTAAAAAATATTTCTACAAATTTCATTAAAATGATGAAACGTAAGAGTATTATTTATAGTTTCAGGAAACTTGCTCCTTAGATTCACTCCAGAAAATAGAATATGAAACTTTATTTTTTTGACGGAATGGGTACACTAGTTTCGAGATGATATCGTATAAAACAATATCTATTAAATTAAATTATAACACCATTCAAATTATATATCACTCGCACAATGAATTTTAACAAAAGGGTTACAAGATTTAGTTATTATTTTGTAAAAATGTATTCGACACATCGTCCAATATGATGCAATCAAATCTTTTCGTATTGAATTCTATGATTAAATTTATAAATGATTAAACTTTAATTGGCTTAACCGATAATTTTCTGATGCATTTCAACGTAAACACATAACATTTTAACGGGCAGGTACACTAGTTATGACACAGAAGAACTACTCTCTAATGAAATCCAGTTTAGTGAATGTATATTCCCATAAGTAAGTAAATAGAATCTATAATGAACAAATTTTTGTTTAGTCTGCCATAAGATGGCCTAATGTTTTCTTAAACTGATGGCCGTTCATGGTAGACTAAAGAAAATGCGATCACTATACAGACTATTTCCTTATTCAGGACTCTATTCACTATACAGTATTTCATAATCTATTGTAATAAATAACTAATATTTTAAGACAATAGAGAAAGGCTGTGCTGCTCTTTAACCAGTGTTACAGTTTCTTTTCTCTGATAAATAGCTGTAAGGAGGACAGTGTTAGCTCTGGGAGTTAAAACTCAAAAGAGAAATTACCATAGGATGAGTCGACTGAATCCCAACGATGGGGAGGTACTATGGTGAGTAACCCACACAGAAACTTATGCTGTGAGTAGCGAAGTGTCTCTTTTTCATTTATAAAGTATTTTATGTGAACTATATCAATGTGAAGGAATAGGGACATAGCCATCAGAAATTAGAAAATATTTCAAAGTTAGAAACAGGAATTAAGGCACAATATTCTATATGCTTTAAGGATATACTAATATAATATTTGTGGTATTTATTGTAAGAAAAGGATCACAATGAAAAATAGTAAACAGCTTATTAAGTTGAATAATAATCTTCACCTGCCTAAAAATTTAAGGAATGTCAAGATTAAAAGAAGTTCCTCATACTTAATCTTCTATGGCCCACCATAACTTTCTCCATGGGTATGATATAAAACAGGTTTTTATTTTAGTTTATATTTTCCAATCAAAAATAACTATTATTTGTTCCACACTGTCTTATTCCATGCACATGGTCTAAAGATAATTAAAAATAATTTAAAGAATTATATACAAATTTGTAATTCAAATTCCCCTATTTTCAAGTCAAATAATTTGATTACTTTATCAAAGACACTAATTAATTGTTCATGGGATTAAATGGCAATCATTTCCCCGATTGGTTTGATTTGTTCTATCAGGACAATCGTATCCATTACAGAAATAGGAGAAGATTTCACAATTAATTTGATTGACCTCAGGGTTAAAATATTCCAATTGACCTCCATTATAATAAGTCTGACATTTCACTGTTTCAAACTACAAGCAGAAAATGTAACCTTTTGAACCTAAATAATCTGAGAGACAACTCTAGAGGCTATTTAAAGGATTACTAAGTTTAAATCTTGTAATCACTTACCCAAATAGAGGCCTGGTTTGTGCCACTGGGAGGTAAGGGGTTGCTACCTGATCACCCATCAATCTTACAAGTCATTAACTAATTATTCGATCATTGTGAAAAATCAGCCCCATTAACCCATGCTCTTAAAAATTGTAATGGAAAGTGTACGGTGAAATAGGTGAGCTCGTGTGCCTTTCTTTCTTAACTTTAATAATTAGAAACTATTTACAATAATATTAAATCTACATAAAGAAAATAGTTGTTTGCCATTACATGATTTGACTATAAGTTAATTAAACAAATTCTTTGTCTCATACAAAATGATTAAAGATTAATAAACACTATTGTCACTTATATTTTATTTATAATTACTAATAATTTTTAAGCATGAACGCCAAGTCAAAGAATTTTTCTACAGTGTAACAAAGGCAGAGAGTTACGTTCAACCCTGAAATGAAATAGTGAGCGTTCAACTAATTTCTATTTGTTAGTTTAAGGGATGACAGTTTGTCTTTTTTCCCTTCATTCATTCGAAAGATGCACCTGACTTTGAAGAGGAAAATACCTTAAACTGACAAAGATGGAGTGAACACTCTGTGGTGAACCTCCTTCCAAATTAAACGGTCTACTTTTTACCTAATTACCCGAGCTGTAAATCTTCTAAAACAAACATACACAAAAAATGACCGCAAAGTCTTCTTCGAAATAAAGGTATTTCCAGAAATAGACCTACTCTGACTTCTTTGAGTCGCAGTACAACTCTTCATCTCCTATGATTTCTTTAGACCGATTTATAGGCCTATGAGATAGGCTTAAAATATACATATTAATTGTGAAAAGTATATCTATAATAAATGATAAATATACGTTATGAAAATACTTCACTCATTTTTCTGACTGATAAACTAAATTGTATAACAATTACAACCAAACCTCTATACCTATTATACATTTACAATTTTTATAAAAATACTCCAATTGATAGTATTTATTAGCAGTACATTATAGGTTGAACCTAAGGCTCACGTGTCCCAAAAACACACACCACTCCCGAAAAAGAATGATGCGGTTTGGAAGAAATTTTTATTGTCTCTCCAAGATATTTTTTGGGTAAGTTTTTTGGTTCAACTTTTCAAGTGGATTCTTTTGTTCTGCTCCACAGTCGTGGTGGAGAGACTGGTAATGAAGACATTATCTCTATCGACTACTGTGTGAGATAGTCATTTATACTGCCATTCATTTACTTTCTTTCATTTACACTGCCATTCATTTACTTTCATTCATTTACACTGCCATTCATTTACTTTCATTCATTCACACTGCCATTCATTTACTTTCATTCATTTACACTCTCCTTGGTCTATATTAGTAGGTATATGATTTATTCCAATACTGCATTTATGGTACAAATTACCTGATCTGGCGCAAGAAGCAAAATGAATAAGAGTTAGCATTATACTTTCAAATACATACATTCATACACAGTATGTTATTACACAACCCAAACCACGTGTAACACTATTTCCTTTGATTTAAGTACATCAGCTCCTCGTGGTGGATTCATTAATTGAGACAAATGAGAAACAATTGCCAAGTGTTACAAAATAATAACAAATATATCCCAATAATCAAAATATACAATAAAAAAAATTGAGTCTGAGTGACTTTATCAATAGGTCAATTTCCTCATTAATTTTTGTTCGATTATGCAGGTCAAGTTGACCCACACTGGTCAAATTGGCCCTTTGTTAAGGTCAGAGTAGCCAAATTTCAGGTCAAATTATCTTCTTTTAAAGGTTCAAAGCAATTTCATGATTTGACGCGCGTCGAACCACTCGACCATCAGATCTTTTTATTTATTATTTAAAAAATAATATACTATAATTTTAGCCAACTTTCGATACGAATTGATAGATAATAAAATGTATCCATACTATTTATTTATTGAAATTATACAATGACCTTCAAACGATGGTCAGAATCGAGTCATTTTGACCCAATATTTACTTTATATGTTATTCTTACCAACTCTTACCTTTTGTATGTTATTCTTACCAACTCTTACCTTTTGTATGTTATTCTTACCAACTCTTACCTTTTGTATGTTATTCTTACCAGCTCTTACCTTTTGTATGTTATTCTTACCAACTCTTACCTTTTGTATGTTATTCTTACCAACTCTTACCTTTTGTATGTTATTCTTACCAACTCTTACCTTTAGTATGTTATTCTTACCAACTCTTACCTTTAGTATGTTATTCTTACCAACTCTTACCTTTTGTATGTTATTCTTACCATTTTATATATTATTTTTACCAACTCTTACCTTTAGTATGTTATTCTTACCAACTCTTACCTTTAGTATGTTATTCTTACCAACTCTTACCTTTTGTATGTTATTCTTACCATTTGTATATGTTATTCTTACCAACTCATACCTTTAGTATATTATTCTTACCAACTCTTACCATTAGTATGTTATTCTTACCAACTCTTACCATTAGTATGTTATTCTTACCAACTCTTACCATTAGTATGTTATTCTTACCAACTCTCTCTCCAATAGAGCCATAAAATCTTCCCAAAGAACACAGGTACACAGCATTTCATTGGTTGTGTATTTTTTAGTCACTTTTGTTGCCTGTCCCTTTTCTATAGCATTTTGAAAGAAGACTATAGAAAAAAGTATCTTCTAATTAAGAGAATTGACATTTTAATGGCGACTCTAAAAGGCAAACTAGTTTTTTTAATTTATTTAATATACGTGTTATATTACATTATATTTAATTTCAATTATTATTGGAATGTGAGTTACATGTAACATTTTAAAGAAAAAAGATTTTTTCATAAAATAATATAAATTTACCAAAATAAATCATTATCCTTCTTATCAATGCATTTTTATATACATTTTATTTAATTAATGTGCATGGCTTACAAAAAATAAAATATTTTTATTTATATTCAAAAAATATCTTAAACCAATAAGTTCTATCACTATAGAACACAGTCCATAAATTAAAGCGAATAACAAAAAAAATATATTATAAAACAATTACTATATATTTCTCGCATATACATAAACATAATAATATTGGAATAATATTTATACACTTACATGTTTATGCACACGTACATATGTATTGTATATACAGTGCCTGGGACAGTGCTACAATAGCAGGTTATACAATAACAGGTTTATTTCGTACAATAGATTAATTTGTTCGAATGGAAAACACTAATTAGAATATTGTAGACTAATTATCTAGAATAAGTTATGGAGTCAAAAGCTGTAATTGATTGTAACCAGAAATTATTGAGGTATACATATTAGCATAGCAATTATATATATAGGCATACTTTATTATATATATATGTGTCAGTGAATTAATTTTTTTATAAAGTTGAATACAAATAAATTTATTTTCCTATTCAAAATAGTCGAAACTTTTCATTATATTTGTATTTATTTAAGTTGCAGTGCTATCACTCTAACACTGTTAGCACTCCTGTGCTAAACTAGTGCTATCACTCTAACACTGTTAGCAATCACTGTGCTAAACTAGTGCTATCACTCTAACACTGTTAGCACTCACTGTGCTAAACTAGTGTTATCACTCTAACACTGTTAGCACTCACTGTGCTAAACTAGTGCTATCACTCTAACACTGTTAGCACTCCTGTGCTAAACTAGTGCTATCACTCTAACACTGTTAGCAATCACTGTGCTAAACTAGTGCTATCACTCTAACACTGTTAGCACTCACTGTGCTAAACTAGTGTTATCACTCTAACACTGTTAGCACTCACTGTGCTAAACTAGTGCTATCACTCTAACACTGTTAGCACTCACTGTGCTAAATTAACCTGTGTGATGGTGATTATACAGTCACGCTAATTGCCTAGTAACCACTTTAGTGATATCTTAGTGATATTAATATTTGAAATATTAGTGATATTAATATTTGAAATATTAGTGATATTAATATTTGAGATATTAGTGATATTAATATTTGAGATATTAGTGATATTAAATTTCAAATATTATTGATATTAATATTTGAAAAATTAGTGATATTAATATTTGATAAATTATTAATATTTGATATATTATTGATATATTATAGATATTTTTTATATAATTATTTTGTTAAATTTGATTTTCATTTAATGAAAATTCATCGACAGTTCAAGATAAATATTCGTTTTCAAGATTAAATGCATAAATAACAATATATTAACTAACATACTATATACTAACATAAAGTAACATAAAGTAACATAAAGTAACATAAACTAACATAAACTAACATAAACTAACATAAACTAACATAAACTAACATAAACTAACATAAACTAACATAAACTAACATAAACTAACATAAACTAACATAAACTAACATAAACTAACATAAACTAACATAAACTAACATAAACTAACATAAACTAACATAAACTAACATAAACTAACATAAACTAACATAAACTAACATAAACTAACATAAACTAACATAAACTAACATAAACTAACATAAACTAACATAAACTAACATAAACTAACATAAACTAACATAAACTAACATAAACTAACATAAACTAACATAAACTAACATAAACTAACATAAACTAACATAAACTAACATAAACTAACATAAACTAACATAAACTAACATAAACTAACATAAACTAACATAAACTAACATAAACTAACATAAACTAACATAAACTAACATAAACTAACATAAACTAACATAAACTAACATAAACTAACATAAACTAACATAAACTAACATAAACTAACATAAACTAACATAAACTAAACTAACATAAACTAACATAAACTAACATAAACTAACATAAACTAACATAAACTAACATAAACTAACATAAACTAACATAAACTAACATAAACTAACATAAACTAACATAAACTAACATAAACTAACATAAACTAACATAAACTAACATAAACTAACATAAACTAACATAAACTAACATAAACTAACATAAACTAACATAAACTAACATAAACTAACATAAACTAACATAAACTAACATAAACTAACATAAACTAACATAAACTAACATAAACTAACATAAACTAACATTAACTAACATTAACTAACATTAACTAACATAAACTAACATAAACTAACATAAACTAACATAAACTAACATTAACTAACATAAACTAACATAAACTAACATTAACTAACATTAACTAACATTAACTAACATTAACTAACATAAATTAGTTAATGTTCATGACTGAAAATCCCACTAAAATAAACTGAAATCATAATATTTGATAATGATCACTTTATTGATAATAAAAAAAACAGAAAATGCAAGAAGAATAAAGTAGGCAATTACCAAGCCATTTTGTAAGTTCCAGAAAAGCACTGGAACTTTGGGAGCAGAAAAGATACAGTTAGAACTACGCACTTTAGTGAGTTAGAGAAAAACAAAGAAAATTTGGTTCAGTAACCATGCAGTAGGAAATAAACAATAATCTAATTGCTGGAATTAAAACATTTTTGTAAAATAATAAAGTGATTTATTAGAGGATGAATTTGCTACTGCTGATAGCCGTTCAAAGCTTTAAATTACATAAATCAATTAATGATTAAACTAGACAGGAATTAAGAAATAGTGTAAAACAATGACACACTATATGACGGATGCATGGAGAGTTAAAAACATAGACACACATTATATTACTAATATAAATAGTATACCTTTAATAAACCAATTGGGCAGCATTTGGATGAATCTGAACCATTTCTGTCTTTAGGCTTTATAGTACTAATGAAGTAGACTCTAAATGCTTTGACTCTTTTTAGAGTCTATTAATTAACTTCACGCAAGGTGCTCCTAAACTTGAAACAGACTTGATCTGATATGGCACAGGTATCGCTTTTAGATCAATATATTCCATATCTATTATCTCTACCTATAGTGATATCTTTGAGTTGAATCGTAACAGTTTATTTTGTGTGTTGAGATATCTATAAGGATATGTATCTATGTATCAGTGCCTCAATCATTAACTTCCAATGTTCCATATTTTAGTTGGCTGTAGTGAGAGGTATAGTGTAGGTAAAGACTGGTGTACGTGGACTTATGGTGGGGCCTTGGTAGATTATGTAGAGACTCAATTAAGCATCTACCACCATGTCCATATATCTTATATATTGTTTACATAAGGTGAGTGAAATAGATCGGACATTTTCCTTTCCGAATTTATGTTTTAGTACGTAAGATGTACCATAAATCTTAACAGGTTCAGCAGCTAATGGAGCTGAAAATGGAGTTCCAAGTGACGAAGTTTATCGTCTCCGTACAGCCACCCACTTCACACCTCGACTGAATGAACCTAAAGTGCGGATAGAAGTGACTGAATCTAAAGTGCGGATAGAAGTGACTGAATCTAAAGTGCGGATAGAAGTGACTGCATTCAGTCACCAGCCAAGTGACTGAATCTAAAGTGCGGACAGAAGTGACTGAATCTAAAGTGCGGACAGAAGTGACTGAATCTAAAGTGCGGATAGAAGTGACTGAATCTACAGTGCGGATAGAAGTGACTGAATCTAAAGTGCGGATACAAGTGACTGAATCTACAGTGCGGATAGAAGTGACTGAATCTAAAGTGCGGATAGAAGTGACTGAATCTACAGTGCGGATAGAAGTGACTGAATCTAAAGTGCGGATAGAAGTGACTGAATCTACAGTGCGGATAGAAGTGACTGAATCTACAGTGTGGAAAGAAGTGACTGCAGTCAGGCAAGTGACTGATGGTGTGGACAGTGTAATGGATTTCACTGGAAAGCATTTCTCACTAGAAAGATAAGGAATTGGTAAGAAAAACTTATTCTTAATGCCAAGTGAATTAATTAATTACTGTAAATAAGAAAAGTTAGCCCATTAAAATAAATATTTTGTGTGTTAATATTTTGGAATAAATATTTCAAGAATAATCTCATGAATAAATATTTCATGAATAAATATTTCATGAATAAATATTTCATGAATAAATATTTCATGAATAAATATTTCATGAATAAATATTTCATGAATAAATATTTCATGAAAAATTAATTAATGAATAATTGATTAATGAATATTTCATGAATAAATATTTCATGAAAAATTAATTAATGAATAATTGATTAATGAATATTTCATCAGATATTATTTTGTGAACGAATATTTTTGGAATGAATATTCGATTGTTAAATATTTTATGAATATAGTTTTCAAGAACGTATATTTTATTAATAAATGTTATAATAAAAAATATTTAATGGATAAATATCTAATAAGTAAATATTTAAGTAATATTTTAAATCTCAATATTTCACAAAAAAAAATCACAAACAATAATTTATGCATAAGTTCATATATTATTATTTCATAATTTTAAATATACATATTTTGAGTAAATAGATAATTATTTTAGTATTGATTATTCATGAGCGTGACCTTTGTGTCCCATTTGTGTCCCAATTAGAGTGAGAAAGGCACTGATTACAAGGGACTCCTCAGTAGAGGACTAATTAATTATCTACCAAACAATCTCTAACCGCAAACAAAAACAAACCTATTTATAGAAACAGTCATGACGTCACACTGTTAAAAAACTATTAAATGGCTATGCTATTGAGAACTGTATGGGGTAAGTTATGAATTATCGGTCGGTTCCACATCTTCGGTCATATAAGAAAAAAAAATTTAATTGGTATCCATGATACATGCAGGTATCATGGATACCAATTAAAATTAATTATTAATTATTATATCATTTTTTTCTAATATGACCGAAGATCTGGAACTGACCGATAATTCGTGACTTACCCCATCAATTATTTCATTCATTTATATAAACATTAGATAGTGTTCCCCTTGAAGCCAATTCACCACTTCATTTATTTGGCTTAAGATCTTACAGAGCATTTACACTGCAATGCATCTCCTGTAAAAGAAATGACTGCCGTAATGCGTCCTTTCAATTCTCTACCGGCAATTCAGATAGAAGTTTAATAATATCCAGCCTGTTGAATTTAGATAGGTCCATTGCCATCGAAAGTCCGAGTTTGAAGCTTATACATACACCCATGCGATCAGTGATGCATAAGTAATATATTTATGAAGCTGCTCCACCACAATATTTATTTCTAATCTTCTTTAGCCGCTTCCACCACCCATTCCTTACAAAGAAATTTCGATGGTCCGAGCGCAGTGTCCAGGGGGGTGCGGGGGGGTGGAATCCTTGGTCAGTTTACAAGACTGGCCAAATTCAATCTATATACACTGTTGCATTATTATCGCCTTCTACCAGACCTGAAGTCTATTTAATGCTTCGATAGAGACAATCTATATTATGAAGAAAGTCGAAAGCCACCTGAAATTTGTATTGTATTTACAGAGACCTAGTTTGAATTACTATATTCTAGGAACTCTCATCTATACTAGCCATTTCAATATTAGAATATTAGCAGTTTATAGAGTTTGAAATGGTTGTTAGTAGATACACATAGTGCCAATGTATCAAATCAAATTTCCAAGCAAATCCTAAAGCCATCCTACAACCTGTAGTTTGATCCTAGCACAGTCATCAGCTTTACTAATGTTAGTGCTAAGAGTGGCCGCTGGAGGCGCTACTGACTGTACTGGAGCGCAAACACAGATTGGCTTTTTCGAGTCACTGGACTGGCTAAATTTGCTTACTCACCAGAAATTTCAATAAATTTTAAAAGCTGTAAGACGTGGAGGCGTTTGAGCCGAAAAGAATATAAGCGAATGAGCTCTGTTGATAGGTACTATCTCAAACAGAAATTACGCTCAGCTTAGGTACTATCGGCAACGGAAACTACTGTAACCTCGGTATAAGAAACTACAGTAAACTTATAGGTACTATCGGCAACAGAAACTACGGTACTATCAGTAAGAGAAACTACGTTACTATCAGTAAAAGAAACTACAGTACTATCAGCAAAAGAAACTACGGTACTATCAGTGAAAGAAACTACGGTACTATCAGTAAAAGAAACTACGGTACTATCAGTAAAAGAAACTACGGTACTATCAGTAAAAGAAACTACGGTACTATCAGTAAAAGAAACTACGGTACTATCAGTGAAAGAAACTACGGTACTATCAGTAAAAGAAACTACGGTACTATCAGTAAAAGAAACTACGGTACTATCAGTAAAAGAAACTACGGTACTATCAGTAAAAGAAACTACGGTACTATCAGTAAAAGAAACTACGGTACAATCGGTGAAAGAAACTACGGTACTATCGGTAAAAGAAACTACAGTAAGCTTAAGTACTATCGGTACAGAAACTACGGTGTACCTAAGTACTATCATCAACTATAAGGTTGGTGATAATTAATTTCAATTAATTTTTGAATAACGATTAATTAATAAACTTAATCATTTGCTGACATTATTTTTATATCAAGGAAAAAATGAAGAGATTATAAGATTTTCAAACTAATAATTTTTGTGTTTAATAAAACAAATTCAATTATTCTAATTTTGTTTATTTTAGAAAGTATTAATTACATTATAGCTCCAAATTTATACAAATTTAGAGAAGGATTATACATCATATAGAAAATACATTTAAATGTTCAATATTTTGTTAAAAACATTCTTGCACTAGATAATTTTCATCAAAAATAACTATAACTATATTTTAATGTTAGTTTAATATGCCAATACATGGAACAGTGTGTAATTAAATACATATCTATACACAATTAGACTAATAAAAGCTATATTATCACAATTAGTGTACTTTCATCTACAGTTGTACTAGAATTATCAAATTAACAATTAAAAGAATCACATGAGCTGGTAGATATGAGACTGTAACGGAAATAGTAGAGATAGCAAAGATTTCAAGATATCAAACGGTACAGTGACAATCAGCTGTGGTTATTAATTAGCAAGAAATTAAGTAAACTTTGATAGTAATGTATTATACACATTAGTGGGCTGGAATCAATAGTTTAACATCGGAAGTTATGGTGGGGCCATAGAAGATTGAGAGAAAGTAATGGTGGGGCCATGGAAGATTGAGAGAAAGTAATGGTGGGGCCATGGAAGATTGAGAGAAAGTTATGGTGGGGCCATGGAAGATTGAGAGGGGAAGTTATGGTGAGCTATAGACGATTGAGAGGGAACCCACCCAAATGAAAAAGTACAGTTCGCCAATTAAGTAAATTTCTGACAAAAGAAAAAGGACAATATTTGCTTGTCACATTTATCGTGAATAACAAATTGTAATTTAACTACTTAACAAAATGTATCAAAATTGTATGTGTATATATTTTTTCATCTGTATATTATGATTATGTTTAGGCCTAATTAAACAGAAACTATATAATTATTTTCAGAAAAAAGTAGGTTTAAAACAAACCTTTTATACTTTTATCAAGCGAAATTAATTAGGGCTGTTTCCTCTAAAAATATCTATAACTAAAATAAAATTACTATATAAAATATATAAATATATATAATCTTCCTAAAACACATGTTAGGTATTTCTCTCAAACCAGTTCTACTTTATTTCCCCATGCTTTAGTTTAGTTTAATTTCCTAATTAATTTTCCTGTTTCTTTTATTTTAAGTATAACTGGTTAAAATGTATAGGAAATCTAAACTAGCAAATTATTGTATCGTCAGTTAAATGATTTAATGCAAAGCTATTCTTTATATTTGTACTGACAGTTTAATGAAAATAAATAATTACTAGTTAAGAAATATAATACACTATTTTCTTAAAACATTAAAGTAGTAAATTATAACAATGGGGGTTAATTGAACTTCCTAATCATTTGACACTTTTGGTGGTTTTACTGAAATTAAGCGATTGTATTTTTTATTATTATTATTAGTAATTCGAGACTTTTTCCATTGGTATTGTTGTATAGTAATTATTCAATTTATCATCAGTTATATTGATAGTTTAACTTAAGAATAAATTAATTTCTTCACTAAATTATTGTTTTGAACAAAATAAATTTATTTTTATTTTCATAATAAACTAATATCAGTTTTTTTCGAAAAATAATATTATTTTAATGTAATTATTCACTTTTCAATAGATGATCTATTTGACAATTTTCAGCCATTCTAGTTATACAACCAACAAAGAAAATTGGGTGGAGATGTAGGAAATCAAAGGGGATCCCCTCTCAATCTTCTATGGCCCCACCAAAACTGTCTCTGTCATACCAGATAATATGCTGGCAATAATTTATATTCCATATTATGTGAACAAGATATATTACCATATTCTGAATAATGGATATTACCATATTCTGAATAATGGATATTACCATATTCTGAATAATGGATATTACCATATTCTCAATAATGGATATTACCATATTCTCAATAATGGATATTACCATATTATGAATAATGGATATTACCATATTCTCAATAATGGATATTACCATATTCTCAATAATGGATATTACCATATTCTGAATAATGGATATTACCATATTCTGAATAATGGATATTACCATATTCTGAATAATGGATATTACCATATTCTGAATAATGGATATTACCATATTCTGAATAATGGATATTACCATATTCTGAATAATGGATATTACCATATTCTGAATAATGGATATTACCATATTCTGAATAATGGATATTACCATATTCTGAATAATGGATATTACCATATTCTGAATAATGGATATTACCATATTATGAATAAGGGATATTACCATATTATGAATAATAGATATTACCATGCATCCATTACCATTTATTAAAGTTACTATACTGCCAATACCAGTTAGTACCAGATTCTATAACCAGAACTACCGTATAATGTACATCCTCTCATTTAGTTCAACTTTATCTCAAAATGGTTTGTTTTTCCTGGCATTCATGCAACATAATTTAATATTAATGGAGTTTTAAATGCACGAATAATGTTATTACAATTATTTTTAATGGAAAGATTTACTCATTATAAAATTACCCGGTGCGAAATCATAAGCATCATAGTGTGGCTTACTCGGAGGAAACCAGTGTTTAGGAGTCACCATTGATGTATCCCTTATCCTATACTTATTATAAGAGGATGTATTAAAAATCCTGAAGGTTGGAGTAATTCATAGGTACTTGGGCTGCCTCTATCTCCGCAAAAATAATAATAAAACTTCATCTCGCATAACATGTTCACAATAATAGAAATAGAAACCATTACATTGTCCCTAGTTTCCAAAGATTGTCTTCTTCGCAAAGATCTATTTCACATATTGCTATACAGCTCTACAACAGCCTTCCATTCTAATTAAAAGAAATTAATAAAATAAAAGTTTTTCAAAACAACTGAAATCATACCTGTTGAATGACTCCAATGTTCAGTAAATGTCCCTGGTTGTTGTAATGTTTATGATTGGTGATAGCAGTACATTGAATTAGCAATGTCTCTCTACCTTTCCTTGCCTAAAAGACCAATTTGGTCTAATATTGGCTTGATTTCAATTTTAGACATATTATATTTGATTATAATATAATTTCCATTTAGGCCTCTGCATTGTTCTATGTTCAAAAATTTATTTCAATAAACTTACCATTATCATACAATTTTTAATCCGTAACATTTTTCGGAATGAAGTCACGCATCGAGTTTTACCTGAACAGTGAACATATAACGTATCAGAATATACTATAGACATCAAAAGTGACATTCTCATGTAGAAAAACAAGTACTCAGTTTAATTCATTAGAATAATTAGGTACCTTATTTAAATTAATCACTTATTGCCCAGCAACTTAACTGTTGATATTTCCCGGAGAAAGAACTAGAGAGGGACATATAGTATATCCCAGGCAAGAAGGATTTGTTCCTGGGGCATTCCTTTAATATCCCAGGAATAAATCCTTCTTGCCTAGAATATTGTTAACGATAGTAATTTATATTAACGATATTGTATGAATTCAAACAATTACTTTTACTGAACTGTCTAAAACGGGAAGAAATTCAAAGAATATGGGGAATAGATCCTAACTTAAATTAAAACTTTTAAGCAGTTATACTTAAACTTTGGTGTTTTGTGAATTTTTTATGTCTATCGTACAATTAAACTGTCTTTATATTGCTCTAATCCCAAAACTTAAACAATAACACTCAGGGTAAAATAAATAGGTAATAGGTACATTTTAGGATAGGTTTTACCGCTTTGTCTAATGCCGACCCTTTGAGTCTCGGATTATTGTACTTTATTAGAAATATTCCAGACAAATATAATATTTAATTTTTAATTTTTATTGCTCGCTTTGATGAATTGAATTGTGACCTCTAAGGTTATTTTAACATGTCAACTCACCATGTATCTTCTATGGCCCCACCATAACATTCTGTGTGTGTGAAGTTGTATCTTTGACAATATTAATTTCACTCATTCAATTGAATAACGTATAATGTCAGGGCTAAGAACTGGTTTCGTTTCCGGATGTAGAATTGACAGGCTTCTACTGTGTGGGATACATTTGTACCAACACCTAGTCAACATGATGGAAATATAGAAAATGAATTTGAACAAATGAAGAATCAATCCGAAAAGTGTAAAGAAATGTATAAGTTACCATAAATGGTTACATAAATCTGTACTAAAAATTTATTTGATAAAAATTGACGCTATGGTTAAAACTATTTAATAATAATAATTAAAGGAAACGTGTATACCTTATTTACAGAGAGGGCGTTATGGTGGGGACATAGAAGATTAAGATGATTTTGCCCACCATTACAATATCAGTTATTAAAAGTAATTAGAAATGAATGATTATGTGAATTCCTTACTGTTGAATATATATTTGCGTATCTTTAAACAATGACCTATAACTTCAAACTATTGACTGGGTAAATTTTGATTGTGTTACTTTATTTAAGTTAAATATGCTTAAATATAATCCTTCGAAAATAAACATTCAAATGATATTCGTTAAATTATTTATATTTCGGTTCATTAATTCTATTTTTATGAAAGATCCAATTTTGAGTTTTCTAAACTATGGAAAACATTTTGAACCATTGGAAAAAGATGAAAGAAAATTTAGTGAGAGCAAGTTACAAAAAACAGTTACCTGCTATACCCATGCGATAAGTTATGGTGGGGCCAGAGAAGATTAAAATGGTACATACCACTGTTAATCCTTTAATTATATTCATGTTATGAAATATTTAAGGATGGGGTAAATTGAATAATATTTAGTTGTGCTTTTTCCCTGAGCAATCAAAGAAAACTATATATAATATACATATAAAAAATGAATTTCAAATACAATTTTTATAATATAACCATTTATTAATGGGTCGAACATAGGTATTTTTCTGTGTTTAAGGGACAAATACTCAATCACCGACACTATTCATATTGTTAATAATGTGTACATTAGATAATTAAATCACATCTCAATAATTCAATAATAAGTGATTATTTCAATGCAATAAATAGTGAAATTTAATTATTATTTAGCACATTATTATTTAAATTTCATAAAACTTTATACACTATGACTCCATCATAATTAATTTGTATAATATATACTAATCAAATTTTGAAATATTTTATAGTTTAATTAAATAATTAAAAAATATATCTCAAAATATTCCATTCACACACTTTTTTGACACTTGTTTTCTTTTCCCATGGCAATTGACACCTGTAGATGTTTGTGTTTAGCTTTTGTTCAGGTGAATGACAATATGAGTAATTACCGGTAACGCAGGTGTGCGGATTAGAGACTGGGAGACAATACTATGCGCTAAATGGTATGAGAAAAACAATGCGTGATCGACTCTCAAAACAATGCATATTATTTAATGTGATAATTAAAATTAATGTATTATACATATTTTTACATTCTACTACTAATATTATTAGAAGTGCAAAAGTGTGAACAAGACGCAGAAATTTTGAGCGGTAGTACAGATGTTTCCACAAAAAAAACTATATATTTTAACTCATAATTTTAATTGGTATCCATGATATCTGACTTACCAATTAAAATAATGAGTTAAAATATTAAATTATATAGTTTTTCTAAATTGATCGGAAATGTGGAAACATCCGATAACACGGAACCTACCCTAAATATGCCGTCTGAAATCTATACATTACCCATTATTCTTTAAGTTTACTGTTAATAATATTTCTTCCATTAGAATTCTCTATCAAATTTCATGCCTAATCATTATTAAATGCAGTGTAATTAATATAACAATTAGTATATATTGCAAAACTAATATAGATAACAATATTCTTAATTTTTTACAATAATGTGCTAAAATATTAATAGCTAATAGGATATGCTTTGAAATTTATTATTATTTAGAAATTACTTAGTTGTGCAATTTACTTCATAGATATTTTAAAATATTTCTATATTTTAGTGCGTGTGTACAAATATGTTAAATTCCTTTCATATCGACAACGCAAAATATTAATATAAATTTATTCCAATTCATTTAATGATATATTTTTATTCTACCGAAATTACTTCCTATTATATTTATTTTTTATTGTATATATTGGTTATCCTTTCCCTATATATTAAACAATTATTACATGTACATATTATTATTATAATGAATAATATATGTCTTCAATTTCATGTATCTATTTATTACAGTAAAAATGCAATGCATGATATGCACGGATATAATATGGGATATAATAATAATAATAATTCTATGAATTATATGTAGGGTGTACGCGTGCCGTCAAAATTGACAGTAATTTTGATAAATCAATTTATGGACACTGCATGGTAAAAGTTTTATTTATGTATAATTATTATCCCTTGCTACACTCTTACTCGAAAATGTTAAAATGAATAAGATAAAATTAAATTTAGTTATTGAAGACATTTATTGAACTGATATCGAAATACTTTAGTATCCAACTTGTATACACCAGCTGCTTGCCAAGCGTTTACTGTGACGGACAGACAGAGATGCTGTTTAAAATATATCAGCCTATGCAAAATACTTAATTAATACAAATATGGAATTTAAACACAAAGTATAATATACTGTCATTAATCGATAAATTAATAAGAAGCACTTATTAACAGATTGTTATTTTAGATTATACCAATATTATTAATGGGGTTGTGGCAATAGGCTTTTAAAATAATAGATCCTGAAAATATTATAGACAAATAAAATTAAACAGTATCGAATCGTTCTACACCAGCAGTATAAAGTATTCGAAACCATTTCGTTTGGTTTATGGTATTGTTATCTATGATTTTAAAAGCATATGGTCAGAACCCTAAAATTTATGACTATGAGGACACGTTATTTTTTAGCTGCAAAGTACACTAGTTTTATTATTATTTCAAAAAATCGTATTTAGTAAAATCATGAGGTACTTACTTATATTAAGACACATGCGGACTAATAATTTTAGGATTAATGTGTATTATAATATCTTAATTATATTACATGTAGCTACCTTCTGTTTGTATTTTTATGAACAAGTTATAGTAGATGTTAAAAACTAGTGTTATGTCTTAACACTCTATTTTGCTTACGCGTGGCAGTTCGACTCCTAAATAATTTGGCTTAATTTTTGAAAATTTAAGAATCGCCACAAAAGGTCCTATATTATTTTTGTAAGTTTCGAAAATAAAATTTGTTAATTGCGCTCATTATTACTAACATTGTGTTGATAATAATGCAATTACAGTATCATTCCTATAAAAACTAAGATGAGAAATGTGTTCCTAGCTGCGAGTGCCGTGCGCTCACCTAATTAAGCACATTTCACAGCAAGGAAAGCACGGCCATCAGATCCTACAAACCCATACTGCTCCTAAAGCTACAATAATTGAGGAGGTCCTAACTGTAACTTTTTACGGAGCTCTGTGCCAAAATTTGCAACAATCGCTGTGAAAATGAACGCGAGAGGGCGACACAAGCGAGCGCAACAGGCGGAGCAATATCCTTAGCGGGAGGAACTACTTTGCCCTTTCAAAAACTCCTGATGTCCTACCATCTCCTATTCAGTCTAAGTACGCTTCTATCCTCGTGATTTAATTGAATTAAAACTATCCTAATATGCATGTAGGTATATTTCCTCAAAATATACATGTCAAAACTTGTATTCTTAGTGAACTGAAGATTTTTAGGCCTGTTTTTAGAAGCTACTGCTTAATAGGCCTATAGGGCTGGACTTTGGAAGTGGGCGGAACATAGGAAATGGGCGGGGCGTAGGAGGTATCGGTGTTTGGATGCGATTTCAGCTCAGTTTCAGTGCTGACTTTACAGGCGTGTGAGCTAGTGATTATCTCTCTAGAGTCGACATTGTTAACTTAACAAAGTCCTTGTTTTTGTTTTGCCATCTGTTTCTTTGCAAAAACACTCCATTATATCTAAAAAGTGCCTCCAAACTGACATTCAAAAGAAAAATTCTTATTTTGAAAAAAAAGTGCATCTTTGATTTCTCAGGTAATATTTTATATTGGGTTATAAAATAAACAATGATATTAGTGCTACTTTGAAAGATGATATTTAATATAGTTTCATAAATCATCTATAGTATAGTTTCATAAATCATCTATAATATAGTTATCGCATATGTGATATCATAAAAAATTAGGCCACAGAGATAACAATCATTTTCTTTTTGTAGTCTTTTCAATTAATTGTTTGGATTCGTAGATCAAATAACTTTCTTCATATTAAGATTAATTCATTATACAACTCTGAGTAGCTTCTATACATTCATGAGCTTTCCTATTCGAATGAGTGACTATATTCACTATAGCCACTAGCTTCTTTTTGCAAGTCCTTTGTATCTTTTTTCCTTGCCCTACCAGTGCTATAATTAATAATTCTTCACCAAATTAACAATTTATTTTCCACTCACCAACAGTGCAAATACTCTATAACTTCTCACCATTAAAATCAATCTAAAATAAATGGTTAGAAACCATTGCATATGTCTACACTATTTAGATTGCATTTAGCAATTATGTATCTCTATTTCTATTTAAATTAATGTTACTGCTCAATTAACAAACATCAATTAATCTTTCTCTCCAAATTAAAATCATTATTCATTATATGCACATATTATTTATAATGAATATAATTAAAACCACGTGATTGTCTGTAGTGACTAAAGTCTACGGGAGTAACTTGCACACTTCCACCGATTAGTGCATTATTTATTTAGTGCATTATTTGTAGGGTAAAGTCTGAGTTATTGAACAGTTCCACATTAAAATTAACAAAAGAACTTTATAATTTATCAATTAAACTCTATATTATAATTTTATCCATGATGACATAAAGGATCGTTGATAGCTGCGATTTAGAAACTGTAAATTATTTATATAATTTCTTATGTGGTCGAAAATATGAAAACGTTCAATAACTCGTAACTTAATCTATCATATTTCCATAAAATAAATTTACATTGTACACCCTTTGTTAAATATTTTTATTACTATTCTTTTCATAGTTTTAGCTAATCCTACAAGTAATACCATAAGAAATAGTCAGTCTACAGTTAATATCATTGAAATAAATAATGTATATTAATAAGATAGTTAGTCGTTTTTATTAAATCATTATAAATGAATTAATGCATTTCGCAGGTATATAACAAATATTTTTAAACACTAGAACATTTAGCATATATTTAAGTTAATTATAATAATTTTAACCAAATATTTCATCTATTGTAAACTATACGGTTAATTTAAAAAAATATAGATAGAGAACCCCAACACAATTCCCTTCTCTTCATCTACTCATATTCCCTCTCTACCCCCCCTTACTTCCCCTCCTTCCTCACTTAGTTTCCCTCCCTCCTCACTTAGTTTTCCTCTCCCCGACTTAGTTTTCCTCTCCCCGACTTAGTTTTCCTCTCCCCGACTTACTTCCCCTCTCCCCCCACTCTCCCCCACTCATATCTCTCTCTCTTCCCCCAGGATGGAAGTTGGTGGAGGTTTGGAAGGGGTGCAGAATTCCCAGTACCCCAACTCTGGGGCTTACATGGGGCACTCCCTGGAGCTGTACGCCAACCAACACTGCTACCCCAATGCCAGTGAGTACACAATGTCATACAGTGTCCTAAAATGTCATACAGTGTCCTAAAATGTCATACAGTGTCCTAAAATGTCATACAGTGTCCTAAAATGTCATACAGTGTCCTAAAATGTCACTCATTGCACTATAATGCTATAATATACAAAGGCTAATATTTTGATCGTGATGAGTTAATACCTACTTAGTCTTTTATAGCATACATGTATAGTAAAATATATATCTGAAAGGGTCCTTATAGTTAAATATAAAGTAATACAAAATTTGTTACTGTTGTTTCAAAGCAACACTACAAATGAGTTTGAAAAATGATAATAATTATTATTGCTTTAAATGCTTACCAAGATGTATATCTTTTAATATTCTGTTTCTTGAAAGCAACTTAATGCAATGTAGTTTTAATTAGTTAATATTTCTCTGCAATACTTTGTTATATTTTCATCAGAACATCTCAAACGATCAAATTATTTACCTCAACTGTTTAAAATATGTTTGATATTCATTTTTCCTGGTAGGTACATTTTCAGTTTTTTACCATTAAGTTATTTAAATTGCTTTGATATTTGCACTTATTATTAAATTGTTACCTATACCTTACTGGATGCCTATGGTTTATTATAATATATATAACATTACTTCATGAGAATACTAAAATAGAAATTTGTACCATCCCAAAATTCAATTGTAATATTTAATTCATTTTCACTTTTGTCTTTTATTTTTCTTGTTCAAAGTACTTTCTCATGAAGTACTATCAACACATTTTCATTCTGCTCATAAATAATGAATTAATTGACAGAATGTTAATGTTTTGATGAGTGTGTTGTAGTATTTTTATTCTAGGGTAAGTTACGAATTATCGGTCGGTACTACATCTTCGGTCATATAAGAAAATACAGTATAGAAATTATTATCATTACAGTGTTATCTAATACTTCTGCAAACCCGGTTTTTCAGAAGTATTAGATAGCACTGTGTAATAATAATAATTTTCATATTGTTTTTTTCTTATATGACCGAAGATGAAGTACTGACCGATAATTCGTAACTTACCCTAGTGTGTTTTGGTGTAGTTTGCATGACGCATGGCTTAGTCTTTTGACTGGTAATGGGTAGATTGTTGCTATGTTTATTAGTTCAAATCTCATTCTTATATCATCCCGCAACTAATTATTTTTCATTTAGAATTAATAGGGTCGGTATTAGAGTTGAGTCGATTTGAACTTTCAATGATACTACGATAGCTAAATTACAAATAAAGGATTAGGTACATTTGTATCGCTGTTATAAAATGTTTACACTATTTGTTTCGCTACTTAGTAATAAATTGTCAATTTTCCAATATAAATTTAGTATACACTATATGAAATTTAAATAAATTTAAGAATAGGTAGCCTTTTCTATTTCGGTGGTGTTCCTTTTAGACTTGTAGGTTTTAATGTTCACATACTTCCTAGAGTTCCACCATGTTGTACATAATGTTTACATGTACGCTATTTTCTAGCCATAAATAACGAACTAGTTACACAACTCTACCCCGACTAGCTAGCACCCTTAGTTCATTTCTAAAAGCTTTTAATAAGAGCATTTTTTCGATGGGGTGGACAAAAAGTTCTCGTGGGGTTCTCACGGGGTTCTGATCTGGTAGGAGATATGCGATCAGAGGGTATTTATAGGTAGAGAACCTAATGGAGGGAGAGTCGTTAGAGCCTTCTGTATGCTCTCTACTCAATGTTATGTTGGAAATCCAGTACACATTTAACATGTTTAATGTCTTAGTTGAGTAAAATTTAGTTACTAATAATTGTTATTTCTGAAATTAAAGTGTAAGGTATTTGTTTCATTTATCAGGAAGTCTTCAACACATTTCTTTCTTCATGTCTAACGAACTATAATTGGTAGTTAGTAGAAAAACTAAAATCAATAAAAAAAATTAGTGTTAATGATTTTAATGTCCTCAATATTTTTCCAAATATTTAGTGTCGAAATGTTTTTAAGTCTTCTAGAAGAGGCTGTGAAGTCTATCCCAAATATTTCTATGTGTAAAGTGACAATTGGTTTTCCTACAATTCGAAATGTCAGACCATAGGATTAGTTGTTCGATTTCATCTCCCGTATGGCAAAGTCCCGATACTATCAAAATGGAATGTTCCAAATTTTCACACCGGTTCGAATTCCCCCTAATTTACCTGCAATTCCGGGCCCTTCAGGTAATCCGATTCTACGTTTCAAGCAGTAGCGTCATTTTGTCGAAATCTCGTAAAGAATTTAATCTCAATCTATTTTTTGATGTACGCTTCAGTATGAACATTGAACATCACTGCAGCCTGCGTTATTAGACCAGTTTGCTCTTATTGCTAAGTGATGTCTTTGTCTGTGGAGTGGAATTAGTGCTGAAATATATTAAGCATTTAGATCTCTGGCAGGAGATAGCAATCACCGGTGAATCCAAAAGAGACCTACAACTTATCCTCTGATCTCAGGCCAAGAGAATAAGTGCTGCCAACACGTGCTCTACGCACAATAGACACAACTTAGGACACAACATTCTTCCATTTGTCTCTTGTGTCTTCCTGCTGGATTGCCTATAGGAACTATTTTTCCGATTGCTTTAGAAGATTGAAAGAAAACCTATTTACCTTGAAAATCCATTTCCTCGTCGGAAGAACCGTTTGTTTATTGTGATCCGTTTGGCGAAAATAAAGGAGTACTAATTGACGAGTTATTTGAAAATGGGATAGGTAATCTACCTACCTTATTTTCATTTATTCTATTTTAAAACTATTGCTTATTTGAATAATTATTCCTTCTACGATCTTATCAAATTAATTTTCATGCAAGAAACTAAATGTTTTAGATTGTGTAACTTCAATTTTCGAATATTAATGATTTATTATTACATTATCTATTTCTTTGACATGTTGCTTCATCTTATCAGTAGCTCTTAATTAAGTTAGTTGGTAGGGTTAAACCTTTGCCAGGGTATTGAGCCTCAGACTCTAAATCACTCGCTGTGACCAACAGCTTGACGCTTGCGGTTACGACACGAGTTCACGATATAGTTCTACAGTCAGTATGCTGCCCTGAGAGAGAGAGTTATGGTGGGGCCACTGATGATTACCCAACATGATCATCTATCACCCCACCATAACTTTCTCCCTGACCTCTAACTGAATAGTCTAGAATAGTATTTTCTCATTTTTATTAACTAAAAATAATCATAGCGCTACTAGGTAGGTTTAGCTCTACTATGAAAAAAAGTTATGGTGTGGCCATAGAAGATTAAGATTGTGTCTCCACCATAATTTTCTCTCTTACATATGACCGTTACTCCAATTCAACTTCAAGTTTGTATGTAGACTATAGATAGAGAGCACGTGCGTGGAAGTAGACTTACAAACAATGTTATACTATCTCGTGCCTTCAATGATTTGCGGTGACCATAAATTCTACTTTGCCAGACGTAAGAGATGGTACGATAGCTTTGGAGAAATGTGAACCACTATATTATGTCTGTTGTCATCTTAAGGAGAATATTAGTATCTGTCACTACTGCATCCTCATCAATCAGTCAACAGTGACAAATCTAGTCACTAGCATTAAAATTAATATTAATCACTGATTTTATGTTAATTGATGAAGATGCAATAGTATGGGTTGAGTAATTTTAGCCATGAAATAAATTTTCCAATTTGTCATATTAGTTTTAAATTTATGATGATTGTACTTACAATTAGATAATGTCTGTGAATGATATTTTAAATAGTAAGTAGATATTTACGTGGGAATTAGTTATAGTTTTTATAATAACTTCAATTGTATACAAGTATGCATTTCAATATGTTTCTACTACAATAATACTAATGTTTTATCATTAAATTGTTTCTCGAACAAATTATTTCATGCAAATGTTTAAATAGGTTTAGTTACTTTCAAAGGATAACATTCTTTTTAACAGTAAGTTACGTATTTCGTGATCCTCAAAAATGTTTACACCAACAGCTTCTAATGAGTCCACGGGAAGTACTCACCAACCTTCATTGGGGGGGAGTCTTTGCTTCGAATCTCTGTTTGGAAGTTTTGACGCTTCTGAGCTTGCAAACAGATACGAATCTGAAATCACAATTACAAATGACGCAACTGGTATGGATTTCATTTTTTTTTCGTTTGAATGTTGGGATATTTAGAATTAGAAAATCTGTAATGATATAGATTTAGAATTTGAAAATCTGTAAATGATATAGATTTAGAATTTGAAAATCTCTGTACGGAATATCTAACACTTAATCATTATAATCTGTTTATGGGTTATTTTGCAGTTGAAATACACGTATGTCTACGGTATAATTAGTATTTGTATGTTTATAAAATATTTTTTAGTAGAAACAGATATGCATGACTGTCAATATTGTCCTATACAAATAAATTATGTACTACAGTTAATAAATATTTAATGTAATTTATGGTATTTTTTGTGTGATTTTCCTTGTGGGTTCAGAGTTTTCAAATTTGTTAAAATGTCATAGTTTCCTCTCTGTAGTATACGGATTCTTATTGAATATTGATCCGTAAAATGTTTGGGATTTTCAAACTATGTAACATTTTGACTGTACAAGACAGTGGTTTCATTTGAGTATGTGGCGTACGTACAAGGAGTAGTGAAAATATGTGGGCTCCTAGTAGCTAGAAAGTATTCATTGTCATTATTGATATACTTTTTGAAGTGCCGTTATTTTACAAAAATTATAGAGATTAATTTATTAAAATGTCCTAACATATCTCCCACCCTCGCTAATAAGATACAATATTCTACCTCATCAGGAATTGACGAAGTTAGGAAAGTTGATGATCTTTTAACCAATATGGAGCCACTAGGTATGTCATCTCTATCAAATTTTAACGACTTCAACCTAAAAATTTCAAGCACCGTTCCTGAAGACATTTTCTCCAGTCCTCGTCATAAACAGACCTCTGAGGAAAACTCTACTGTACCCGAAAAAATGACAGTTTTCTCCAAGGCAGACTCCCCTATCCCCCAAAATAGGTTGTCTTCTGTAAAGAACGTAGCACCATCACACTTGTCACCAATTGAAAGTGACCCAAGGGACAAATCTGAGAACAAATTGACAAATTTCATCGAGAATTTTGACTTTCATGTTGAAGAAGATGCGCAGGTTGGCATCATAGTGGAAAGCATGGATACATCGGAAGACTCTGTACCTTCCAAAATCATAGTTTTCGATCAAAACACCAGCGAGCCCAGTATACTTTGTGAGATTGTTATTCCAGAGATTGTTGTTCCAGAGAGTGATGTTCAAAAGTTAGAAAATGTCAATATTGTCCAATCCCAAGAAATGGCCATTGAGGATCAAAATGAATACAATAAAAACCATCAAAATCAGTCACAAGGAATCATCAATATTCCTGAAAATACCCAAAATATTTCTCAAAACATTCAAGAAGATTTTCTCAGCTCTCAAACCGTGATACCGAATTTTTCCACCCCCAAAAAAGTTCAAGACGTCACCAATAATCCCATAGCTGTTCCACATAACATCAGTAGCATACAAAACTTTCGGCCAGTAATTTTCAGCCCAAAAATTGTGCAAGAAGAAGCTATAAACTCTTGTATCGTGACCGCTCATCAGGATTCATTTAGTCCAAAAGGAAGTATTGAGCAACCAAGTATGCAAGGCAACATTGATGATCCATGTAACAGGCAACATATAACAGTCTTTGACCGGAATGAGTCCGAAAATTCCATGGCAGAAGGTACGATGTCGCACTTTGGAACCCCAAACCAATATGATGAATCACGACAGGTACAAAACGCTCATCCGTGTTCGTTGACGCAGAACAATGATTTTCCGAATGGAACTTTAAACCAACGACCAATTACACAACAGGGTATGAATAGCAACCAGAAAGTACAAATGGGTGCAGTTGGTTACCAAAATGGACACCAAATGATTATGAGCCAACCAAACCGAATGGTAAGTTGCATCCAAAATAATCGAGAAGGTAACATGAACCAAATGGATGTACAGCAGAATGTCAACAGCACACAAAATTCACAAATGAAAAGACTATGCCCAAGAATTGATGAGAAAATTGTGCCAACAGTTGAGAAACATGATAAAAAAAGTATTGGAATAAGTGAAAGCTGCTCAAAGACCGCCCAAAAGACTAAAGAACAATCTGCCAATAAGCAGGTTGAACAAAGCAACATCAGCTGCCCAACTCTTCTTGAATTAGAAAGCACGCTTGAGGAAATTTTAGACACTTCAATTTATGATACTCCGCAAACTAATGAGGATCTGTTCCCAGAAGTAGTCCTGCATGGGAATTCAATCCTGCAACAAACCACATCTGAAAATCAAACTACACCTAGGAAGAGATCTTCCTTAGATTGTTATAGTCCTGACAATTTTTCTGTTCCAATAGAAAAACTAGACACGATAGATATGGCGGATATCGTTAACGTCGGAATTCAATGTGATGGCAGTTCCATCGGATCATACATTTCTAATTCCGAGAGCGTTGAATTTTCTAATGTCAATCAGAATCTAGAACATGAGTATACGTCTCCCATGCACAGAAGCAATTCCGAAATGAGTTGTGGAAATCAAGATCAAAACCTTAGTTACGCGGAGTTGCAGCCTCAACAACAAACTGCTGCAGGATTCCATCATAACCAGACGAGTGATAGTTATTCTAGTACATATAATCCCAATGCTAATTATGGTAATAACTATGACTATCCTTCTACATCAACCTATAGCGGTAACAGTAGTTCTCAGGTGCAGCTAGAATTATCTGTAAACGAAGCTAGTGGCAGTTCTACAGAAGGTGGTGAGTACACATGTAGTTTGATATACTTTTTAAAGTAATAAACATCTCTCGTCGTGCTGATCTTTAGGTAGTTAGATTTTAGGAAATTGAAGAGCATTTAGTTTATGGTAAAAAGGTTTATCAAGGTATGGTTTCTATTAGCCCAATGTTTTTCTTAACTTAATTTTTCTTTTATGCTTTTCAATAAATGTTTTTCGTATTTCATCCCAACCCATCTATCTCATACTAAGGTTTTTATAATGAATAGTATAATGCACGAAAATTCACCTTGCACCTCGCTTAACTGCATAACCCACAATGTTTTCGCTCATTCATATGAACGATATATTATAATTTTAAACTTCTTCGCATGATATAAATTATCCTGTACATTATTTTTTTCTTTTAAATTTACTTCATATTAGTGAGCGATATTTCTATTTAACTCGTACATTCTTCCTTAAATTACTTCCTTTGTTTAGTTTGATTTCTTCAACCCACACATAAGATAACTTTAAATTCTTACCTATTTTAATATCTCAGGTCGCTTTGGTCATGCAAGCGGAGTCTACAGAAACAGTTTGTCTTCATTCACTCCTCCTTGGTTCCAACAAGGTAAATATTAATGTCGAAAATCTCTTTAGTTTAATGCCAACTAGTTTTCTCTCCATAGAATAATGACATTCAGTAACATTTCAATAGCTTAATGCCATAACATGTAATCAATAATTTTTCTCGTTGTTCCCCTAGGAGCATCAGACAAGATGGCTGCCACCTCACCATATGGTAGTTGGAGCACTTTCGGTAAACACTACCCCTCGCAGTACTCGTACCCTTACCCACCAACACCTCCCGATGACACCTCCTCCTCCATACACAATCACCATCACCTCCAGCAGCAGCAGCAGCAACAACAACAGCAGCAGCAGCAACATACAGCAATGCAAGATCAGCAGCAATCAGCAATGAGCAGGAGTACTGAAGCACCCATGGAACACAAATTTGGCCAGAATAACTCTTCCGATACACCAAGTGAGTACTGTTACTTACCTATTAATTATAACCTTAGTCCTTAGAATAATTTAAACTCTAAATTAAGGTGGTGCCACCCTACATGTATGGTCTCATCAAAACTTCGTCTCTAGGTATTATAACTTTGCATGAACAAGATTGCATGAACCTGAAGATCCAAAATTTTCATGATCCAAGTAGAAAATCAGCCTCAAAAATATGAACTGTTTACATCAGTTTGATGAACACAAATTTCAATAATGATATTCGACACCAAATGAAGCAAAATAGGAAGTAATGAAGAAGACCAGAAGTATAACTGGTAGTCACTTGATGTAATTCTACCCAGGGTTGCTCCGCATGTCCACAAGAAGTTAATCATTTAAGTGCATGGTGAATTCTTCCTGAAGAAATTGCAACGGCTGATAAACTATGTGCCCCGATTTCAGATCGAATGACCCCTGAGAGAATAACTGCCTCACCGAGCTTATCCCAAACTCCAAACTGCACCAATGATATGAAAGATCTATCATTAGCAGTTCTACCTACCTCTAATAATCTATCAAGTGCTGATAGCACAAATTCCTCAGTTGTCACTTCATCATCTTCTTCCGCAAACGCCTTAGTAGCTCCTTCATCCTATTCCCCTTCGGTATTCAACAGCTCTTTTGGTATCAATTCTCCCTTCGATACGAAGAGCTCCCTTTCCTCTCTATCACCTTCTCATGCTCACCATGCTGCCACTTATGGTGGATACGCCAATGGGGCTCACGGCGCCATGGAATTCGCCCCTTCCTCCTATGGGGGATCCTTCTACCCGGGAACTACAATGTTCAACGCAGCAAATAAATCCTTCGCTGTATCAGCTAGTGCTGTATCTCCAGGAGATAAAAACAAAAATAAACGAACTAATACCGGTAAGCTGAAATTTTGTTTTCGTTTTAAGTTAAATTTTTAACTGGTTTCGGTGATATGGTATCGGGGTATAATAAGCTATAGATTTAATTAATTTTAATGAATTACATAATAGAGAGAAACAGATAATCTAACTAATCTAACACACTTTACATCTGTTAGTTAGATTGAACAAATACAAAGCAATGGGCTAATTGGCCGGACATTGTGACTCTACCTCGTACCATTGTTGTCTCCTTAGAGGAGTCTGTCATTACTAACCTCCATACTACTCAAACACAATTGGATACGCTACACACCCACAATCCTCTTGTTGGTTAACCCAATTTGTCTAGCCGCTCTTATTATTTGTCTGGATGGCAGTTAATAGGCTCGCTGGATGATCTTTCATGCAGCCGACACATATACTTAGCTCGGTATAGAGTCCAGATATTATAGAGGTGTGTTGCCTATTGTAATAGAGCGAACCTACTTATTACCTTAGCTGTCAGACTAACACCAACATCTATGCTCTACCGCCGATATTGCAAGTGAATCTTTTTAACAATTGACAACGAATAAGAAATGATGCTTTGCATTATAGTTCTATTCTAAGAACTTAGCAGAATTTTCTTCTATTTTGGAGAGAAAATCTAGAACTTAGTGGATGTGCACTAATTAAATGTCTGTTCGCTTTAATTTACGTGTGAGTTTTTTAAATGTGATGCGAGTATGCAAGAATAAATTAAATATCCATAGTAAAATGTAGTGGTAAAATGTGCCTCTGAACTCAATGTCTATCTCGTAAGATTATCTGTGTGAAAGAGAAGCTCATCGGTCAGATTATTGTTAAGACAGCAGAGTTAAGTGGTTTTGGTTTGTTTGACGTTACAGAAGCGTGGTCTGAGGTGTAAATGACGCGTTTGTAGCCCTTCATTTTAGGAGGTTAGAGTGTCTGAAAAGTGAAGTTGAAGACAGATGGTGTGCTGGACGCTTAAATTACATTATTTCAGATAATTGACTTCTCCGTCAAAGCCATGTTTGCTTGAATAGCAATCAGTTGGTTTTACCAAAATTGCTCTGAGTGAGAATAGAGTAACTGTATTTTTTCCTTATTTGTGTACTATGTAATGTATTCTAAGTCTTCTTCTATTAATTACCTAATAACTGCATGTTTATGAAATTATGTTTTGAAACTATAATTCTACATATAATCTTTAATAACTGAATATCACTAATGATTTTTTTTTACTTTTCCACAGAAGGGAGAGAGTGTGTGAATTGCGGGGCCACTTCCACCCCCCTGTGGAGGAGGGATGGTAACGGACACTATTTGTGCAACGCTTGTGGTCTCTACTATAAAATGAATCGCACCAACAGACCCCTTGTGAAGCCAAAACAGAGATCCGTGAGTAAAATTTTAGTTCAAAATCATTTTTTTTATCGCTCTTAATACTTTCCTGAATCCTACTTCTTTTCAAAAATCTGACATTTCTTTTAATATTCCTGCATTGTTGATGGTTTTTAAATCCTCTCTTGCTTTTTGTTTGTAAATGAACAAATAAAGTAACCGTGTAAATTTGCATTATAGAGTAATAATCTACATATTAACTGTACTCTCTCGGT
Source organism: Caprella mutica (assembly GCA_947561585.1). NCBI lineage: Eukaryota > Metazoa > Arthropoda > Malacostraca > Amphipoda > Caprellidae > Caprella > Caprella mutica. The sequence continues at coordinate 102,620 of CANNZV010000436.1, forward strand.
TAGTTCTTTGTGCCACTTGGCTGTTCCTAAGAATGCCTTCCCTCTATTATAGTCTAAGAGCCTTATCACCTTTGCTCATCTGCTGCCATTTACAAGGGCTTACAGGGAATTTGTTTGGCAACTAACACGCGCTTCTCTTCACTGGTTGTTAGTTCCCCTTTCAATCAATAGAGGGACACAATGGGCACCCTACCATCATATCCTTAAACAACTGCTCTTCCTAATAAAGAAATCCTAGTAAATTAGCTAACTTTGTAGCTAACCCACAAATAACGAAATGCAATCTAATTCGCTCTTACAAGAAAGACATCGTAGGGTACAAGACTTAGTACTAGTTAGGTAGGTTGGCATATTTTGTGCCGTAGGTACTTCAGAGACTGCCCTTTCCTTTTGTGTGACAGAAGGGGTACCTAAACACAAAGATCTGCCTCCCTTTACAGCCTAACTTCCTATTGGTCAACACATGTACAAAGCACTCTGTCACTCAGCTACTGTGGAAAACATTTATCCCTTCGCCTATTTGCTGTGGGATTTTCTAAATTCTAGTAATTTTAGATATAGGATTCATTAGTTACAAAATAATGATATTAATATAGAGAATTTGTTCCGGACAATCCATTCTTTTCTTGCAACATATTCATCATATTTAATCGTATGATAGAATTTTCACTCTTGGTAATACTTATATTTATCAAAGTGCGGAGTATATTTACTTTGAACAGCACATGCCAACTGTAGTCACCCCCATTTGGTAGCTATTGGGCAAGCAGGCAGCAAAGTCTTATCCGTCCCAATCACCCCTAGTTTCTTATCAAATCAGATCGTTATTGTGTTGTTTTCTCTCTTTTGTTCGCATAGGAGCCATGAGGCAGCTGTTCTACTTACCATTCCTCTCTTCCTATACATTGCATCCATTACTCTTTCAATGTTTTTTTCAGTTCCATATTGTACCCTGAATTTTACCTGATATTTCCATACGAATGTGAAGAAGTATTTCCTTTTAACTCGTTATAAAGTATAGAAATGTCTATGTGTTAATTAATAATTTTCTTTTTCTTCCCCAGTCTGCCAATAGAAGAGAGGGCACCCAGTGCGTGAACTGCAAGACCTCTTCCACTACCTTGTGGAGGAGGAATCAAGCCGGTGAACCAGTTTGCAACGCATGCGGCTTATACTACAAACTACACAATGTGAGTACACATTAAACTCTTTGAAAACAATTGATAATTCTGTGCAAGTATTTCCAAACGACGACAAATTATTATACAAACCCAGAGAGAAAAAATATTGGCGAGACCGTATAAGATTTAAGCGGGACCAACCATAACCTTTACCTAGCTGTTTATAAATTAGATTGTTATATTAAAAAAAAACACTTCTCTTATATTCAGTTGCAATAGGCGACATAATTGTTATACCAACTGGTCGAATTAAGTGGATTACCTCGTAGAATTCAAACTCATACTAGTGATATTAAAACTAGTGTTCATCCTGCCATGTAAAAACACCATCGATTCCTAAACACTCCATAAAGTAGGTGAATAAACTGCCCGAAATTATAGAGGAATCTTGCCGCCGAAACTGTGGTTGATAAGTACACTTGATTTCACCATTTTAGGAATGATAGTCAGTATTGGGGGTGTCATCACATGCCTTCGCTTCTTCCTAATTCATTTTTCTTGCATTATTGTTGCAGATGTATTTGCATTGAGTATGATCTTATCATGTCTAAGTAATATATGCTTGAAGAAACAGGTTAAAAAGGAAACTTGTATAGTAATTTGTTACCTAACCTACTAGAAATAAAAGATTTTCTTGTTTATTCATATCATATGCTCAAGTAACCTTCAAAAATCTAATATTTAATTGAAGTACTATTTCCACACAGTAAAGATAGCACAGTGTTACAGTAAGGATAGCACAGTGTTACAGTAAAGATAGCACAGTGTTAGAGTAAGGATAGCACAGTGTTAGAGTAAGGATAGCACAGTGTTACAGTAAGGATAGCACAGTGTTACAGTAAGGATAGCACAGTGTTACAGTAAGGATAGCACAGTGTTACAGTAAGGATAGCACAGTGTTACAGTAAGGATAGCACAGTGTTACAGTAAGGATAGCACAGTGATACAGTAAGGATAGCACAGCGTTAGCACTATAGCTTCCCCACGAGTCTCCGAAGCGTGTCCGTGTTTCGGTTTCCTGTCGTTTATGAGAAGTTAATCTCGACCACATGAACACTAAACCAATAATAGACAGAGGAAAAGTGACTAGAAAAGAAAGTACGGCTTCCTAGGTACTTCATTTGTCTGTCCGAAACCATGATCCTAATCGCTCTCTTTGTTTTCGACCGTGTCCAAATCTTCAGTTAACTGCCCATTCAATTAGTCTACCATTTGAAATTATTCCCAATGTTCAGTTCTAATGACTTGGTGAAATCCTCTTTCAGTGAGTGCGATTCGTTTACCCTTCACTTTATCTATAAGATAGCAAATTAATTTATTTCCAAAGAACATACAATTTTCAGAGAGATGCAATCTACATCTTTTATGAAGAGTTATTTATGTCTGAAGTAAATAGGTGATAATAATCTATAAGGAAATATAGTTGAATGAGCGGGAGAAGATATCTGATTTTAAAATTATTACATCGATGATTAACCTCTTGTAATTATTTACTCTTTTCATTTTACTTTATTTGCATTGTTTTCATTATCAGTAAACTATCAATAACTAGAAAGATCTAATTAATTTGTCTGGAATTTCAAAGGAGCGAAACAATGAATTTATTGCAGTTAGTTTAAAATTTTATTAGTTAATTTATTGTTTGAAATGTTAGTTCTTTAGCAAAGGAGTGTTGCAAGTTTTTTCTTTCCCATTTCCCTCTAATTAGGGCAACACCCGCTGAGTATGTCTGGCAACACTGACGTATGCTGTCACAACATTAGCTCTGTACCTAACTACTTTAAACTACTCTACTAATAATTGCCTTTTACTAACTCTCATAAAGTATTTCCTATTAAATATGTATAATAGATCCAACATGGCTAACATACTGAATAATAGTCTTGTATTATTTTCTCTGCTAAAATATAGGAAGCATGTCGTTTGACGTGGTAGGTACAATAAAAACAATATCATAATCAAGAGGGACAGTCTTTCACACAGGAAGTCGCCTTTGTTTTTACTATCAAAAACATTTTCCTCAAGTCTCACCACATCTGAAATCAATAACAATCTGTTATACTTTCAAAAACACGATGACTTTGCCTATATACATAAAAAAGATGAGTTAAACTTGTTAGATTTACTATTTTACTAAAATACTTCTTTTCAATTACATATTTTAATATATTATTATTCCAAATTAAATCTCTTTCTTTTGCATTGAATATGTCTAAGTATTAGTATGATACTCTCCTCAATCTTCTGTTTATAGACCCCCCGTACATCTTTGACGTACCAATGAGCCACCGTACTGCAATCATTCACATTAACATAACTACTGCTGCCTAAATACTATAGGTCTCAGTCTTCAGAACTATTAAACTTACACCACATTTAGCCCTAAACAGATCAGGGGAACAAATTAGGCACCTTTGCGTTATTATTTACATATTTCAATAATTTGTATATTTACGGTAAATAGAAGAATGTTATTTACCAAAAGAGTTCATCCCTAGTGGAATATTATTTGTGATGACTTTTTGAATGTTATTCACCGTAAGGGTTCATCAGTAGTGGATTATTATTTGTATCTACTTGCAGAGACAATTTACTTTGGTATTAATGACTCAATTTTGTCACTGAGTTATTTTATATAATATCAAATATGTCTATAGATTAATCTATAAACTCTTCAACTAATAATTTTTCTTTTTTCTCTTCTTCAGGTTTCTCGTCCGTTGTCCATGAAAAAAGATGGCATTCAAACCAGAAACCGAAAACTGTCTTCAAAAAAGAAAAAGAAAGGTTAGTTTCATTTTTAAACAACTTACTAGTATACCAGTCATAGTACTCTAATATTTATGTGGGCGATGTGGTACATCATCGGTAGAAAGAATGAAGAGAAGCTACCTTAACTTCTGTGGTGGTTAAAGTTTAATGGACTTCTTCCTAGTTTTCACAGTCAGTAGATATGAAAAAGTTTGAATCCTACATTATTTGGGTTTAAAATTAGTGACGTTAAAATTAGTAACTGAAAGTAGATTACACAGTTCAAATTTTAATTGAAATATCCAAAATTTAGTTTTATTTCAAAGGATATTAATCACAAATGGATTTTCTTTAAATAATAGAACAACGTAAAAACGGCGTGAATTCGATAACTTAAATCTAATAAATCACGTGCAAACCTTATAGGTATACAATATTACGAATTTTGCGATATATTAGGTTGATGAATTAAATTGTATAGTTTTCAATGAAATATTGCATCAGTACCTAATCCATGCACTTTTAACCACTGCAGGAATGCTTTTCTCAACCGACATGATTCACTGTGACGGTAAGTCTGGTGCTGCTGGTGGTCCCGGGGGCTTCGGTAGTTTCGGCTCCCACAGCTCTTACATGTACAGCATGTACGGTGGTGCCATGACCGCAGCTGTGGCTGCCAGTATGGCTGGTGGACTCATGGGATCCGGAGCACAAGGTGGCTACCACCAACCCCACCCGGGCATGCACGGAATGGGTTCCCTGGGTCTCGGGGGAGCAGGAGGTGCAACTGGGGGACCTATGGGTCTCGGAAATGGATTCTGCACCGTCGGAGCATGAGACAGAAGTTTATTTCATCATTAACTTCTATAAAAAAATTAGGTAAATTAAGTTGTTGCTAACTTTTGATAAATTTTTATTTGAGTCTATTTTTAACTTTAGACCAAATTCACTCAAAATCTTATCTATTTACTAGAATTAACTTTTTAGACTGTACAAATTTTTAATAGCTTTAAAATGATTTCATGATGGTAAATAACAGTGAAGAAAATACCTTAGATTTCATTTTTAATGCAGAGTTTCTACTAATTTTTAAGTACTTTGTAAAAATAATGTTTAGAAGATTTTTATAGTAGATTGTGTGTGTATGTGTGTGCCATCCATCCGGAAAACTATTTGGCCTTGCTTTCTCTGATTACATCAATCAGTTAATGACAACGTCCACTAAATGATTAGAAGTTATACGACCATATATACTCAATACCTATAACTCTAGTTATTTCAAATAGTTACTCCTCTTGTCCATATTAATCATAATGGCTCTAATTTTAAAATCTTGTACAGAAAACTGAATATTTTGCTACCTGTAAGAATACGATATATATTTGTAAATTATTTTCTATCTAAGGGAACTATGTACTTCAATCATAACATTAACAATTAGCATTCATTCTCTATTTTTTAGTTTATTGCTTTAATTTCTTTTCTGCAGATGAAATTAAGCTGTTCGATTATAATAAAATGGAAAGTAAATGTAGAAACTATCGGGTAATTCTAGTAGCACATTCCCTGAATAACATTTAACCTAGAACTCTTGCGATGTTCTGAAACACTATTCGAACAGTTATTTAGATTTACAATTTATTCTGTGCCAATTTAGATTATGAATCATACCACTCAGTCTTTTGATTCAGGCTTCTGATTATTCTTTCTTATCTAATTCTCAAGTGAATCTGAATCAAACCACAACAAGCAGTAGGATCTACATTTTTTAAGTTTTCTGTAATTAGAATTTTTGTGGGCTGTCTATTCTATGTTTTTCTCTGTCTGTACCCAATGGACGTAAACTATTATTTGTAGTTTTATACATTTTGACTATATAAACAAATGTAAACTTTACCTCCTACTGAAGCTAATGCTGTGGATAGATAATTGCAATATTGAGGTTTCTATCAACTTAAACCAAGAGTTTAAAATAACAATTTTACTCTAAATTTAGTGTTGCATTTTAATCACAATTTACCGAAAGAGTTTATGCTTTTTCTTTTTTAGATAATTATAGAAAAATTGACGATTTGAGTTACTTTAAAAATATTCTTTTAGCTTTATTTAAAAATTTGTTGTACTTAATAGAATTGTAAATAGTTTTATAAATTTAAAAACTTTAATATTATTTTGAATACTTCAGGTTATATTGAAAATAAAATGTAACTCATTTTGAACTTGTTAAAATTGTAGCTATGTTTTTACTTGTAAGTCCTCTGTACCTGTAATGATTGAAAAAACTGACTAAAATCTTTTATCCAGATAATTTTATATTTTATAATATTGGGTATTTTTCTTCCATGACTTGTCCACTTACCCTGTGGACCAAATTAGTGGACCCGTCCGGTTTATTCTTATCTTGTCCAATTGAAGCATTAGTTGTCCCATTCGTCCAATGCAAGTAGGGTCCTCTCACAATGTGATATTAGTCTGTAGAGCTGTACATTGCTATTTGTAAATGATAGTGTAAATAGGAGTGTAAATGTGGGTGTAAATAGTATCTAAGGATTTGTTTTTATATATTGTTAATATTAAGACGAGATTATTGATTTAGCATTAATTGATACTCAAACTGTTGTAATATCATTTGTTTTGGAATAATAAATTATAAAAAATATTTTTTTCTATTGTTATCCTAATTTTTTCAGTGATTTCTCTTAATTAATCATTTTTAACTGTTACTTGCAGTTTTAGAGGATAGCGCTAGGGTTATGCTCTTCAACTAAGAGGTCTTAGAATTTGTTAGTTCGTAAACTTTATTTACTATAACCTCTTCATTTTCCTCTTCCATCCGTGAGTGCAGGCGCTGGTGCTTGTGTCCCTTTTCGTCACATTCCTTGGTAAGTGACTGCTCACGGAGTATCTTTTCTGCATCCATGATCTTTGTTACCAACGGTGGTAGGTAACTTTGTTCATGGGCCACTTTACTTTCTGACTGCTTCTTTCAGTCCCTTGTATTTTATTTCCTTTTGTCACTATCGATATGATAATGGTATTTGTCTAAGAAGTTAGAGCAGTATATAAAACCAAGTTATAACAAATATTCTCAATACATGAAATTCAGAATATCTTATAAAAATTGGTAAATATATATTTATTAGATTCGCTACACATGATAAAATGTAAACAGTTTGAACGTATCTGTACTACAATTATTATTTTGCCAAAATACATAAAGGAATTTATTGTTAGTAGAAATTAAACCTATTACCTTTAGGTTTCGAACAAAGTTTTCCTTTTTAATTTATGAACTAAATGCGATAATTATGGAAGTTTGAAGAAAATTTATAATTTGGCAGTTGAATTTTGGTAGTTTTGTAAAATTGAAACTGTAAATTTGATCACTGAAATGAAACTAAACAATTAATTGTTAACAAATAACATAGAGGAAGCTCTTTTCAATAACAAATTTTTACTTCAACTAAATTAGCAAATAATCAATTATTTAAATTAACTTTTTACTATGATTCTGATTCTTCGACTAAAGTTAGAAGTTGAACGTAATCCAGACTAAATTTTTTACTCATCAAACTTGCGAATAAAGTTTTATTAATTGAAAAAATTAAAGGAAGTCTGTATAATTTTTAAATGAAGGAGGCGGTTTAAAACAATGTAAACAATTTCATAATTTTTAAAGAAAACCTGACATTTCGATAAAATAAACATTTAAATCCAATAAAAGAAAAAAAAATTAACAATACCCATTTTTAATTTTAATTAAAATAACAGCTCAAAAATAATTACTTTTCGAACTAGATTGCATTAAAAATAGTCTACCCAAAAATATGAATAGAAAAAATCATGAATGCAAAAATTGAAATGTAATTCAAAGAAATAACGATTCACTAAAATTGTTATTAGTGTAATTACTCCTAGAGTGACTTTTTAAAGACCTAAATAAACACATTTAAGTACAAACTGTATACTTCAAACTACAGTCCCGGTAATAATTAAACAAAGAGAGACTGTCTCTGCCTAAAAGTCGGAAGCTGAACATTTCATGCTCATGATTTTACGACACCAAATGTGTGAGCCTGTGACAACTGCCTACAGTGAGCCTACAGTCTATCTACTGTGAGCCTACAAGTGAGCCTATAGTGTACCTACAGTGAGCTTACAGTGAACCTACAGTGAGCCTACAGTGAACCTACAGTGAGCTTACAGTGAATCTACAGTGAGCTTACAGTGAACCTACAGTGAGCCTACAGTGAACCTACAGTGAGCTTACAGTGAACCTACAGTGAGCTTACAGTGAACCTACAGTGAGCCTACAGTGAGCTTACAGTGAACCTACAGTGAGCTTACAGTGAACCTACAGTGAGCCTGCAGTGTACCTACAGTGAGCTTACAGTGAACCTACAGTGAGCTTACAGTGAGCTTACAGTGAATCTACAGTGAGCTTACAGTGAACCTACAGTGAGCTTACAGTGAACCTACAGTGAGCCTACAGTGAACCTACAGTGAGCTTACAGTTAACCTACAGTGAGCCTACTGTGAACCTACAGTGAGCTTACAGTGAACCTACAGTGAACCTACAGTGAGCTTACGGTGAACCTATAGTGAGCTTACAGTGAACCTACAGTGAGCCTGCAGTGAGCCTACAGTGAACCTACAGTGAACCTACAGTGAGCTTACAGTGAATCTACAGTGAGCTTACAGTGAACCTACAGTGAGCTTACAGTGAACCTACAGTGAGCCTACATTGAACCTACAGTGAGCTTACAGTGAACCTACAGTGAGCTTACAGTGAACCTACAGTGAGCCTACAGTGAGCTTACAGTGAACCTACAGTGAGCTTACAGTGAATCTAAAGTGAGCTTACAGTGAACCTACAGTGAGCTTACAGTGAACCTACAGTGAGCTTACAGTGAACCTACAGTGAGCCTGCAGTGTACCTACAGTGAGCTTACAGTGAGCTTACAGTGAGCTTACAGTGAATCTACAGTGAGCTTACAGTGAACCTACAGTGAGCTTACAGTGAACCTACAGTGAGCCTACAGTGAACCTACAGTGAGCCTACTGTGAACCTACAGTGAGCCTACTGTGAACCTACAGTGAGCTTACAGTGAACCTACAGTGAACCTACAGTGAGCTTACAGTGAACCTATAGTGAGCTTACAGTGAACCTACAGTGAGCCTGCAGTGAGCCTACAGTGAGCTTACAGTGAACCTACAGTGAGCTTACAGTGTACCTACAGTGAGCTTACAGTGAACCTACAGTGAGCTTACAGTGAACCTACAGTGAGCCTACAGTGAACCTACAATGAGCTTACAGTGAACCTACAGTGAGCCTACAGTGTACCTAAAGGGAGCTTACAGTGTACCTACAGTGAGCCTACAGTGTACCTACAGTGAGCTTACAGTGTACCTACAGTGAGCTTACAGTGAACCTACAGCGAGCCTACAATCTACCTACAGTGAGCCTACAATCTACCTACAGTGAGCTTACAGTGTACCTACAGTGAGCTTACAGTGAACCTACAGTGAGCCTACTTTGTACCTACAGTGAGCTTACAGTGTACCTACAGTGAGCCTACAATGTACCTACAGTGAGCCTACAATGTACCTACAGTGAACCTACAGTGAGCTTACAGTGAACCTACAGTGAGCCTACAGTGAGCCTACAGTGTGCCTACAGTGCCTACAATGTAGCTACAGTGTACTTACTGTACCTACAGTGTACCTACATTGTGTCAAAAGTGCACTTACACTGCACCTACATTTTACCTACGGATAATGCCTTACAAAAAACTGAGGTTTATTGATTCAAGTTAGCCAACATCAAAAAAATTGTAATTGTTAACTTATTTATCTGTATTCCACAATTGATGTATTATTTTATTTATTTATATTTAACTTATTTTATAACTCACTACTATTAATTGATCACTCACAATAACAACATTTGTTTTTATTTCCTTTGTAAAATAAATATCTGTAAATGATATAATATAGAAAGTTTAAAACCTATAATTAATTTATCGACACAACATCATCCATTTTTTTGTTTATTTCTACTAAAATGTAACGAAAATTATTTTAACGAGGAACAGATTGACTATCGGTAAAAATATTACAATTAAATTAATTATTCATGAATGGTTATTTTGAAGTGTAAATCACATTCAACTCCAGCGTCTTGACGCACTCATTCATCATTCACTGAAATGTATGCCATTCATTCATGATGTTCAATAGGCCTATAGAGGCACACAGCCTATGAATATTGTACATCTGCCAAGATGATAGCACACTTTTCGAACTTTGACTCGCTTTATCTAAGGCAGAGTACCGGTAATAAACTATGTGCTAAAAAAATCCAATGTTACGAAAAATATATATATATTTCTATAAACTTATGTACAGTCAAAAAAAGGTGTAATTTACTAATTTCTCATTTAGAAAATTAAAGTTTACTAATTGTAATGCTTGTAGATATTTTAAAATATGCAAACGGTTATTCAATGTCTGTTAACAATAGATCTATAATTTCCACACATTTTCTTGTGTTAATAAGACATATTTCTCGCATTTGTCTTAGAAATGATTAGCATGTGTTTCTCTAAGAAATGTTCAAATTGTTAGTTAGTTTCCAGATTTAAGCAGGAAGGATTAAGACGGAGGTTAGTTGTGATCCCCTGTGAGAAAGTAGAGACAGAATAACTATGAACACTGTGCCTCTAGTTAAACTGAAACTGCCATTTTATAGACAATAGAATTTATTTGAATATAGAAGATATTCATATAAAGTTAGTTAAGAATTATCGGGTTAGTTCCGCATCTTTCATCTTTATTTGTATTATAGTTATAATATCGTTTTTACTCATATGACCAAATATGTGGAACCGACCAATAATTCGTAACTAACCCTATATTTAAAGTCAAATTGAACAAAAATAAAATAGAAATCTTAATAACTGAATAATTAAAATAAACTTTTGGTATTTCGACAGAAATAAAACTTACATTTTATTTATGCCATCAAATTATTTTCTTGCTATTTTTCCAAAAACAAATTTTTTTTATTTAATTATATCTCAAACTGTAACTGTTCTTATATATTCTTTCAAAAATTATGCATTAATTAAATCAAATAAGAAAAGAATGTCCGTTCGAACCAAAGCGTGCACTTAAAATATATACTTTGATGATTTAATCCTATAACAATTTTCTATTATACGCACTTCTTACAATAAGTATCTTAATTACTTACAAATATCGATAATCAGGATAATGCTAACAAAATACACTGCTTAAATTTATGAGTATATCATATACAGTTGAGAGAAGCATTAGTAGAAATCTAATTAGACATAGTGAACTTTAAGGTGTTTTTGAGATGTTATTTCAGAGAAGTGTTTAAATCCTCTGTCAAAAATATGTGTCTTTTGTTTCGCTATTTAGCTACACTCATTGTCATCATCTAATAATCTCAATAACAATATTCTCCTTAGGTGGATTATTGCTCTTAATCATCGGCCAGTCCTTTATTTGTCACTTCAGTACATCCCTAATCCGCTACTAATACTCTAGACTCTTTTGTCTCTGCCAATTGTACACACCGTGGGTAGTAGGTTGTGACATGGCTAGTCACTTAAAGGCCGTACACACATAGTTTTTTTTAAGTCTTTCCACCAGACTTTTTGCTAAACTCCTCCTACTTTTTCAACAATATTTTTGAATCATTTAAGAAAAAAACAATATAATTATATATTGTTTCTTATATAAGAAAAAGTCTGGTGGAAAGACTTAAAAAAACCTGTGTGTATTGCCACTTACAGGAGAGGTGGGTAACTACTCGGGCAAGTTAGGAAATATCGAACATTTCCACCTTTTCGATCTTGTAAGGAATATACATATATACTACTGCATTTTCCCGTTAAAAATAACGAGTTTTCAATGTTATTAATATTGGTACAACTTAACAATCTACATATGGTCCGTGCTTAAAAATTTAGTTATTTATTAATGACTATTATAGTTTATACTCTGCATTGTTTAAAATCTTTTCGAATTAGTCTATTTTTATTGAATATTTTTATAGATTGAATACATATATAAATTGAATAAAAACATAAGAATTTAAATATCATATTAATATATTTGTGTGCGTATCATGGTTACATTCTTTATGTTAACCTCGGTTAAGTGGCTTGGTCGCAAAATACTAATTAGGTACCATTTTTTCCCAAAAAATCTCCTATCATCCTGACACCTAAATTATTAATTGAATTTCGTATCCATAATACCTGCAGGTATCATGGTTACGATTAAAATTCGTGTAAACGTATTTTTCTTATATATATTCATGAAACTTTTACATTATTATATAATACATAAGATAAATTTCAATAAAAAAATAATAATTAATAAAACTTAGGAACATTTGTATTTCATGTCCTTGATTTCATTTACATTTCAATAATTTAATCTTTAATAAAGTTATATTAAAATTAAATCTGAATCATTGAAGTTACTCTAATAATATTCAAAGTAATCCTAATTCATTCTCTCTACTTTATTTATCTGTGGAGTATGACATTTATCCACACTACTCATTCTCTCTACAGTACACACTCTGTGGAGTATGACATTTATCCACACTACTCATTCTCTCTACGGTACACACTCTGTGGAGTATGACATTTATCCACACTACTCATTCTCTCTACAGTACACACTCTGTGGAGTATGACATTTATCCACACTACTCATTCTCTCTACAGTACACACTCTGTGGAGTATGACATTTATCCACACTACTCATTCTCTACTTTATTTACTATATAGTACATTCTCTGTTCCAAAGGAAACGCGTCCATACCTCCCACTTAGGTTTCGCCGAGAGCATTTTGTCTAATTTTTCTCCTGGCTGACGAGGTGCCCCGTGGAGTGTCAGTTGGGGGCACACGGGTAAATTCCCAGATCCAGGGACTTAATGCTAGGGACAGTCACAATCTTGACTTTCATATTGATAAATGATCCGCACAATAATGTATTAATTAGAGGACTATTATACGCTGCATTTTGTCAGTTATTTCTCTCTCTGTTTGGAACAGTCCATATAAATTGATGTCATGAAATGAAACTCGAACTAGAGGTGAGGTAAAAATAGGTTTTTCACACAGTTTGTCTTATTATAGTTTGATATTTTCATTTGCATTAGACATTGTAAATATAACCTATAATATTAACATGCTTCTGTTTCTTTTTTTCAAATATGCTAACACTTTTCAGTTCTTAATCTTATTTTTCCTGTTCTTAAGCCATTATTTTTACCTCCTATTCTTACTTCTTTTCATTTTCTCATCTTAATATACCTTTCCTTTTTCAAAAAAAAAATTCTAACATATCACCTCCATTACTCTCTTTCTCTTTGCCATCATAAATAAATTTAAGACCAAAATTTCCCTAACAATATTTTCCCAGTTCTTTCCTTAGCATTGATTTCCCCTTTGCCCCCCGATCCACTGGTTATCGCCCCCCAATCACGGTGGCGGGGACACAATGGTCCGCTCTTCACTGCTGATCACCCATCTGTCAACTTTATTTAGTTTCATTTAGTTGACTCCAGTCGTGGGAGGTCCTGACTTCTTAAAAAAGAACACACGGACTGATGCCAGTTAGAAGAAGAAGAATCGACCCTGTGACATCTTATAGAAATATATATATGCGTTTGTGTAGGTATATTTATATATTGTTAGAGCTCTCTCATTTATCTTGTACAAATGACTGCACAAAAGCTGTGGTTGTTTTGGACATTATAGAGAGATTGGGTTCCATATATGATTTCTATTTTAGGTATTCTGTGTATGATTCTTTTTATTTCTGTATTTATTATTCGCATTCTCTGTTGAGATTGGAATAGTCTCATCTTGAGTGACAGTTATTGTCTTCAACATAATAAGGAATATATGATTTTAGTGTTAATCAACCTTAATATTCGGTGACCCCACCATAAACATATTTTTTGGTATTCATCCACTCATTCCCTAACTCTGACTGTGAATTCATATTATGGACAGCATTATCAACTATCGCATTGTAGCAGGAAGAAACCCATAGCTTGGGCAATTACAGCAGCATTGTAATTGATTGAGGTTAAAGGGATGGCAGGTGAAGAATATGCATGCTATGAATCATAAAAAAACTGTGTCCACAAGAACTATCTGAGGAAACACCCAATCCGCATGATTTATTGTCTGTAATCAGCAGAGTTTATTGTGTTTGACTGATGCTCGTAAAGAGCTCATTTGAGTCCTTTGGTCTCCACGTAAAATCCTCCATCACTACCTATTGAGATATTTGCCACTCTTATTTTGTAACCACATTTAGTCTTTTTTCAGTAATTGAATGAATGTCTAATAACCAGTCTCATTTCCGTCAGATTAGCAAGGTGCAGAATGTGTCACATCCAGAAAAATAGCAGCAACATGCCGCAAGTAGTTCCGTAATTGCAATGCATTTTCAAAGCTCTCTTATTTATTGTTTTTATGCAGGAAAATTAGTAGCGTGTCTTCCAGCTGCCATGTGTTTAGTATGAGCCGTCCAAATGATGATGGCAGAGCAAAGTTCGTAAGCAATTGATAGAGAGATGCTTGCATGGAGCACACCCCTATCTTTAGTCACATCCCGACAACACGAAATATTCTATCTCTAGAACCACCACTTACCTAATTTACGCAATGGAATTAGATTTCTTACGAATTAGGCTTGAATCCAAATGAATTTTCTACTCAAAAGAGACATCAAACTCAATAAAATCATCTGAATGATACATCTCCGGATCCATCATTCGGAAAAGCTTATAAATCTTGAACAGTTCGCAAGGCCTGTAATTCTTCACACAGAGAATGATTCAACTCTCAATTGGAACGCTAAATCAAGAAGAGAGTTCTGATAAAAACAAAGAGAATATCTCGTAAATCATCCCAGAGTCGAGACCGATAAGTGATCTTCCACACGCTCTCCCTTAACTATAATGTGTCGAAAAGCTCACGAGATAAACTGCCGCCTTCACTTGATCGCACCGAAAATATACCCAGAGGAATTAGAATATTTCTCATGTGCTCGCTCCTAACTATTTTAGTAAATATTTTATAATTGGAATTTTAAGAAAACAATTCTAGATATATCTTATATAAAACTATTTTCCTCAAAGAAAATTAATTCGAAAACTACAGATCTATCTAAAAACTGAAGTACCTATGCTACATTTTTTTCACTGACCCATAAACTTTCGAATAATTCCTTTATAAAAATCATTCATCAAAATTCTAAATCCTACAAAAACTATGTATCATGTTTTCATGATACTGTGCAAATTTTTATTTCACATTATTTACTATATCGTCAATTTTTTCAGACACTTCTAATCCATGAAGCTGTACCGTATCATGGCTGTGGCTCACGATCATTCACACGATAATTGAGCGTGTAATCGGAAAACCCACCAAGGGGCGGGAGAGGATAATCAGCGATGAGCGGGGGCGGGGCTTAGCTCTTCAACAACTTGCATTCCAAATGAGAATGGAAGAGAATTCCAATCATGAGCTCCAGAAATTACAGTGCATACTAAAAGCTGTATAGTAGGGGGAATTTCGGGCACATCCTAAAATTGGAGAAGGAATGTATTATACCCTTTGAAACTGAGAATTTCTGCCGGAACTGTCTGTGATAAACAAAGGAATTCTTATTTGTTGAGTTTTGAGTCATCGTAACTAAAATGTTTAGCAGGAAAACATATAGAGCATATATTGTTACATTTTTATTAGTAAAAACATGTTGTTAGAAGTATTCCGTCTATATACTAGAATGATCACATCAAAATATGTCAAAAGAGCATCATCTGCTAGTTATAAATTCACCTACCAACAAAATATCTCTTTGTTATCATGAAATCACTAGCATCTGTAAGATGACAAAATCATTTCCGAACATGATGATGCCAATGGAAAATTAAAAAAGAGCATGTAAGTACGTTGCCTCTCTGTACACTTCTCATGCCCGTTTGCTAGCGCTATATGTAGGTAGGATAATGTGTGTGCGCTGTCGTGTGATAGCCGTGCCGTAAGTGGCGTGTAAGTGTAAAGTAAGCGTGTTGAATCGGCGCTACAAGCGTAGCGAATGCCTCTGCAATTACCGACTCGAGACTGTTCGTTACGGACCAGATCCAATGAAGTGTTTGCATTGCTCCAAAAAAGTAACAAATAAGGGAATGAGATGCTAGCTTGCTGAGGTATTAGTAGTAGCCTCAAAATGTTAGTTGGTTGGTTTGTTAGTTAGTTAGTTAGTTAGTAAGTTAGTTAGTTAGTTAGTTAGTTAGTTAGTTAGTCTAAGACTAATTTGACTTAGTATTGACTATTGCATTGTTTGGATTTATTTTAGTTCAGAATTAAATATTTATGAATTACGACTGAATAAATTATCTAATATTCCAATCTTTTATATATACAAATAAACATAAAATAGAAATAGAAATAACCAGTCTAAATAAATACTCTCTAATGAAAAGCAGTAGAGTGAAATGAAATTGTAAAGTATTTGTTTAATTCGTTTATAAATGAATATTTCTAATTAAATTCATTCAGGAAACATCTGTTACAAAATGACTCAAATATCGCAAATCTAACACAATTCGATTACTGATAATGATCTGAAACCAGAAGCTATAAGCACCAGTTGGTGTACGTCTGGGCAAATTTACAATCCATTATCACGATTACTAGTAATGCCATTCACTATTTTATTCATACAAATCTATAGGACAATAATTATCCTATAGATTTGTATGAATAAAATAGTATGACAATCACAATAATTATTTACCCCAGCCACTACTCTATTTATGGATATTACAAGCATACATATTCATGACGCATAAATTTCCGCACTTTAGGATTCATCAGAATTCGGAGCGTACTGCTGAGTATTGCGTGCAACTGACGGCATTCCTGAGAGAGGACAACCCTGTGATTAGTCTTCGCCGGGTAAAGACGCTAACACTTTAACCAACACCAGAGTAACGCCGATAACAGTCACTAACACCTCAGAACTCTGGGTCACACCTCTCAAAATAACACTCTGGTACCGTGACTTGAACAGTGAAAAAAATACATCCTTATATCATAACGTTCAAATTTGTACAATATTTCTCAGTCTAATTCATAAAAATTCTATCATATTTGTCGTGTTATATATATAATAATTTCGTAGTAATTTCTGCCATTCTCATATGTTCAAACATAACAATTTCTGCTCCGAAGATTTAATTTCCAGTCCACAACCTCCATAAGAATTAATCAGAAATGTCATAACTCTTGAGGTAATCTGAGGCCGTCGCAAAGAACCTACTTTTATCGAAATAAATTGATGGGTAAAGAACTATGTCCTCCCAATCATTGACTCGTGGTTCACAAATTAGCCAGTTCGTTCCTTCAATTTAAACTCTCTCTCTCTCCTTTTCTTACGTAACTCTTATTATTTACAGCCATGAGAGCATTAAACCTCATTAGAAATATTCACACAAATATTACCATTTGTAAAAGTTAGTGAAGTGAGAATGGAATTTATCATCTGAACAATTAGTTCTACAGCCATTCTACAAGGAGATTCCAGCTAGTTGGTTAAACTAACATTTTTTGGAGTTCCATGGGTACCCAATCCTAATGACAGGGTTGTGGCTGCTCACAAATTACCCTTCGTGTCTCCATACCTTTCGGACTTCGTTTTCTTTTTATTAAATCAGAACTATCGACTACTCTGATTTATTCAAATAAAGTGAGGATAAGCTATTAATTCTTCCAATTGGATCCAATTTCTCTAAGTTAATAGTCGTAGCCAGAGGGAAGCAACACCTGAGATGATGATGGTACACTCTCTATGCTATTACAACTGATGTATTGGCGTAAAATCGGAGTTAGTCTGGTGATTACCTTACCATCATAAGGTCATTTGTTAGGTACACTGGTTGTTCATGTTCTGGCTGGGTAGATACTGCAAAAAACTTTTATGAGTTAGGTACAGTGGTTGTTCATGTTCTGACTAGGTAGATATTGCAAAATAACTTCTGTGACTTAGTTACATTGGTTGTTCATGTCCTCAATAGGTAGATATTGCAAAATAACTTCTGTGACTTAGTTACATTGGTTGTTCATGTCCTCAATAGGTAGATATTGCAAAATAACTTCTGTGACTTAGGTACATCGGTTTTTCATGTTCTGACTAAGTAGATATTTAAAAAAAACTTTATGCGTTAGATACATGGGTTGTTCATGCTATGACTAGCTAGATATTGCAAAAAAAAACTTTGTGACTTAGTTACACTGGTTGTTCATGTTCTTACAAGTAGATATTTCTAAAAAAAAATATGTACAGGGGTTGTTCAATGTTCATACTGGTGTCCAGAAAATTAACAGGCGGAAAACTGCAAGGCAGAAAACTGCCAGTCACTTATTTCATTTTTTTTATAATCAATATTAATTCTTCTTATTATCAATCGTATTTTAATTCGGGTCAATGAAACTATTAATTCTATTATAACTTCCTTCTTTTCGATAGCGAGTCATTTGGCATAGATCTTTTCACAGATAAACACAGACCGAGAGCACAGCCACATCAACCACACTGACGTACTGTAGTTCAGTTTGAACACTTTCGTGGTGACAGTGTCAAATACCACGCGTATTCCCTAGGTTGTGACTGACAATGTAAACACGGCTTAAGCTTCCTAAAGTGTGTTTGAATCTAGACGGTACTTTCAAAAAAAAAATTAATATCAATTTTATATTCGATAAAATAAAACCGTAATGTAGTGTGTTGTATCCGGTAGTGTATACTGCACACTTCCTGGTTGTTTATTAATGTTTATATTTGATATTTTATATCTTAATAGATAATAAATTGAAAGTGTTTGGTACGAAATAATGTTTAAAAAGTGACTGACAAATTTTCACCTGGCAGTTTTCCGATTTGGTCATTTTCCGCCTGACAGTTTTCCACCGGCAACTTTCCGTGCATCGTTCATGTTCTGACTAGGTCATTTTACTTTTATGCCTAAGGTATATTAGTTGTTCATGCTTTATCTAAGTAGACATTGCAAAACAAAATGTTATGAGTTATATACAGAGAATGAGGTAGGTGATGGTCAATAACAATTTTTCATGACAACGTAGGCAAAGTCAATATCTTTTATAAGTTAGCTTGTTAAACTAGAGAAAAAAGATGATTCGGCTAGAATATCTAGATTGATTGATAAATCCTGATGTACTGAAATAACAAATAGAACGAAAAGTCCAAAATGTCGGTTACATCGGATTGTAATTTTCCCAATTACATAAGTACAGTAGAAAGTACAGTCCGACTAGAAGTTGATGCAGCAAAAATAATGTTATGACTATTGGTGAATTGCTTAGTCAATGTTTCAATGATAATATTCCGACTTAAGCAAATAAACATATAAAAATTTGTCATAGCCAGAACTATATACATGTTTCATAATATAACTGATATGCTTCGAAATCATCCACATTGGACAATAATTTCGCCTAGTTACAAAGAAATATTTCGGAAATTTTCTTACCTGAAATATGACGATTAAAGCACCATCCTGAAGATATTTTCTAGATATTAGTAGAAATGTTCATACGGTATTCCGTAAGTGGATACAATATCGTCAAAGCATTTAGAGAATGCTACAATAAGAAAGATATTTCCTGAAAATTACACGAAATATTTGTAAAACCGGTAGTTTTGATGAAAGACCTTTCTGTAACACCAGTAAAAAATATATCGCGGTTGTATTCTTCTAAAGATCATCTATTGCCTGGAAAGATATCTTCAAATTTATTTCAACCACAATTTGACAATGTAAAAGAAGCCTCAGTTAAGAGTTCATTGCCGAGGAAGATAAGAGTAATATCACATTTATGCGCAATCTACAACCAATAATCAGAAGACAGACTAGCTGAAGCCTTGTTATCAATAGACAGTAACCGCATCCTCATATTGCTTTATGAAGAGCCGCTATTTAGCCAATACATTCTGCAGGGTTATAGGATAGATATTACACAGGAGTGGTATGTAATTACCTTGCCACCTTACATGCACTCTATCAAAGTGTGATCTAAAGCACCCCTAGTAAGTACCCTATCTTATCGGCTCCGTCAGAACACATTTATACTAACACTTCAACTTAGAGATTTCAATGCGCCGAAGAGAGTTATCCTAAACCCACGCCAAATGTGCATTTGTGGGCGTTCTCTGGTGAGATTAGATTGGCGAACTTATTACGGATTTCAAATCCGTTAAATATGCTTTTCAATAGACATTCTGTCAATGGTAAACTAAATTGAAGTATTATGACTTTCTGCCAAGATAGTTGGAACTGAAGAAAAGAATTAACTAATAGTTAAAATGATCTCGAAAGAATGTTCTACAAACGTGAAAAATATTTCTCAATAATCATATTTAAGATATCATATAATATCCATAATTAAAATAAATCATCAGGATTACAGAGATTCGGCTAGGGTAATACAAATCTGCATAACAGAAAATCCGGTAAATAGAAAATACGGAAACAGGAAAAATTTTGGAGAACAAAAAACTCAGTATAACAAAAAATAATCGAGATATTTAAAAAAAATCGTTTAGTTTTATCCGTTGAAATTAAAACAAATTTAAAAACTGTAATTTGTCATTTTTGACGGTTAGTACACTATAAAATCAGAATGACAGAGGAATTAGGATTTTTTAAATCATGATTACTTTATCCGAATGATATGAAAAGTTAAAAAGATTATAGCCTGCGATTAGAATCACCGCAGTACTCCTTTTTGTACCAAAAGTACTACTCCTGTTTGTATCCCCTACTCCTGTTGGTATCCCCTACTCCTGTTTTTATCCACTACTCCTGTTTATATCCCCTACTCCTGTTCCTATCCACTACTCCTGTTTTTATCCACTACTCCTGTTTGTGTTAGTATTCACTACTCTTGTTTTTTCTATCCACTACTCCTGTTTCTATCCACTACTCCTGTTAGTATCCCCTACTCCCGCTTGTACTCACTACTCCTGTTCCTATCCACTACTCCTGTTTCTATCCACTACTCCTGTTTCTATCCACTACTCCTGTTTCTATCCACTACTCCTGTTTCTATCCACTACTCCTGTTTGTATCCCCTACTCCCGCTTGTACTCACTACTCCTGTTCCTATCCACTACTCCTGTTTCTATCCACTACTCCTGTTAGTATTCACTACTCTTGTTTTTTCTATCCACTACTCCTGTTCCTATCCACTACTCCTGTTTCTATCCACTACTCCTGTTAGTATTCACTACTCTTGTTTTTTTTTATCCACTACTCCTGTTTCTATCCACTACTCCTGTTAGTATCCCCTACTCCCGCTTGTACTCACTACTCCTGTTCCTATCCACTACTCCTGTTTCTATCCACTACTCCTGTTTCTATCCACTACTCCTGTTTCTATCCACTACTCCTGTTTCTATCCACTACTCCTGTTTCTATCCACTACTCCTGTTAGTATTCACTACTCTTGTTTTTTCTATCCACTACTCCTGTTTCTATCCACTACTCCTGTTTCTATCCACTACTCCTGTTAGTATCCCCTACTCCCGCTTGTACTCACTACTCCTGTTCCTATCCACTACTCCTGTTTCTATCCACTACTCCTGTTTCTATCCACTACTCCTGTTTCTATCCACTACTCCTGTTTCTATCCACTACTCCTGTTTGTATCCCCTACTCCCGCTTGTACTCACTACTCCTGTTCCTATCCACTACTCCTGTTTCTATCCACTACTCCTGTTAGTATTCACTACTCTTGTTTTTTCTATCCACTACTCCTGTTCCTATCCACTACTCCTGTTTCTATCCACTACTCCTGTTAGTATTCACTACTCTTGTTTTTTTTTATCCACTACTCCTGTTTCTATCCACTACTCCTGTTAGTATCCCCTACTCCCGCTTGTACTCACTACTCCTGTTCCTATCCACTACTCCTGTTTCTATCCACTACTCCTGTTTCTATCCACTACTCCTGTTTCTATCCACTACTCCTGTTTCTATCCACTACTCCTGTTTCTATCCACTACTCCTGTTAGTATTCACTACTCTTGTTTTTTCTATCCACTACTCCTGTTTCTATCCACTACTCCTGTTAGTATCCCCGACTCCCGCTTGTACTCACTACTCCTGTTCCTATCCACTACTCCTGTTTCTATCCACTACTCCTGTTTCTATCCACTACTCCTTTTCGTATCCACTACTCCTGTTTCTATCCACTACTTCTGTTTCTATCCACTGCTCCTGTTTCTATCCACTACTCCTGTTTCTATCCACTACTTCTGTTTCTATCCACTGCTCCTGTTTCTATCCACTACTCCTGTTTCTATCCACTACTCCTGTTCGTATCCACTACTCCTGCTCCTATCCACTACTCCTGTTTCTATCCACTACTCCTGTTTCTATCCACTACTCCTGTTTCTATCCACTACTCCTTTTCGTATCCACTACTCCTGTTTGTATCCACTACTCCTGTTTTTATCCACTACTCCTGTTTCTATCCACTACTCCTGTTTGTATCCAATACTCCTGTTTCTATCCACTACTTTTGTTTCTATCCACTACTTCTGTTTCTACTTTCTATCCACTGCTCCTGTTTCTATCCACTTCTCCTGTTTCTATCCACTACTCCTGTTTCTATCCACTACTCCTGTTAGTATTCACTACTCTTGTTTTTTCTATCCACTACTCCTGTTTCTATCCACTACTCCTGTTAGTATCCCCTACTCCCGCTTGTACTCACTACTCCTGTTCCTATCCACTACTCCTGTTTCTATCCACTACTCCTGTTTCTATCCACTACTCCTTTTCGTATCCACTACTCCTGTTTCTATCCACTACTTCTGTTTCTATCCACTGCTCCTGTTTCTATCCACTACTCCTGTATCTATCCACTACTTCTGTTTCTATCCACTGCTCCTGTTTCTATCCACTACTCCTGTTTCTATCCACTACTCCTGTTCGTATCCACTACTCCTGCTCCTATCCACTACTCCTGTTTCTATCCACTACTCCTGTTTCTATCCACTACTCCTTTTCGTATCCACTACTCCTGTTTGTATCCACTACTCCTGTTTTTATCCACTACTCCTGTTTCTATCCACTACTCCTGTTTGTATCCACTACTCCTGTTTCTATCCACTACTTTTGTTTCTATCCACTACTCCTGTTTCCATCCACTACTCCTGTTTCTATCCACTACTCCTGTTCCTATCCACTACTCCTG
Organism: Caprella mutica; assembly: GCA_947561585.1. Lineage (NCBI taxonomy): Eukaryota > Metazoa > Arthropoda > Malacostraca > Amphipoda > Caprellidae > Caprella > Caprella mutica. Next base: position 125,904 of record CANNZV010000436.1, read on the forward strand.
TTTCTATCCACTACTCCTGTTTCTATCCACTACTCCTTTTAGTATCCACTACTCCTGTTTCTATCCACTACTCCTGTTTGTATCCACTACTCCTGTTTGTATCCACTACTCCTGTTTTTATCCGCTACTCCTGTTTGTATCCACTACTCCTGTTTCTATCCACTACTCCTGTTTGTATCCACTACTCCTGTTTCTATCCACTACTCCTGTTTGTATCCACTACTCCTGTTTTTATCCACTACTTCTGTTTCTATCCACTACTTCTGTTTCTATCCACTACTTCTGTTTCTATCCACTGCTCCTGTTTCTATCCACTACTCCTGTTTCTATCCACTACTTCTGTTTCTATCCACTACTTCTGTTTCTATCCACTACTTCTGTTTCTATCCACTGCTCCTGTTTCTATCCACTGCTCCTGTTTCTATCCACTACTCCTGTTTCTATCCACTACTTCTGTTTCTATCCACTACTTCTGTTTCTACTTTCTATCCACTGCTCCTGTTTCTATCCACTTCTCCTGTTTCTATCCACTACTTCTGTTTCTATCCACTACTTCTGTTTCTATCCACTACTTCTGTTTCTATCCACTACTCCTGTTCCTATCCACTACTCCTGTTCCTATCCACTACTCCTTTTCGTATCCACTACTCCTGTTTCTATCCACTACTCCTGTTTGTATCCACTACTCCTGTTTCTATCCACTATTCCTGTTTCTATCCACTACTTCTGTTTCTATCCACTGCTCCTGTTTCTATCCACTACTCCTGTTTCTATCCACTACTCCTGTTCCTATCCACTACTCCTGTTCCTATCCACTACTCCTTTTCGTATCCACTACTCCTGTTTCTATCCACTACTCCTGTGTCTATCCACTACTCCTGTTTCTATCCACTACTCCTGTTTCTATCCACTACTCCTGTTTCTATCCACTACTCCTTTTCGTATCCACTACTCCTGTTTCTATCCACTACTCCTGTTTGTATCCACTACTCCTGTTTCTATCCACTACTCCTGTTCCTATCCACTACTCCTGTTCCTATCCACTACTCCTGCTCCTATCCACTACTCCTGTTTCTATCCACTACTCCTGTTTCTATCCACTACTCCTGTTTCTATCCACTACTCCTTTTAGTATCCACTACTCCTGTTTCTATCCACTACTCCTGTTTGTATCCACTACTCCTGTTTCTATCCACTACTCCTGTTTTTATCCACTACTCCTGTTTCTATCCACTACTCCTGTTTCTATCCACTACTCCTGTTTCTATCCACTACTCCTGTTTCTATCCACTACTCCTGTTTTTATCCACTACTCCTGTTTCTATCCACTACTCCTGTTTTTATCCACTACTCCTGTTTCTATCCACTACTCCTGTTTTTATCCACTATTCCTGTTTCTATCCACTACTCCTGTTTTTATCCACTACTCCTGTTTCTATCCACTACTCCTGTTTCTATCCACTACTCCTGTTTCTATCCACTACTCCTGTTTCTATCCACTACTCCTTTTAGTATCCACTACTCCTGTTTCTATCCACTACTCCTGTTTGTATCCACTACTCCTGTTTCTATCCACTACTCCTGTTTTTATCCACTACTCCTGTTTCTATCCACTACTCCTGTTTCTATCCACTACTCCTGTTTCTATCCACTACTCCTGTTTTTATCCACTACTCCTGTTTCTATCCACTACTCCTGTTTTTATCCACTACTCCTGTTTCTATCCACTACTCCTGTTTTTATCCACTACTCCTGTTTCTATCCACTACTCCTGTTTTTATCCACTACTCCTGTTTCTATCCACTACTCCTGTTTCTATCCACTACTCCTGTTTCTATCCACTACTCCTGTTTCTATCCACTACTCCTGTTTCTATCCACTACTCCTGTTTTTATCCACTACTCCTGTTTCTGTCCACTACTCCTGGTTTTATCCACTACTCCTGTTTCTATCCACTACTCCTGTTTTTATCCACTACTCCTGTTTCTATCCACTACTCCTGTTTGTATCCACTGCTCCTGTTTCTATCCACTACTCCTGTTTTTATCCACTACTCCTGTTTCTATTCACTACTCCTGTTTCTATCCACTACTCCTGTTTTTATCCACTACTCCTGTTTCTATCCACTACTCTTTGCTCCGTGTTTTCCATTAGTACTCCAGAAGAAGATCCCTCACCGCTTCTCTTCTAGCCGCCTGACTGTTCTTCCGATGCTATCTTATTCACAGAGATTATTTATGAATGAGCTATATTTATGAACCAATTATCTTAATGTTTCGCAGCCTTTCGGCGTTAGTTAACAATTAAATGCTCTATGGAGGTGAAAATTATTGTTCATATCTTATCGAGACGAATCTCAATTCCTAGATTCTTTATTTATGATATTCTGCTCCCATTTTCTTTCATCGCATTAATATATGTTGCAGCGCTCTTATTCGTCTTTAATAAATGTTCATGTATTTTAATATATTTGCATAAATTTATAATATATGGTTTACAAAAATAATATGGGTTTTAACATGAAAACTAGTTAATACCTTCAACTTATTTTCTTTTTAACGTTCTTACAAATTGGCTCCATTTTGCTGAGTCTCAAATATTAATAATGAATCTCTCTCTAGAACTAAAGAAACATTGATGCATGTGAAGCGTGTTGTATTCAATTTATTAATTAATGCCTAGAATTAAAAAGAAAATTGATGGAATTTACTAACATGTGTACCTATATATCTCTTGGCTAACAAATACACTAATTCTATTAACAATTGGAATGTGTTATGTAACAAATCACCTGTAAGTAGGTAATAATGCTACTTATTGTCAGTAGATGATTTAGGTGGTAACTATAGCCTGCATATTCATTATTCAATCAACTTGATTGATATCAACACAAATATTATTGAATGTAAATAAATTATTTATGCACATTACTTATGCTCATTAATCATCAGTACTACAATAAATTATTATTTTTTATACCACCACTCCATTTTGAAATGATCTGTTAAATCAAATTACACGATCAACTCAATTTTCGGTTGTGTACCTTTCCAACTACTAGAAACAGATACCAAACTATTCATTACTATTTGATAGTATTTCACTTTGGCACAGACTAGTTATTAATAAGAAGAATCTTCACTTTATAAGAAAAAAGTTATCTACAGCTTTCAAGATGGTGAGACTTCAAACCCCTATATGAGCAAATCGTTAATCCGATCATTCATTTATTACATACAGCATGTTTCATATTTCATTGTTTCGTCTTGTTTACTTTAAAATCCTAATTCTAAGGTCCTATTGAGTACCCTAACAATATTCAGAAACTAGTGAGTCCTCACTTTAATAGAGTTTGTGGAGAAATTCATCTATACTATTTCATTAAATCTAATATTATTTGGTTATTTTCAAATTGAAATGTAAAGTTTGTGCCCCGCACCAGTTTAAATGTTTCGAATAAGTAAAATCTAAAATAATGAATTATAATGCAACACCAAACCATCTTTCATTCATAGTGAGAGGAATTGTGGAGTCATTGAAGATTTTAGAGGGAAATTAATCTTTGGTGGCTCCACCATAACTTTCTTTTTGAGACTTAGTATTTGGTTGAAAATACTATTTTCTATTCATTCTATTTTTGCATGATGTTTAATAACTATCTAATTATTAGTTGAACGTATTTGAAAACTACAGTTGCATGAAAATGAACCAAAACAAAAGCATAATATACCAACCATTGAACCATAAATCTAGTCTAAAAATCTCTACTCGCAATTTAACATTTGTATTCTATTTTCGGTCTTTGAATAGCCAAAGTGGAGTCTTCCAGTAATAGCTGTTCAATCAGGGTGTCTCTTTTTAGTCAAGAGAATCATTACTCTTCTCCTAGATCTCTCTACTCATTAGACAAATATTAACAATGAGCCATTTCACGCTGTCAAAAACTGTAAATACAATTTTCTTTCACCTCGCACCCACAACTCTCTGATGGATCTGTCTGTGGACAGCAAAATATTGCCTACTTAATGAACTTTCGTCTCCCCTGATTACAGCTAGCTATGCTCTTCCTCAACTCTTTTCTGGAGGTATCTCTTCAATAATCTCTGCTCAAGATTGCTCTCGTGGAACTTTTTATAAATCATCTAGGTTTCCTCCTATTAGTAATTCCTGAAAAAAGTGATCTAGCTAAAATACATGAAGAGGAGATGTTAAACATTTAGTTTAGTGGTAGGGATTTTCGTACCAAGAAATATTGTTATCATGAAGATTAAGATGGGAATATTCTGTGGGCCACCATAACTATCTCTCTGGGCATCTACTCGATATATTATAGCCAAATCATCCATCGCTAATACTCACTTCATCACTTTTCATAACGTAAGTGAAAAACATAATGCATGACCAAACGCCTCAAATTGATTCTCCTAACTTGACGAAAATTGAATCAAAATGCTCACGCATCTCATTACTCAAAGGGGAAAGGATGATATTCATCGTGAATTTCTTAATGGGTTCTCAAAAAGACGATAATATGTACTGGATACATCAATAGAGATCTCCTGCATGACAGTCATATATATCATAGAAGAAGTTATGATATAATGATGTAGAAAGGTTAGATAGGTTACCTCTTGATCTTCTATGGCCCCTCCATTACTTTATTGCCTCTCTGACTGATAAATAGAGATATCTAAAGATATTAGAATACGAGTCATTACATCTTAGTTTAAATATGTTCTCTGCTGTACATTCGGAATAGGTTAAGACTTTCAATTGGTCAATCATCTTCAGTCATGACCCGCTACATTATTCATTGCTCTGGTGTATGTAAATTCCGCTAGATGGCGTTATGGTGATTGATGGAGTGATGAAAATTAACTAATAGACGAAGAATTTATTGCCTCGTGAGTAGTAGAGAAAAGCCAAAAATTCTTAAAATGATCAATGCCAAAGGATGGAGTTTTTGCAGAAAAATCATGAATTTACGACTGTATATAAATTACTATTCTGTACTTTATTAACTGAGAATATCCCACTTACTAAGGAAATACCTTTTTAAATAAAGAATTCAAAAAGTATTCTATGGTGATTTTTCATTTATCATAAAGAACAACAGCCACCATTTTTTATATCTACTTTTTATATTTTTAATTTATTAGGGGTTTAAAGTCTGCTTCGGAACAAAAGGCCATATCGTTGACGTCAAAATGAAATTAAGTACAAAGGATTCGCAGAAGCAGTCAGAAATGAAAGTAGCTCCATGAACTGAGCAAAGTCACTCACCACGACCGTGACAATGCTCACGAATGTAGAAAAGCTACTCCGTGAATACAGTCACTTATACCATTGGAATATGCCAAAAAAGTGACACAAGCACCAGTGACTGCTCTCACGAATGGAAGAGGAAAATGAAGAGGTGATATAATAAATGAAGCCTACGAGTCTACATAACACAAAATCTTAGACTTCGTATAGTTGAAGAGCGTAAACCTAGCGCTATCCTCAAAACTGCAAGTATAGCGTTAAAAAAATAATAAACATGGTAAAAATGAAACAAAACAATATATAATTCAAATTACAACAGCTCGAAGACAAAGTTACGCCACCCCTTTCTCTTCCATTCACCACAGACAGCTTCAGGATAGAGCCCCATTTGGGCCTATTTTTGATACCCCATCGACAGTTTTTATGGAGGCATTGTAGTGTAAATGTTGTTGATGGAAAAATATATATAATAAATGTTAAAGTACAGAAGTTGTTTCATAAGTAGAAATATTAAATATATTCTACCTATTAATAGAACTCAGCCACAATCAAATAATATAAACTATGACATGAGTTATAATCAAAAGCATAAATAATTCATTACTTAAATAAAATAAATGCAAATAAACTATTCATAACGATATAAATATATGTGATCAAAATAAAATAGTCTATATACTAATCTATAGCTATCAGTAAATATTTATCTAATATATGGGTCCATATAATATTGTACAAGTGACATTACATTTAATTTGTTCTCTGCTAATTAAATACTACAGCAATGTAACTCCTTAATATATTCATTACAGAACACTATGACATTTGTGTAGCCAGTGTATAGAATTACATGCAATAAATTGATATATATCTTAGCGATTGGTATCATTTATATAGCAATAAGATTTATAACGATCGTCTACTGGGTATCAACTTACAGTATCTAACAACCAGAGACTCGTGCAAAACTTACATCTTTGCATAATTGGATAAAAGAACAAACATTAGTTCTCGCAAGAACACAACTAATTAGCTCTGTTGAGGAATGTAGGAACACATGCATCACCTAGTTAAACCTGCTACGGAATTCACCTTAATGTAAGTCCAAAGAGATAACTCCTGTGAAGAGTTTAAAAAAGGTCTGTTTTATTACCCCACGCTTCTAGAGGCCGAGTACTAACAAGGTAGTGGCTTTGGTTGGTAGATTGAGATGTTAAAAGTGGGGGATTTATGGGAGAATAAGTGTTGCAGACGATTATGATGTTGCAGAGGAAGTCAATATATGTTAACTCGTGTCCGGTGACGCCATTAAATGTACATTGTGAGGGTTTAGACAAGCCTATTTGTCCTAGAAAGGTCAACCTGCACAAACTCTCTGACTTAACGAGAAATAGTAAACTGATATGAAATTTTAAAAAAAATACCAAAATACTTCTTTAATATATTACTGACATTTTATATCTGAAGATACAACTCAATGTAATAGTCCATACTCATTGAGTTGATAGGACAAAATGACCTTAGAGGTTGCAATTCAATTCATTAAAGTGAATTATATATACCTTGAACTTATAGCCTAATTTATTTATACTGATTTATTCTGAATGAATAAGATCACTCGGGACTCCAAAGTAATGAACAAAAAAGTTAATTATCATTAGACATTTCTTTAAATCCAAGTTATTTACTGTTAAATAAATCTGAAGCTTAAGCCAAGTTTTATAATGTGGCAAGCAGTTCAACAAGTATGTACAAATTATTGTTTCCAGCCCCATTTATTCCTTTTAAAGTAATTCAAAACGATAAATAAAATGATTCCAAAAAGGAATTAAATTCACAATTTCAAGTTAATTTAGTTGTCAACCGATTATTCTAAATAATGGAGTATATCAGACTGTACAGAAATTATTTAATGTTTTCCATTCTTAACTCTCAAAGTCTATAAACATTAACTACAGAGCTCTCTGTCCATTCAAATTTAATAGCCACCTTATGGTGATAATAACTGTTATTAAAACAATGAATAGACACTCTAATACTATTTATTTAGACTTCTTTTAGCCAGGCCGTTAATCTTCCGTTTACTACGCATGGAGCCAAACACATTAACGGACAATTTTGTGTGAAAAACAACACCTTCTGCCAATTTGTATTCCTACTCAGTGTTATAGTGTTTCTTCTAAATGTTCTTCGTTATTTTATAATGATAATATCTCTAAAACCAATTAACAAATCTTATAAATATAGTGTACTTAAGAAGTAATATTTTACTTTATGTAAAATAGGTTGTTGATTATATTCTTTAAAAAAATTATCTTCAGAATTTACCCATGTTTCAAATTATTTCAACGTAAAATAAACATTTTTTTCATAATTAATTATATATTTGATGAGTTACAGTTGTTGGTAGTTAAAGCTCCCATATAATTAGAAGCAAGATCAAGAGGGTAGAGTCAAATTTTCTGTCTAATGGTGAAGAGGCCGCAATTGACTGCAGAAGACCATGTTAGGTACACACTCTTCAACTATTACTCCTCGGCTTTTGCCATTATGCCGAGGCGTAATTCATTTAAAGAGTTCAATAGCTTGCCAAGCCGATAATTACAGAGGATGTAGTCCACTTCAACCGCCCCACAAACACTTGCTTTGTAAAGAAAACCATAAATGTTTTACTTTGAAGACCTGTTCTAGGCAACCAACTACCTACCTGACAAAATATGCAAGAATTTCTGGCTTGAATAAATATTTCACATCATAATTATTCTCATATTTGCATCTTTACAATGAAAACTGACAAATTTACTCAATGAATTTCAATAAAATTTGACTAGGTAGTAGAGCAAAGTACAAGAACAGATGGCGTAACTCAAGGTACGGATATAAGATTGTTGTCTTCCACCAGCTTTTGATAGGAGTGATAAAAGGTGATAAGCATGAAGGATTTGCCGGTCGAAGTGAGGATAAACACAGGCATAGAGAGTTCTTATCTCGTGTCTGAGCAGCGAGTGGACGTGCAATTTCACAGTTTGAAATATACTCAAATACTCCACTACATCATCTTCTAACTAGAAACCTCTCGGGTCTGATTAAACGACACGCAAGCCTGCCCACACCGCCACCTGAATTGGCCCTAATGCCCAGGGATAATAAGGTCCAATTTGAGAAGATGGTGACGGTGGCTCTTTGTAGCTGTTGTTTTGGTCGAGAAACTAACCATCGCGAGAGTTTGTTAGGAGAGTGACAATATAATTATAGGGTGAATGGTGTCGAGATCTTAGGCTAGGTATAGATCTATGTTGTCAGCTTCAACAATAGACCAACCCGCCACCAATCATCATCTTCGGTGCTGGGAATTCAACCGGTTTCACCTCTTTCTGGGGTTAAAAAGTTACTTCTCCATGAACTTTTTGGATTAGAATGGGTAAAATTTTTGCAATATTTACTGGTCTGTTCTGCAATTCCATCTAAATGTTAGAACCTGAACAATGAACATATAAATGAAATAACAATCTCTTGGTGTGACAATAATTATTGTACTCAGTCTGTATTATAAGTTGAAATCTTAAGTTTCCTTCCTACTATGACAATTTATTTTTTGTCTGCAACACCTCAGTAGACATAATAGGGAAGTAACAACATCTTATGTTAATTCTATACAAAATGTCAACCATTGACGTCACTGCACTCTTTTCAAAACTTCTTTTAATTTAATAGTTATATAGACCTGTGCTACGAAATCAAAAACTTTAAATGTATTTAATTTTAAGAGGACAAAAACGAAAAAAGAGGTGTTCTAATTCAAGGAAATATGACTATATCGAAATTGCACATAAAACCCGTGACGCGACTGATTGACTTCCTTTACCTTTACCAGCCCTGTAAGATGTTGTTACTTCTTTATTCTGTTACTGCAGTAACACTTTATTTCCCAGTACATTCTTCACAAACTAAAGTGACTCAGTTTTGTAGCACATCACTCCATTCTTAGTCAAATATTTTATAAACTAATCTAAAAAGTGAAACTTACTTATTATATTCTTCTGTAGATTTAGATGTCTGACTGATTCACAGCGATGACTCAGCTGGCCTTTAAACTTTAATAAATCACAATATTTCTACCAGTTCCATTACATCATTTTGAAGTAAAGTAAAAATCGGCAGCACACTTACCAAAAATTTATAGAGTTTTTTGCATGAAATGGTAGGTACCTACTCTCAGAGAAAAGAGTCACCGCTTGATGCTAATTTCAAAAATCGCCTTTTTCTAATTTCCTATTATTATTACACATTTTCGTCGTGTACCCAGACAAATATTAAAATATCTACAAGCATAACAATTAGTAAATTATCTTTTCGTAAAAAGAAATTAGTAAACTGTATAACTATGGGAATTGAATCAATAAGTATAAAAATTCACACATCTGAAATATGATCATTTCCTGCAATAAAAATGTTTTTTTTTCATCTCATTTCAGTTTTTACTTTACATAGAAGAGCTGATGGAAATATCATAAACTATTTTATATTTTTTATTAGTCATCAATTACCACTTAATAATTAAAGTGAAAATTAATAATTTTACTATTATTATAGTGTGACAATTATAGTGTGAAAAGCTGTTAATCAGAAGTTAATTCATATGATTATTCATTGGTTTTGAATAATTATTTTATTACACTGTAATTACAGCGTACGCGTGCCGTCCAAAAAGATGCATTTTTAATTCATTAACTTTGTAGGAACTTATACAATTTCAATGGAAAAAAATATTGTCCATAGGCTTCTTCACAAATGTCAGTGATCCGTCCGGTCCGTCTCCTCTCAGTGCTTAAGTGTCAGTGAATAATATATCGTTACTTTAATTTCAACGGACCTATTCACACAGTACCGGCTCCTCTCAGTGATAAAAAATCACTGAACGGAGACGTCCCGGACTGATCCCTGACTAGTTTGAAGAAGCCCTAAATTCAATTGAATTGAAAACATTTATTTAATTCACATCTGAATAATTTCGTGTCCATGTTACTTGCTTCTCAAGACGCATTAATAATAGATACTAATATTCATATAATTATAATCAAAGTATCACTAACGAGTCAATGACCAATTAGTTCAACGCTGATTATGTCATCCCAAAATTGAGGAAAGTGATATTTTGATCTGCATTTATCTATTTGTAATCTTATTCTTAACATAACTCAAAAGTATTGAACCAAATTGTCTGAAATCATTACCGGTGATTCAATTAGCATGGAACCAATTAATTAAATTTAGGAAGCGATCGGATCAAAGGTCAAGGTCATTCAAAGGAGGCGGCGAAGGTACGCGCTCTACAAGTGCCCGTCATTTAGTTATTAATATATATATATAGAGATTTTTGGTGAATAGGGAAGTTCTCCAATAAGGTAGTATTTATCTAAATTACCAAATCTGTTAACAACACTGTGTGAGATTATAGTACTTTGAAGTTCGGTGAATCTTTCATTAAGAAAATGATACGAGTGAATGATACGAGTGAATGATACGAGTGAATGATACGAGTGGTACCACAATTTCTAAAATGAGAGGATATTACTAATTACTTTACACCATAAATGTTCATCTTTTACCTTAGTATATAGGTTAATTTCTTGCCGATTATCACTAACAGTAATCTTTCCATTCTTATTGCTGTAGATTAATCATTTTAATTAGCCACATATGTATATTACTAGCTATAGCCTATAGCCAACTATATTACTAGTTATAAGGTATAGCCATATGAATTTCTAGCTATAGCCTATAGTCACAGAGTATATTTTGCATTAAATATTTATGAAAATGATATTATTTTCATCCAAAGGAATAGATTGGTGGATGGGAGGAACTAAAGAAAATTTACGAATATTAAGTTTTTGTGAGAGTTTATCACTGTCTAAATAACGAGTAAATGGAAATAAAAAATGAAAGTAATTGGGAAGGAATTCTCCTTTGTAATTCGTTCTATTTCTTTTATAATATGTTTATACGTATACTATTTAATATTTTAAAATATTATTATAGTCCTAAATGCGGGTATCAATAAAAACACTTTTAGGCATCTCACCTCTTTCTCATTTGAATGTTAGTGAGAAGTTGCTTATACAGGGTGTCCCAGCGTTATCGGACCTGAAAGAACTGTTATTACTCAAAGATTTGAGAGTAGAATAACAACACATATACATCATATAAAAGTGAATCAGAAAAATAATTTCAAAATGTGCCAAAATTTTAATAACAAATGTTCAATTGCCAAGAAGAAACCTGATTGAACACATGCTAAAAACGCCAGAGAAAATTGATACTTTGAAACAACGATTGAGAGCTTACTCCTTAAATCTCTTATACTGTTAGCACAAGAAACATAAACTTTAAATCACTAAACCTATAAAGCTCCAATTATTCAAGACCTTTCCAACGCAGGTCCATAGAAAAGGCTTGGTTTGGCTAAACGGTTCAAACACAAATCTTTGAACGATCCAACATTATTGTATAAATCTACAGCTACAAATGAAGCACATTTTTATCTGAAACTAAAGCATAACAAACAAAATAATAGAATTTTTGCCTCTGAAAACCCACACGTAACTAAGAAAATAGCAACAACTGCTTTCTCCACTGGTTACCTACCGTTTGGTATAGAGAATTCCCGTAATATTATCGACCAATATTTTTTAATGTCACGAGTAATTAGAAATCTTCTAAAAAGAATATTTCAAACTAATTAGTCTAAATAAATAAATTTTTTAATGGTGTATTTGTTACTTATCCTACTTTTGAACTTCTTCTGTTTCTTTCAGGTCCCGTAACGCTGGAACACCCAGTACATATTTAATTATTTAGTATATTTATTATCATAGATTAAATAGTCATACAGGTATAGCTTCTATATACTCTATATATACTCTATTGCTATACTATCTTATGATTAATTTAATTTATTCATCGACTATACTACATTTAATGAATTTTAAAAGTGCTCCTGCTCATTACGATGAAAATAGCCCTGAAAAGGATTCGGAAAGTGGGGAGAGGGAAATCACACCGTAAGTCAACTACACGACTACATTAGGTAACTGTAACGAGCCAGTGCATGTATGGCAAGAATAGACCAACGCAGTCAGTCTGCTTACCCATGGATAAGAGACATACACAGTCAGTCTGCTTACCCATGGATAAGAGACCTACACAGTCAGTCTGCTTACCCATGGATAAGAGACCTACACAGTCAGTCTGCTTACCCATGGATAAGAGACCTACACAGTCAGTCTGCTTACCCATGGATAAGAGACCTACACAGTCAGTCTGCTTACCCATGGATAAGAGACCTACACAGTCAGTCTGCTTACCCATGGATAAGAGACCAACGCAGTCATTCTGCTTACCCATGGATAAGAGACCTACACAGTCAGTCTGCTTACCCATGGATAAGAGACCTACACAGTCAGTCTGCTTACCCATGGATAAGAGACCTACACAATCAGTCTGCTTACCCATGGATAAGAGACCTACACAGTCAGTCTGCTTACCCATGGATAAGAGACCTACACAGTCAGTCTGCTTACCCATGGAAAAGAGACCTACACAGTCAGTCTGCTTACCCGTGGATAAGAGACCTACACAGTCAGTCTGCTTACCCATGGATAAGAGACCTACACAGTCAGTCTGCTTACCCATGGATAAGAGACCTACACAGTCAGTCTGCTTACCCATGGATAAGAGACCTACACAGTCAGTCTGCTTACCCGTGGATAAGAGACCTACACAGTCAATCTGCTTACCCGTGGATAAGAGACCTACACAGACAGTCTGCTTACCCATGGATAAGAGACCTACACAGTCAGTCTGCTTACCCATGGATAAGAGACCTACACAGTCAGTCTGCTTACCCATGGATAAGAGACCTACACAGTCAGTCTGCTTACCCATGGATAAGAGACCTACACAGTCAGTCTGCTTACCCGTGGATAAGAGACCTACACAGTCAGTCTGCTTACCCATGGATAAGAGACCTACACAGTCAGTCTGCTTACCCATGGATAAGAGACCTACACAGTCAATCTGCTTACCCGTGGATAAGAGACCTACACAGTCAGTCTGCTTACCCATGGATAAGAGACCTACACAGTACACAGTCAGTCTGCTTACCCATGGATAAGAGACCTACACAGTCAGTCTGCTTACCCATGGATAAGAGACCTACACAGTCAGTCTGCTTACCCATGGATAAGAGACCATACACAGTCAGTCTGCTTACCCATGGATAAGAGACCTACACAGTCAGTCTGCTTACCGATGGATAAGAGACCTACACAGTCAGTCTGCTTACCCGTGGATAAGAGACCTACACAGTCAGTCTGATTACCAAAAGTAGTTAGAAGAACAAAAAAAGAATAAATTAGAGCAAAGATATGTACACACATGTACAGTTAAGAAAATATGATAAACTAATAAAAAAAAACAATGCATGTAGTCTAAATTTCAACAATTTGGAGCTGTTGAACTCTAGATAATAACTGACAAGGCAATGTACGTATCCTTGTTGAATGAATTGTTTTAAAATTAATAATGTAACTCGATCACTTCATGTTAAGTAATATAATCTGGAATATGAATTGAATATTTAATGAATTTGTATTTAGGGTCAGAAAAAGAGTTATGGTGGGGTTTTCGATGATTAAGGAAGAACTCTACAATTATTCCAATTTTCTTATTGGTTAAATAATAATAAGTAACAGATGCAAATATAATTGTAAGGAAAATGTTTTATAGTGTAAGTAAAAGTAATTGAAATATATATACCGGCCACCAATCAATCCACTGACTAAGTTTTCTATATATTATAGTACCAATACATTAAAAAATAACTAACTGGTGTGTTTATATTAGAGATAAAATAGAGTAACCTAAATACATGTTATTCGTATATTAAAATATTGACCAGCAATATATCTCGGTCTCTCCATGAAATTTTAGACAGTTTTCTATGATTATAAAGAAAAGAAAATGTTTCTTTTCAGCAGTAACTATTAAAATATTTTACTTGCATGATTCACTTTATGGATACCACCTAAGCTAAGCTACTAGTGATAGATATTTAAATTGGAGGAAAACTTAAAATCATTCGATAGCTCCAATTACATTGAATAATAATTACAAGAAAATTGATCACTAATTCTCTGAGAGTTCCTCTGGGTAGGGTAATGACACTCATAGTACTCGAAAAGTAAGTGTTAACATAGGTTATGAACTAATTTGAGTTTTGAAAGTTCTGATTAACCTACGTTAACACCCACTTTCCGAGTACTGTGACGATACTTAGGACAATGGTCTTTTTCTGCTCTGTTTGTAATATTTTTCTGTCGAATGGGCCATTCTTTAAATTTGATGTGTGTACAAGTGTACGGTACCTATACTTGCAGTTTTAGAGAATTGCGCTAGAGTTATGCTCTTATACTATAAGAGTTTCAGATTTTGTGTAGGTAGCCTCTATTTTTTTATGACTTCTTCATCTTCCTCTTCCATTCGTGAGTGTAGCCACTGGTGTCTATGTCCCATTTAGTCTCTTTCCTGCAATCACGGAGTAGCTCTTCTGCAAACCTGAGCATTTTATGGTTTTAGGTGACTTTGTTCCTGGAGTCGCTTTTCTTTCTGACTGCTTATCTTAGCCCCTTGTATCTAAACCACTGTATTAAAATATTGTGTTTACTAATTTTTAGGTTAGGTAGGTAGTACTAGGTTCTAGGACTTTTGCCCGGGGGAATTTTGCCGGCGGAATATTGCCAGGGTGGAATTTTGCCAGGCGGGATTTTTGCCTGTAGGATTTTTCCCAGTGGATTATATATTTCTAGGTTTAAATTGGTAAATTATAAGTATAAAATGTGAGATGCAACTTACATAAATATATAACGTTTTAATTTAACTTTAACATATTGTACAATAACAAGTTTTACTTAACTAATATTAAATAGCCATGGAAATTAAAATAAAATTAATTTTGAATTTACTTAAAATCATTACAGAACATCTTTTAATTTAACTGTTATACATATATTTTAACACTCTTTTAGAATTCACTCATCACCGTAATTGAAGAAGTAAGGTTAACCTAACTAACAATAAATCTATATTTTCGATAATTTAAGAAGCAAACTATATAATCGTTACTATTTAACAGCTATTATGAATGGTATTTAACGACTTGAAAAAGTAAGATGAAGATTCATTCATTGTAATCAGTTGGTTTCTGAAGTTTGCTCTATTACAGCTATTGTCTTATCCCATTCACAATGGTGTGAATAATATTGAGTTCACGTGGTAAAGATATCATTATTTTAAAAAATCCTATTTATACTCAATGTAAGATTGAAAACAATGAAATCGTTAATGAAATCATTGAACATATCATAGAACATATATAGTCATATCTCGTCACGAAGTACTGTACAGGTGAAGAAAGTCGTACGTGAATTGCAAACAACAGTTAAAAGATGACTAAATTATAGTATTTTAAAAATAGCAGAGCACATAGTATTATTTAAAAATGAACTACGTTCAAAATATTATAACAGTCAAATTTAAAAGAAATGTTCTGTAATTATTTTAAGTAGAATCAAATTCATTTTATTTTTCAATTTCGTGGCTATTTTACATTGGTTAAGTAGAACTTGTTAAAGTACAATATGTTAAAGTTAAATTTAAACGTTTTATATTTATGTAAGTGGCATCTCACATTTTATATTTACAATTTACCAATTTAAACCTAGAAATATATAATCCAAGAGGAAAAATCCGCCTGGCAAAAATCCTTCGGGCAATATTCTGCCGGGCAAAATTCCGGACAAATTTCCTGTCACCGTAGTACACTGTTTTGTCACACGTTATGTCTACGTGTAGGAATTAGGTTCATTTTAATGATTATTTGTCTTTTGCACAAAATGTTTCTAAACTAGAAACTTGGTACGGGTTTGGATTTTTTACCTGTAAGATTATTTTGTTCTTTTTTTACCACCATTTTACATTCTGGGTATCTGAATTATTGAACTATGATCATATTTAAAAATCTGTTAGAATGTATTTATGTAATCTGTTTTATCCAATAAAATTATTCTTATTAAAATTATTATTATAACTTCTAAAAAGTTTACATATGTTAGAAGATTAAAATTAATTACAAAAATTAAGAGGAAATTAATGAAACAAACAAATAATATATAAATTTATCCCTTTTTCTAAAGAATTACAGTGTCTTCGAACATTCAATATCACTAGAACAAACTACATTAACATTTTTATTGCACGTACAAAAGGCACTAATCGTTAATTATTTATTACGCAGAAGCGAATTAAACACCCGATGATTTTTTCTTTCTTTTTTTTTTACTTTTACCATTTTGAAATTTTCATTTGGTATTTGAGTCACACCTGGCAATTGCTACTTCACCCTAGTAATTACTTTATTATTTTGAGAGGCATTCTTTTGAACTATTTAGTAGTGAGAATTGGTAGTTAATTGAGAATTTCAATTTTGTAGCTAGTTAATAAATCCATCATTTGAAATACTGAGATATGCCTTCAAATATTACAGAAAATATTCTTATACATTTACATCTCAAAAATTTTGTTGCAATATATTTTATAACAGATATATACCCAAAATAGAAAAATTATGGTGGGCCATAGAAGATTAAAAGGTATCCCATTTCATCTTCCATGGCCCACCATGCCTTTGTCACTGAATAAAATGTATGCATATATATAATTATTGCCATTTATTGTCTAAATTATTAAAACATCTTCTAATTTATAAAATATCATTAAAATTTAGTTTAAAGGCACAAATAAGCCATTTTCATGCATAAAATATATACTCCAAACCAAAATAATTACATTGACTATAGTAAAAAGATATTAATTAACTATTTACTGGTCAGAATTTTTTCTGGTAAAAATATATTTGAGTAACTTACATCCATGACAAGTAATTTCAGTTTGAGGGCAATTATCAAAGAATTATTTGGTCGCATCTATTGCTATCAGTATTGCGACCAAAGGTGGTCGTACTAGACGGAGTGTTTTCTACCAAATAAAACCGTGCATAGAACCGGCCATGTGAGTGCAGAATGAACACTTGTCTGAAACGAAACAATTTGAAACGAATTAAAGAACCTAACAAGAGTTGGTAACTGAAATGCCTCACTGATTTAGTAAGGTTTTAAGTCAAAGGTCTTATTGCTGATGTCAAAAGGAAATAAGGTACAAGGGACTGGAAAAAGTAGTCAGAAAGGAAAGTGGCTCCACAAATAAAGTAACATACCACAGTCGGTGACAAAGTTTATAGATGCATAAAAGCTACTCCTGAATGCAGTCACTTACCAAGGAAAGTGACGAAAAGAGACACAAAAACCAGTGACTGAACTCACGAATGGAAGAGGAAAATGAAGAGGTTATTGTAAATGAGCCTTACTAGCCCAAAAGTGTACTTACTGTTCTGTTTCATTTGAGAAAGTATTTTTCTAAAATTAAAAAAAAATCAGTTGTCATTACTGCATTGTCACTTGATATAAAAATCAATCTTAATATTATCTATTTAAAGTGATAACTATTACAATTCCCATTAAAGTCTTCAAAACTACTATAAAATAACTAATATTATTACTACTTACACCTTAATTAAAATATCAAAAACAATGTATAATTAAATGTTCGATCTAATAATTAAAGCAAAGATATTTTATAATGAAAATAAGAAATATTAATGGGGAGAAAAAAATTAAAAATTAGTATCCAAACACCCAGGGAAAAATAGAAAAAAACAGTAAACTGAAGAAATTCATATAAGTAAGAAAATCAAAAAAATTGGTCATAAATAATCGAAGAAATTAAAAAAATGAAAATTCGAAAAAATTAGGAAATTAAATTAAAAAACACTAAGACTGAAAGACACTAATCATTATAAGTTTTGATTTTACTTAAACTCTATACATTAAAACTTAAGAATATTATTTTGGACGGTATAGTGTTTCTCTAAACAGTTGAATGTAATTGATATTTGACACAATTTAATGAAAATTTTAAATACATATTTACATCTGTACAATGAGAGATAAATTTAGATGCAAAACTTAAATTTTCAAACAGCATGTCAAAAAACAGACCCATAAAATGAACATCAATTTTCACGTTTACGACGACATTCCATAAAAATAACTAATTATTCACTGCTTCATAAAGAGCTACTGATAGAAATATCTGGAAAGTCATTCATAACTATAGAAATAAACAAGCATATGTTATACGGTTAATAATTTTAAATTATATATTGAGAATCGTGAATATTATGTATAATACGATTTATGTAAAATATCTTGAAATAACCTAATATAAATGTTGAAGAATCAAAACTTTCTTGAACTGATCGAAACTATATCCTGAAATGACAGAAACTATAACCTAAGGGAACGATTGAAACTATATCCTAGAGCGACAGAAATTATATTCTTGAGCGATCAAAACTATATACTGAAATGACGAAAAAAATGAATTCTATAACAATAACTATGTTATAGTTATAGAATAGTTATCCTAGACTATCCTATAGTTCTAGAATATGGTTTCGGTCGTTCCCGATTATAGTTTTTCGACATTCTAGGACCTAGAATGAAACAACCGAAATTTTATTCTGAAACAGCCGAAACTATATTGACCGAGACTACCTTGAAATTTTATAGATTGAGCGATTCTGTTGAAAAGATCTAAACCAATTTCGAATAACCTTAGAATAATCGAAACTTACGTACAAATAATTGAGATAATATCCAAGACTAATCAAAACTATTGTAATATAACCCAATTGAAAATAGTAGCAGGTTTGAGGCAGCGATTAAGCCGATCGGGGCAGTCAGGGAGCAATGAGAGTGCATCTTGGGAGCCAAACTGATCGCTTCAGGGGCTAATTCTACTCCAGTGCAACTGCTCAGAACTACTCTGTGTACCTGTTCCTATTTACCTAGTGCGATGCTTAACTTCGTATTCACGATCCCCTAGCCACGACTGTAATAGTATATTACTATTATAGCAGTTTTGGCTAAGGGCCGCAAATCAGCAGTTAGGCAGCGCGCTAGGCAAATAGGAGCAGGTGCCCAGAGTGTTTCTGCGCAGTCACACCGGAGTAGAATTAGTCCCCAAAGCGGTTAGTTTGGCTCCCAAGATGCACTCTCGCGACTCCCTGCCTGCCGTGGTGACTACCTCGATCGGCTTAATCGATGCCTCGAGCCTGCTACTATGTATTTTCAATTAGGAATAGGCTCTATTTCAGAAACATGAAATTATATTAAAATAATTGAAAATATTGTAGACTAATCGAAACTATCGTAGAGTAACCATCTCTATCGTGGAGTAATCGAAATTAAAGTAAAATAATCGAAAGTATTGTAGACACCTCGAAAGTATCGTTGATTATCTCTATCGTGGAATGATGGGCACAGAAGTAGCACTAGGTGCAGTAGCGACAACGGCGCCCCCTGATGAAGTAGTAGCGGTCAAGAGGCGAGAAGGAGGAAGTTGCACCACACCATTGCTGTAATTCCATTGGTCACAGACACCGAAGCACCCTGTAGAGTGTAGGATGAGGACAGTAGAGCAATAGCAAGTACTACTTCTTGCTAAGCATGCTCAAGAAATAAAAAATAAAAAAGTTGATATATGACAATAAGCTCAGTTATTGTTGATTCAGTTATCTGAAAATTTTCATTTGAGGCGATTTCGAGCGCCAATAAAAACATTTCGAGCGCAAATAAGAACATACATAAATTCTCTTGAAATTTAGATAAAATAGCTGTTCATATTATCCAAATAGGAAATTATTGATTTAAATCCCCTCAGTAACTCCCCTCGGTAGCCTTTTCTTAGGGTAAGTACTTAGATATTCCTGAAACAAAATATTATGCTCTAAAAGAAATGGAAAAGACTCAAGTAAGGCTCTGCAATCAAAGTGTGTATCTAAAAAGCAGAAATAGTTGTAAATAAAAGCATTCAATCACGAGCAGCGGCATGCAGTTAGAAGAGGACAGTGAAAGTATACCTCATTATTCTGGTCCCACTATTCTTCTTATGTGATTTCTGGATATGGAAAGCATAGGAGGGAAATGATTGTTAATCTGCAAGTTGATATCAAACCTGTCCAGTGAATTAAAGTGAATAAAAAGCAGTTTTGAAAATGTATAGTATTATATTATATTTCATTCCATAAACCAAGAAAAGCCACATTGTTAATGTAAATTATTAAAATACAGTAGAAATACTAGGAATAATTTAGGTACTATACTATATAGAGTCTAGAAGAAGAAATAAATAAGATATCTACTCAACACAATAACAATATTTACCATAAAACCTTCAGAGATATTTTATTACAATAAGTATAATAATACAATAAAATCCTGGTCATTCATGCTATAATACAGTTACAATAATACAGTAGAGCTCCACTATAGTGAACTAATCTACAGTGAATGTAGAGTCCTAAGTAAGAAAACTACCCCGAAATGTGGACAAATTTTCTTTAGTCTGTCATGAAAGGCCATCAGTTTTAGAAAACTAATGGCCGTTCATGGTACACTAAAGAAAACATGTTCACAATTCGGAGTAGTTCTCTTAATAAGGACTCTACATTCACTGTAGAGGAGTTCTACTGTATAACCCTGACAAAAACACATATTTGCCTCAATTAACATGTTCAATTTCTCTAATGTCTATTAAATTGTTAAAATATAACTATTTCCCAGCAGAATAAGGCTAAAAAGTGAGAGTATATTGAAACAATAACTCACCAGTAGGTTTGTAGTTGATGTGTTCCTCTATGAACTGACATGGACACTGTAGAGTGGAGGCGTGGCGGGGAGAAACTCCTACTATCCTTGACGGGGGTGGATTCAAACTTGGACCTGACAACAGAAGTATGAAAGATGTGAAATTTTCAGATACTTTATTATTACCGAGGCACTGAGGCTATGTGCCTTTATTATTAAGAGTTTTAATTTAATAACTAACGAATTTTTTCCTTGATCAACAGTCTACAAAATAATTTCATCTGAACTATAGAGACGCGTGACATTTAGGCATAAGAGCAAAGAGCATCAGTGTCTAATTTATAAAACATTCCTTGAAAAGCAAAGAACAAAAGTAGGAACTGCTTTAGAAATGCGTTAACGCCTAAAATATGACACATTTACAGGTCCCCTCCAAGCAAATATTTTTATTGCCTTATTCAACGAGGCTAATGTTTCTTATCATTTTGCTGCAAACCGCATCGAATTTGGTAGCATATTTTTAATTTTATATGCTCTTTAAGATTTTTATAATCAAATTTCTACAAAACCTATTTTACTTCCGACTTACTAATTTAAGAAATTTTCAGCCTGAAGAAAAATAATGCACACCATTTGTTTTGATTGTCAACTAGGTATTAGGTTTAATAAATCCATTTACTATTCGTGTAAAGGTATAAAATTGAATGAACTTTATATAATAGAAACGTTTAAATACTTAAGGAAACAATTAATATCTAAAATAATGGCCAAAAACGCATGGTTTGTTTAGAAAATTCAAATTTGTAATCGTAACAAAGAGTGTACAATCTTCTTCTTGTGCATCAGATTAGTGATTCGCTCAATTGTTGCTCACAGAGTATTAAAAAACTTTAAAAACAAATTATAAAATATATACTGAACCGAATTGCATGCGGTTTGCAGAATAATGATCGTAGACCTTAGTTCTATAATATTATGTTATAAACTGATTTTTTTTCCCGGAGCCTGGAGAAGACCTTTAAGGTCTTGCTTGTTTCTATTAATGATTTTTTTTTTAATGTTTGAATCGAAAAGTAAAGCTTTATGGATTAGTGGGCACAAGTGAGTATTATAACTAGGGTTGTGACAATATGCTCTAAAAATCATAGATCCCAAAAATATTATAGACGGAGAGAATTAAACACTATTGAATCGTTCTAAATCAGCGGTATGTAGTATTTGATATCATTTCGTTTCGTCTATGATATTCTTAGGATCTATGATTTTAAGAGCATATTGTCACAACCCTGATTATAACATAGAAGGCATTATGGTGATGACTGACCTGCACCGTTGTTTCGATAAGGAGTGTCAATAGATAGTGCCAATCGTCCCCTGCTAACGGCTTTCACCCACCTCTGGGTGTACCTTGCGTACAGACTCTTACTCCTCTCCTGTCGAAAAAGTACAGTCATGAGTAAGGTAGGTAATTAAGAGATTTATAATTCACAAAGTAGCTAATTAGAAGAATGGTTAGCGTGGAGTACAGCAGAACTCCTCTATAGTGAAGTTATGTATACTTGTAAAGTGAATGTAGAGTCCTGAGTAAGAGAGCTACCTCGAATAGTGAACAAATTCTCTTAAGTCTGCTATGAATAGCATAAGTTTTAGAAAACTGATGCTATTCAAGGCAGACTAAAGAGAATTTCTCTACTATACGGGATAGTTTTCTTACTCATGACTCTACCTACATTCACTATAAAGGACTTCTACTGCAGCTTGCTAATATTTTTTAAATATCAGACGGTAAGTTATGATTGGCCATAGCAGTTCAAATGGAACAATGAAACAATTTATTCGTGAAGAATGGGCCGCTTTCAAAATTTGCCGCTTTTAAAATTCAGAGATAAGATAATCTTGAGTGGTCTCCCCATAAGTATCTCTCTGAACACATCCTATATTAGGGAAATCTTTGGTGATTTTTTCTCTGGCACTTGAAAGCCATTCAACAATGATTGCAACTGTTTACTTATGCTATCAAGAAAGAAGGTTATAGTGGGACTATAGAAGATTAACGGGGGTTAATCTTCTTCCTAAATGAATACTTACCCTAAGATTGTGTATGTGGGCGGAGCTTAATTCAAACTTTATTATTAAATACAAGGAGGGATAATTTGATTTTACACAAACATATTCAATTTTAATTTAAGTATTTTCTTGCATACAACATCAATTTGTATCTACTAAATAACTGCTAATATTACAAATATAATAGGTACAAATTTCAACACTGTGATCATATGTGCGTGATCGAAAAGAGACTGCAATTGATATTTATAGTTCTAAATAATATGGTCACATAAAATAATACTATGAAGCTTATTCTAATTATCAATAACTAGATAAATACTCAAGGGACGGACGATATCAAGCTTGAATATAATCAAAAGGCATTCGATATCAAAATACAGATAAATATTACGAATTTAAGACTTTCTTATGGCAATACTATAACTTAGATTGTATTGATGGAAACTCAAGCTGTGAGCATTTAGAACTGTGAGTATTAAATACATACGCAGTTATTTCTCAAATTAAATGATAAATACATAACTATTCATTGCACTAAGACATTTTGTGAAGTACAACTCAGAAAGTTATTGTGGCACAATTGAAGATCTTAATCTCCTATGCCCCCACCATAACATATTCCCTGGGTAACTCATTGTCTTTCATTCTTTCACTTATAACTTAGTTTATAAGGGAAGGAGCTAATAATAGTAAGGCACCAGGCATTGGACAAAGTATTTCATACAATTAGTTTATTAGTTCTAAAGAAATATATCTTAGGGAATTATCATTAGTCACCAGCAATTGGGTGATGAAGTTGATATTCACTTTGAGAATTAGGGAACCTATATACAGTTATATGCGACCGATCACATAAGAACAGTTTCCAGAGCAAAAATTATGGTTGAACTATACAATAATGAAAAAGGAATTCATTTAATTTTTGAAGGACCCACCATAATTTTTCCTTTGGGAACCCATTAGATGCGTTTCATGCGTCAAAACTTAATCCAATTTTTGTTGAAACCACAGTCATGGGTTCTCAATTTTAACTTCCTTGAATATTTTATTTCTTTAAATTAATATAAATAATTATAAAATTTCAAATTTCCAAAAATATTTTGTGTCAAAGATGGATGAGATTGACCTAAAAATATTGGTTTCAAGTGGAAATAATGTAAAAGAACCGAATGACGTTTTTCTATTGATGTTAGAAAAAATTCATATTGGAGTTAATTCCACTCCATTATATTAGTGAAATGGTCAGCACAGTTCAATAAATGTTCTGCCAATAAAATCATTTGAGTTTATAACCGGTCCACTTCTTTGAAGAAGTTCCTGAGAGTTCCACAACATCCCTTGGCACTGGAAGCCTCTTCCTTTTTCTTGTTCATTTCCTTGAAAGCTAAAATCTTCTCAATGTACTGACAGAGACACCTGGCGGTACTGAGATGCCTGGGGGGAGTGGGGGGTTCTATTCCCTCTACCCTGGCTAGAGCATCAAACGCCCAGTCAAGTCTTTTTCTCAGATAGTCCTTTGCCCATCTTTGACTGTACTTAGAGTAGAGCATTGGCACGGCGTTCTGGGGGTCGAGAACAGATATTCTATCAACTACTATCACAAGCAACGGGAAATCTATGCTGGGGATAATGAAGATTAAGGCCGCGCACTCACCGAAAGATTGCAAGCTAGAAAGATAGTACCCACACGCACCAAAAGAGAGTGTAAAACCCTATTACAATGCAGGATATTAAATATATTCTATGTTGAATTAGTGTCGAATTGAAATGTGCTTACAGACTTATCTAGTATCTTCGAATGCCTAAATACTTGCAACCTTCCTTTCTCACTTCGAACTTTCTCTCAGTTTGCACACTAGATAGTATTACCGTGTTACCCAGTTCAATCTTGCAGTCTTTCTTGCTTTCTCTCTTTTGGTGTGCGGGCGGCCTTTGGGATTTAATCTTGAATGGCCCCAGCATAACTTTCTCTTTAGGAATAGGCAACCAACTGACTAAGAACAAATGACAGAAACTAGGTAGCAATATATTAGAGAATTTGAATATAAACTCTTGCAGAAAATTGAGATGATCAAATATTATAATAGATAGAGTATACTGTTATATAGTGACACAGAGAGAGAAGTTAGTGACACAGAGAGAGAAGTTAGTGACACAGAGAGAGAAATAGTGACACAGTGAGAGAAGTTAGTGACACAGAGAGAGAAGTTAGTGACATAGTGAGAGAAATAGTGACACAGTGAGAGAAGTTAGTGACACAGAGAGAGAAGTTAGTGACACAGTGAGAGAAGTTAGTGACACAGAGAGTGAAGTAGTGACACAGTGAGAGAAGTTAGTGACACAGTGAGAGAAGTTAGTGACACAGTGAGAGAAGTTAGTTCTTAAATAAAGTTAAAGAAAGTTTAATAGAAATCTAAAGAATCTTACACAAGGTGGTCTATTAATAATATGATATTAAGTTTAGAAAACATCTGGTAATTAAAAGATTAAAGACAGCAATGATAACTAAAGTGTTAATAAGCTAAAGAAGAAAATAGCAACAGAGATGATAAGCATAATATCAAAATTAAGAACTAATTTTTGACAGTAAATAACTAATTGTAAGGGTATTAAAATAACATAGCATTTGAGGAAACCCTAGCAACTGTAGAGTAGAAAATCTGTTCTCGATGCCCCCACCAACCCAAACACTCGCATCTTGTCAAGTACACTCTTCTCATGCACTTGGGTAGGTGATATGCATGGTGCACGGTCATCCTCTATATAGATTATCTCATTAAATTACTAGGGGTTTGTTAGGTATGGAACATTTGGACATTGTGAAGAAATACACCAACATTAGTAAAAGAAAAACACATTGGATGGCATGCAAGTGAGGTTCATACATAATAACGTTACAATGATACACATTTGGACAGTTTAGGAAGACAATTCATACAATAGAATATGGATAGTTGTTCTAATTTCCTATATTTAATGCATTTAAAAAATAAATATTTCAAGAAAGCACATAATAAAATAATGATAATGAATGACGGAAAATCTTTAGTTTTCTTTCAACTTTGTTAGGGTGAAAAAGACCTAAATATTTTCAAATTGATAAATAATACCATTCTTCAGAGTAAACATAATGGCGTGCCATGGAAGATTTAGAAATGATCTCTCCCATCTTCTATGGCGACACCATAACATCCTCGATATTTTGATCTTCAATTAGATGAGGCTGTAGAATAATTTATCTAACATTTTTGACTGACCTGTTCCCTGGATATTCTGGTGGTGGTTGCTCCCGAGATGATAATGTCAGGGTCATCAATGTCCAGTCTGGTGTGTAGAGGTGGTCTTGAGTCTGCCCCACCGTCAGCCGAAGCCACCGCTCGGGCATCTTCTTCTATCAGTTGTTGCAGTTTTGACTGGGGAAAGATAATTGTAATGGCATGGAAGAGAAAATAGTAAACGAATGTCAACTGCTATTCCCGTCCCTCAGACACTCTCGACTATAATACATTGATCAAATACGATAAATATTTATCGTGATCGCCTATAAGAGATGATCTCTCACAATTTTAATTTTTTCAACGAGATAACTTTTCTGAAAGTTAATGAAGGTGTGCTTCTATTGAAGCAATCAAATGAGAATAAAGTCAATTGTTTAAAGTTATTTCTCACCAGACAATCCTTAGGGTCAAAGTAGATGAAGCAGAGGTTAACTTTGTGGCAACTGAGTTTTCCCCTATCGTCCAAGCCAAGGAGTATCTTGTGCTTCATCAGCTGTTGGTTGATGCCAGCCAGGCACTGCTCCAGACCTCTGTTCAACTGGAATCAAGAGATAACATTACTACAAAATCACTATCCAGAGAGAGGCGGGTACGTGGTAGATTAAGTGGCCGTACACACGTAGGGTTTTTTAAGTCTTTCCACCAGACTTTTTGCTAAGCTCCTGAATAAATAATTATTATATCATTTTTTTCTTATATTCTCTTGGAAAAAGTAGGAGGAGCTTATCAAAAAGTCTGGTGGAAAGACTTAAAAAACCATACGTGTGCACGGCCCTTATGTGGTTGTTTTCAACGGCTCCACCAGAATTATATTCACTATCATTTTAACCAGTGAACAATATATAACATTGATAGGAAAATAGTTATCTATTAATATTAGCCAAGTCTACCAAATTACTAGACATGTTGCGTGGCAGGTAAAGTGCATCGCAGAAAATTCTGCCTGATAAATTCTATCAACAGTAAAATATTTCACCAATGGTAAAAAAAAAACGTGGGAAAATTCAGACATTTTGAAAATAATAAACAGTATATAGATACAGAGTGTTTTATTTCAGTTCGGACAAAAATTTGACAACTTGTTTAAAAACTGGAATAAATTCTTTTTCAGGAATATAAAAATGTCAAAAACTGCTTCATCGAGATATTGATACCCTGACTCTAGTGTAATTGTTGACATAAATGGGAAATCTTACATAAAACAAACCTTGTTTCACGAAAACCTAAAACTACTTAGTTTACAAGATTAGTTATTTTTACGCTTGCTGGAGTCTCTTCAGATATGAGGTGTCAGATCTGCATTGAAGTTGGAGACAGACACTTCGAACAATAATTGCACATTTAGTAACATTATAATAGGTGCTAAAGGCTGTTAAGTTTAATTTTCCACTAATAACCATCTGTTAGGGACGAAAGTACTCATGAATATCTAGGTATAGGAATCCTTTTAAAACTCTAAGAGTCAGAATCTTGAAAACTAAGCAGTTTTGATGATTTCGGTTTTCGTGAAAGAATGTTTGTTTTGTGTGAAATTTCCTAGGTATGTCAAAAATAAAAGTAGAATCAATGTATATTGACAACTAAGCATTTTTGGACATTTGCTTATTCGTGAAAAAGTGTTTATTCTGGATTTTTATGCAAGCTCCCCAATTTTATCGGAATCGAAATGAAACACCCTGTATAATTGAAGTTATACTCACTTCTTTTATATTATATTGCCATAAAATGTTAATGTATAAGGTTAGGTTAGGTTAGCGGTTCAGTTGGAAGCTTGGAATGGGGGGGAGGATGTACCCCATTGCGCCATATTACCAAAGATATTTTTGATATTACTACTTATGCTTAAAATTTCTCAACTATTCACTAATAGAATATTCTACGGGGGCACTGGTCTGGTTACCACCGACAACACCATTTAATGTTATTCTTAATGTACTTACCATAGTTAAATCTTGAATTGAATGATGGAATTTTCCGTGATTGAATTTTCCAACGGTGGAATCCATTTGATCAACGGTCCATTCCGCGGGGGAATTTACTTGGAGTGATATATTCAATTCAAGTTTCTATTCATATTACTGGCAATCATTCTGTACTTACCTTAATTTTTAGCCACATGCAGAGGAAGATGGCCACGGCATTGATGAGTAACCAAGCTATGCCTGCCCCGAACAACTCTAGCTGTCTTCCTTTGGAGAAGAAGAGGATGCTAAGGAGAATGAGGAACCCTAGGATGATCCATGCGATCACTACTCTCTTGTAGCAGATGTTGAAAAGTTTGAACCTGTTGTCGTTAACTAGCTGCGTCATCACGTGGACATAGTCCTCCACAGTCAACTGCGGGAAAGGATTTGCTCTACTAAATTGTTTCTACCAAGAAAACTTAAAAGCGCAGTAAAAATAAAAATAAACGTTCATGGAAGATTTGGAATATCTCTCCTATACTGTATATTGTCTTTATATATAAAGGATGATAAATTTTCATTCGAATTTTGAAGATGTTTAAATTGCGATCAAGACTATAAAAAGTTATAGCGGAGACTGTGGTGTTAGATCAATATGGAAGCCAACTTAATCTTCTATGACATCTTCATACCATTCTATCTATTCTAGGTAAAGCGAAAATTGTAGGCCGAGATAAGATTTTCCTTTTACTACAGTTTTAAATCTATATACTTAATAGATGGTAGTTCCGAGATATCGAATAGTTGCACACATTTTTGATCATATTAGAAAAAAATGACCAGTTATGATAATTGGTAGGTATCCATGAAACCTCCAAGTATCATGTATACACAAATTGAAATAGTTGTTATTTTATATGGTTTTTCTTATGATCGGAAATGTGAAACTGTTGGAAATCAGTCAGATCTTACCCCATGTAAGTAAATTAGCAGAACTATTCGTTCTCTACTTTGCCATCAGAGACAATTGGTGTACTATTTGCTTACAGTCAGTCCCTGTGCCATGAGTTCTTCTGGCACGAGTTCAGGTCTGAAATGTGCTGGTGTGATCCAAGCCATGGATGTGTTCTGGGGTAGCAACGTCACAATCACATCACCATTGGCTGGGGGATTGGGATTGGATGAGAAAACATTTAGGGTAAACCTCAACTTTGGGAATGTATTCACTTATTTTTTTATAAGACTAATTTTCTTCCTTAAAAAAAAGTAGAAAATAATAAATAGATCGAATATCACACAGATTATAGTTTTAACATTACGCACATGTGGATAACCTCAGCGTCGCTATATTTAGCTTATATTTTACCTCAAACTATTCAATAGTTACTTATTAATAGAATTATCGTGGATTGACCTAATATTAGATATCACGTTTTAGATCTAACAATAATTAGACTTACCGAAACCCTGTCTGATGCTCCCCCTCTGTGTGGAAGCAGGGGGGACAGCCTGTGGTTCCCCCAGAGGGATGGTTTGGAGGGGTGGGGCCTCAGTGGGGTAGTGGGGGGAAGTGAGGGGGGTTTCTATGGGTTGCTGAAAAAGAATATTCTGATGTTAGTTATGGCAGTGGAAAGATTTAAACTTTTAATAAGAGAATTATTAAAACATCAACGTTAAAAGTTTCGATCTTTCGAATAGAAAGATGTCTGTTCATCGTCAGGTACAAGTTTGGTCATGACTAACCCTCCTTCCTGACGATGAAAAAACGTCTTTCTTTTCGAAAGTTTGAAACCTAAGATATCTTCAACATAGACATTCTAATAGTCCTCTTAATAAGTTTGTATGAATATATAAGATGAATTACATTTATGGGAAAATTCAATTGATATATTTGTATTACATTAAATTAACAGAAAATGTTAATCAATGTAGATGAGTTTGCAATATATTGATAATGAAATAGAATACTTATTAAGTAACTAATTCCTTCAATTTTGATAGGTTTAAGCTATCTAGTAAAATAAGCACAGAAATCTAAGGCATTATACCTGGACTTTAGTGTTCCCGTTAGTGTTTTTGTGGTTATTCCTGTCACCATTCCCGTTGGCAGTGGCAAGGTTCACCTGAAGCAAATAGGAATTAAACAAAAAATTAATGACTATATTCAACAAAAAAGCATATATCATGTTACTAATTTAATTACCAAACTTTATTTCATTTAATTAATTCTATAGTCTTAGATTGAATTAATGGATTGTATTATCTCGGATATAAATATAGTTACCATTGTTTGCAAATAGTACACATATACTACATACAACATATGTTAGATTGATGCTCGTAGTTAATTAGTAATTAACCATAATCAATTTTTGGATAATATTAAAGACTAATTAAATTTTTAATCAATGAAGAAACTTGTGACACTTTCTCACAGTAAATAATAAATAATTGCTCAGTTACTTTCTTTTTATTACAAATATACCCATAAGAGGTGACCGGTCCTTTCGCCTCACGACACTTTCTCCGAAAATTTAAAAACATTAAAAACGTTATCAATATAATGCGATACAGCGCACCTAAAGTTAGGTTAGATTATATTTACTTGTGTTTGTTTGGTGTATCATACAAAATATAATAACTACTTCTGTGTCTTGCTCGAAAACTTTACCTTATAAGGGATTGAGAAAGTATAAATTTTGTGTAATATTCTTTATCTCTTCTCAATAAAAATTATCCATAACAAACCAGGTTTTCGGTTGGGTTGAGAAGGTTGGAACTTCTCGATAGACCCCCCCCCCTCCCCACCCGTTGGTTCGACAACCCATTGCTCAGACACCTTCAGATTTTTATATGAAACCGTAATTTAGTTTGTTGTATCCGCTAGCTTGTTGTAATGAACACTACATTATTGTATAATGACCTCGCAGGGGGTCCGCCACCTCTTAATACATATATTTGATGCTATATCAGAAATGAACTGTAAAAGTGTCGGACTTATGGAGTGTCGGACCAGTGGTGTGTCGGAACAATGGAGTGTCGGACCAATAGTGTGTCGGACCAATGGAGTGTCGGACCAATGGGGTGTCGGACCAATGAATTGCAAAAGGGAGGGATGTTTGGGGACATGTAAATGAATAATTTACTACGCATCCTTAACTGTAGAATAATTAAGTACCTGTACATCTGTAGTTCCTATGAGAGCTGGGGTGACGACATCTTTTTTGCTGGGTGGGGGAGGTAGGGGGGCAGCCACTGGTGGAGTGGGGGAAGAACCTGAAAAATTAAATACAAAATCAGGCACAGCAAAAACTACTATTTTCATTATCTATTAATGTTCACCAGATATTATAGAAGATATTAAAAATAGAAGATATTATTCTTACCATAGAAGATATTAAAAAGACCTTTCTTAATCTTCTATGGCCCCACCATAACTGTGGCATGTCAATGTTTTGCTATTCCAGCTTTCAAGAACTCACTTTTCGAATACACATTTAATAATTACCTTCTACTGATGAGCATTAATTTTATTCATAAAACAAATGCATTTAGAATAATATTACAAACTCTAGCCAACAATAAAAGATCTGTCTGTCTGTCTGTCTGTCTGTCCGAAGCATTCGATAATTACATTTGGTGCCAAGGCTCCATTACACTAATATTAATAATTTTAAAATTATTATAGTTCTGATTTTTGAGAGTAAAACTTATTTTTTGTTAAATCCGTATATATGTAAAGATAATACATATACTTGCATTTAAATATATTTCTAAGCCCATAGTATTAACTAGTGTATGCGTGCCGTCAAAAACACTGTTTATATCATATCAAATTTATGGGCAGAATAAGGACCTTTTCTAATTATTGAAATCATTTATTCAGCATTTGATATCAGAATAATTAAATATTTGAACTATAATTAATATATTAATGGAATTATCGATGGTTGAAAAACAGGTACTGTAGCTACTAGTAAAATTATTATCATTATTGAGTGTTCAGCAAAGAGCTTTCGGACAGGTGTACTAATTTTCTTTAGTCTGCCATCAAATGGCCATTAGATTCTGAAGGCCATTCATGGCTGACTAAAACAAAATTTGTTCACTTTAGAGGCTACTTCCTAACACTATGTTCACTATAGAGGATTTCTTTATAGATGAGTTCTACTGTGGTAGAACATATATTGCTATATCTCGTTGAAAAGGCAATGGCCTGTAGCCACATTTATCACCTCTCATCTGATGTATAGAGCTTATAGTGTATATACTACGATAAACCAAACTGTATATATATGTATATATTTATCACAATTATGTACAAAGATTGTATTTTTAAAATGCAACTTAAATTGAAGAGAATAATGAGTGTTTGTAAATAGATTTTATAAGATGTAATTAATGCAAAGTCATGCCCTGTACCAGAAAAAGGACTAGTACCATGTACTGTAATGTAGTGTACTGTACTAGAAAAAGGACTAGTACCATGTACTGTAATGTAGTGTACTGTACTAGAAAAAGGACTAGTACCATGTACTGTAATGTAGTGTACTGTACTAGAAAAAGGACTAGTACCATGTACTGTAATGTAGTGTACTGTACTAGAAAGAGGACTAGTACCATGTACTGTAATGTAGTGTACTGTACTAGAAAAAGGACTAGTACCATGTACTGTAATGTAGTGTACTGTACTAGAAAAAGGACTAGTACCATGTACTGTAATGTAGTGTACTGTACTAGAAAAAGGACTAGTACCATGTACTGTAATGTAGTGTACTGTACTAGAAAGAGGACTAGTACCATGTACTGTAATGTAGTGTACTGTAATAGAAAAAGGACTAGTAGATGTACTGTATTATGTACTGTGTTCTTAACAACCTAAGTACACTTACATTTCATTATTGTGTATGAAATATCATCCAGTCTTTGTAAACAAGAAAAGGGATTGAATACCATTCAGCAGACTAATACTAAAGGACTTACAGACTAATAATAAAGAACTTACAGACTAATATAAAGGACTTACAGACTAATAATAAAGGACTTACAGACTAATAATAAAGGACTTACAGACTAATAATAAAGGACTTACAGACTAATATAAAGGACTTACAGACTAATAATAAAGGACTTACAGACTAATAATAAAGGACTTACAGACTAATAATAAAGGACTTACAGACTAATAATAAAGGACTTACAGACTAATAATAAAGGACTTACAGACTAATAATAAAGGACTTACAGACTAATAATAAAGGACTTACAGACTAATAATAAAGGACTTACAGACTAATAATAAAGGACTTACAGACTAATAATAAAGGACTTACAGACTAATAATAAAGGACTTACAGACTAATAATAAAGGACTTACAGACTAATAATAAAGGACTTACAGACTAATAATAAAGGACTTACAGACTAATAATAAAGGACTTACAGACTAATAATAAAGGACTTACAGACTAATAATAAAGGACTTACAGACTAATAATAAAGGACTTACAGACTAATAATAAAGGACTTACAGACTGGTAATAAAGGACTTACAGACTGGTAATAAAGGACTTACAGACTAGTAATAAAGGACTTACAGACTAATAATAAAGGACTTACAGACTAATTATAAAGAACTTACAGACTAATAATAAAGGACTTACAGACTAATAATAAAGGAAAGTCAGACTTATAATTACCAATCGATATTTACAGTAATTCTCGTTTTATTTATTTATGGAAAAAGAAACCGAAACAAAACTTAGCCGAACATGTTTAGCAACTAGTTAAGTCACTAGCTTGTGGCTTCTTCGTATGATAATACTAAACATATTGACTAGTTTTACGATAGGCAGCACTCTTCAAAATGTTATTACTATGGTTGATGTGAATTCACAACACATGCATTGCTGCAGTGAGTCTTAACATAGTCATAGAATGCATATCTTCAATTCATAAGGAACACATGTGAGATTTAAATGCCTGTGAGTGAATTTTATTAGCCAATCAAAGGCGAGTATTGCTAGGCAATCGTGACGCTCTAAATACTTTGTCTAAATTGGACTTCGTTTGGGCTTCAAACTTATGGTGGGGGCATAAAATATTAAGAAGTAACCTGACACAATCTTCTACAGCCCACAATAATTTACTCAATGGGATCACTGATTAGGTATCATCATATTTCGGAATTTTTATATTAATGACTTATTTTGTATATTAATCCTCATAGCTAAAAAAGTGAATTTAGCATCGTGAGTAGCGTCAGAACAAAGGGTTAAAATGGTTGGAATATGTGTTATCTTTACACCAATAATATCAGACTCACTCTTTGGCTCTCCATTTTCCTCCCCGTCGAACTGAACCCACGACTGAGAAGGAGTTTGGTCACTGGAACCACTCAGGGGGCCTGAAGGAGTTTGGTCACCGGAACCACTCATAGTACCTGAAAAATAAAAAGAGCTCGTTACTATCATGCCACTGATCGACATACTGTGGACCAGAGGGAAAGTTAAGGCGGGGCCATAGAAGAATAAGAGAGAACTTCTCTCAATCTTCTGTTGTATCACCTTAACTTTATCTGTGTATACAGAGTGTTTCATTTGACAGCTAGCTTAATGACGTTGGGCATGCTTTAGAAAACTGTTAATGTTTAGCTCAATAGATTATGAAATAATTAAGATTGGATGGATTGGGAAAAGAACACACCACTGTGATTAACGAAATCCAATGAAATTGAAAAAGTGAGAGAGAGTGTTTGCTATCTAAGAAAGGAGGTGGAAATTTAGATGGACTGATGGAATAGAAGTTATAGAAAAGTTAGTTCCCGACTATAGACTCCAATGAAAAAGCCTCCCTCCTACATGTGACAACTTTGTCTTTAGTGATGTGAAGACCTATCTAAGACTGGAAGCCTTTAATTGTTTCCTAAATGAGTATAATTATTATATCTTTGAGATTAGCCTCCTTCATTATTTATTGTGTGAATTTGTAACGTACGTATAGTACGAATGTTCAATTGAATAAAGTATTTCATAAATATTTCGAATAACATGTCTGTGTATTGTCATCCATGCAATAGCAAAACCTCAGACTGTTGGTAAAAATAAAATTGATTGGCTACCGAAAAGAAATAATAAAATGGAAAGAAGTGAAGAAAGAGAAATTGAACAAATTAAATAAAAGAAATGAGATTATTTGACCCACGATCATACACTACAGTATTTTTCGACATACATGAGGAATTTCACATAAAACAAACATTGTTTCACGAAAACCTAAATTATTAATTTGTTTAATTTAAAAATTAGTGATTTTAAATACCAAAAGAGTACTTACATACCAAACAGATAGTCGAAAATTAAACATGCGGCAATTATAATACATTCAATAACATTATAATAGTTATATACTAAGATCTGATATGTTTAATTTTCCACTAATAACTTTCTGTAGTTAGGAACGTAGGTAGAAGTGAATATCTAGGTAGGAGGTGTCCTTTTAAATTTTCAGAAGTCATCATCTTGAAAAAGTGGCAGTTTTTGATAATTTAGGCTCTAGTGAGAAAATGTTTGTTTTATGTGAAATTCTTTATTCATGTCAAAAATTACCTAAGATTCAGAGTATCAAAATCTCAATAACGAAGCATTTTTGAACATTTCATTATTCATGAAAAAGAGTTCATTATTATTTTTGCAAGCTGACAAAGCTTATCGGATCTGAAATGAAATATCCTGTATGAAGTTTAATGAATACACATTACAATAGAGACCAGAAAAAATCTCTATCACATTGCGACCAGCCGTTTAGTACATACATCCTCTGAGAGAATAGAGATGAGAGTTAGAGAGTAGAAATAAGATTTAGAGAGTATAGAGACGAGAGTTAGAGAGTATAGAGATGAGAGTTAGAGAGTGTAGAGATTAGAGTTAGAGAGTAGAGATGAGAGTTAGAGAGTAGAGATGAGAGTTAGAGAGTATAGAGATGAGATTTAGAGAGTATAGAGATGAGAGTTAGAGAGTATAGAGATGAGAGTTAGAGAGTATAGAGATGAGAGTTAGAGAGTATAGAGATGAGAGTTAGAGAGTATAGAGATGAGAGTTAGAGAGTATAGAGATGAGAGTTAGAGTGTATAGAGATGAGAGTTAGAGAGTATAGAGATGAGAGTTAGAGAGTATAGAGATGAGAGTTAGAGAGTATAGAGATGAGAGTTAGAGAGTATAGAGATGAGAGTTAGAGAGTATAGAGATGAGAGTTAGAGAGTATAGATATGAGAGTTAGAGAGTATAGAGATGAGAGTTAGAGAGTTAGAGTCACAAGGAGTCACAAGGATAAAGGGACCATCAAAAGGCACAATATGCCCATCCAAGGATGGCCCCTGTGCACAGCCATCTGCGCGCTCGACGTTGGGTTAATAACGGAGCAAGGTGAATCTCTCTCCATCACTCCAAACCTGACAAAGGAAGAACCTCCAACAGGCGTAGGAGCACAGCTTGGGTACAATTATTAACTCCAAGGTTTATCCTGGACTTGGTCAGTCAAACCCGCCAATCACTGCCCCCTTCACAGGGGCCTCCCGAATGCAGTCCCTGAGACGGTGACAGGACGCAGGGTGTGACCTGATATCTCTAGCCGCGGAAAGGTGCCAGGTTTTCTCTTAGTTGTTTGGTTGGAGTTGAAGTAAGAGTGCTATCATACTAATATAGCTAAGACTCTCATCTCAACTCCGAGGTCAAGTCAGGGAGGTGCTTGACAGCTCACTGAGTATCCTGTCAAGTCGCCTTTTAATGTGTCAACAGTCAGGCTGCTGACAACATTTTCTGGCAGTCTGTTCGAAACATTACAGATCTTTACCAGCATGAAGTTCTCTAGCTGTGCAGTGGTGAACCGAGGCGGAACCACCTTCCACCCGTGATTGCGGGTGGGGTTCACACAAAGCGGAAAGTAGTCTTCGGGATCAACTCGACATATCCCTCGAAGGATCTTAAAAGTCTCAATGAGTTGACCCCTCAAAGGTCGCTGCTCAAGCGTGAGGAGCCTTAGGTCTTCTAACCGACGTGCATATCACTTGGATCGAATTTCAGGTACAAGTTTAGTCGCCCTCGCTTGCACCTATTCCAACCGCTGGAGATCTGCTCGCAACGTCAGTGACATGAACTGGACCGCAAACTCCAAAAGAGGTCTTACCAGGGAGTTGTAGGGGAGGATGGTCATCAATGGGACACTGGGAACAATGGGACATGCTGAAAAACTTTTTTATTTGAGGGTAATTTGTAACAAAATCTTAGTGGTAAATTAGGCATACTTCAGTGCATTCACTCGCATTGCATTCAGTGGTTGGGGTGCAGTCAGCTTTGTGTAAAAGCGAAAACGTGTTTTAGAGGTGGGAAAACTAAATTTTTCGTACTTTGTTTCAATTGTTATAAATCTGTTAATTTAACATATAATGCTTACGGCATTTTTACATGATATTAAGTAATATGTAAAATATGATCATATGAAACGATTGCCTTTATACTTTTGTAGTTGAGCTGCTATAGTCATATGTTTTCAAAATGGCGTCATGGTGATCATTGGGACAGAAAATTTGATTAACAATGAGACAGTGCCCTATTGTCAACCAAACTGTCTAGTTATTCCATATGAATCAATAAATATCTAGTTTTGATACAATAACGTGAATTGAAGCTTCAGGGCTTCTTGTAGAAACAGAGCTTCCAGGTGAAGCGGGACTTTCGACCATGTTCAAGGGCTTTAGCAATCTGATGTCATCACAAAGCACTGCATAGAAAAAAAATTCACTAATAAAAAAAAAGACGCAGCATGATTGCAACGGATACACCAGAGAAAGAAGAGCTTTTTGCTGGTGCCACTAAGGATAAGGCCTTCAAAATCACTTCTTAAAATATCCGCCGTAGATGGCCTGTGAACTATTGTTCTTGGTCTGGTATGGAACTCTTAATTTAACTGATCCATTCGTCTGAAGAACTTAAATCTCTACCGAAAACGTTGGAAATGAAGATTTATGACCTTGTAGAATTTGATTCGATTTCTAAAACGTATTCTGTTGGCCAAAATCATGATAAAGATAAATACGAAATATTGATGTTAGGCGAAGATTCGAGTGCAATGAGTTTAATTTTACAAATGTTCTTGACATGGCATCGGTGAGGCTAGAGGACATTAACCTAATAATATATGAACCAACTAAGTGTGGGACAACATAAAGAGATAATTTGAACTTAAAATAACCTCAACAATATACAAATTTGGTAAACTGTCCCATCGTTCACCAGGGTATGTCCCATTGTTCACCAATGCTGTTATACAATAGGACAATTTTTTTTTGTTTTTATTTAATTTTTTTCTAGTCAACAGAATATGTGATAGCATTCGAGTTAGTTTCATTTTATAAAGGAATATCTATATTACACATGGATTTTTTATTTTTCATACTTTGCCCATAGTAAATGAAATATCAATCTTTCTATGTTTTTTGTCCCATTGATGACCATTCTCCCCTACAGGGTGATCGACTGTCTCTCTGTTTCTGTATCTGAATTGCCTCTTGATGAACCCTAGGATCTTGTTTGCTCTCTTCTCAGCTTCCAGGCACTGTCGAGAGAACTTGAGATCCATGGTGATCAAGATAACTGTACATCAGTGGGTCCTATTGGGGCTCCAAGTAGCGTGTAGACAGCTGCAGCGTTCCTACGACCAGCATGAAGTACTCTACACTTTTCCGACCATTCTCCGATCTTGAAAAGATCACGTTGGAGTTGTCCGATGGCTTCTGGACTTGCAGCGTTGATGCCAATCTTTGTGTCATCAGCAAACTTGGATACCCTACTGACGAGTCCTACGTCAAGGTCATTTATGTAAATAATAAAGAGCAGATTACCAAGGACTGAGCCGTGGGGAGCCCCGCTGGTTAGGGAGCTCCACACAGAGGCCACGCCATTGACCACCACTCTTTGTCGTCTGTTATTTAGCCATGACCTGATCCATTGTAGGACTCGACCACCCACACCAATAGCTGCTATTTTCGCCATTAACCTCTTGTGAGGTACCTTGTCAAATGCCTTCTTGAAATCAATGTAGACAATGTCAACAGCTTTGGATTTGTCATGCTCCTGAAGAACGTAGTAGAAGAACTCGAGTAAGTTTGTCAGGCATGACTTCCCGCGAAAAAAGCCATGCTGACTCTCTCCTATGAGCTGGTGTTCTTCCAGGTGATCCACAATCCTTTCCTTGATGATGGATTCAATCAGCATTCCAGGAACCGATGTCAAACTAATCGGCCTGTAGTTACTACTGTCTGTGGTCTCACCTGCCTTGAAGATGGGGTCACATCCGCGATCCTCACGTCGTCGGCGACCTTGCCCGGCTACAAAGAGACATTGAAGATCTGTTACAGATGTGCTGCCAAACCATCCTTCACGTTCTTCATCACTGTCGGTAAGAATCCATCAGGACCAGCTGCCTTGTTAGGGTCCAGCTTGCCAAATTTACCCACTACCTCCTCAACAGTTCAAACAATCTTAGTCAGTGGCATTCGTCCCTCGTAGTGAACTACG
The DNA here is from genome assembly GCA_947561585.1 of Caprella mutica. Lineage (NCBI taxonomy): Eukaryota > Metazoa > Arthropoda > Malacostraca > Amphipoda > Caprellidae > Caprella > Caprella mutica. Next base: position 165,821 of record CANNZV010000436.1, read on the forward strand.
GGGTCAGGGGTGCCAAGCGCATCCTCCCTGGTGAAGACACTGACGAAATAACTGCTGAGTTCAGCGACGATGTCGGCATCCGAAGTTGCCAACACACCTTGAGTTGTCCTGATTGGTCCGATGGAGCTTCTGGAGGGCTTTCTGTTATTAACGTAAGCAAAGAACTCCTTAGGGTTGCCTTTACAGGCCAATGCAACCCTGTGTTCCTGCGCTACTTTAGCTTGCCGCACCATTCTTTTGACCAAACTCCTTTGGTCTGCGAGAAGTATCTCAGTTTCCGGTGCAGGGTGAGTCTTGGCTGAGACGTAGAGTCGTTTCCTTTTCTGTCTCTCTCTGCCAAGCTCGTTGTGGGACCATTTAGGACGAACCTTCATGGAACCACCTACCTTTTCCTAGGTAAGCGTCGGTCATGGATCGAGATGTAGGTTGTAGCCCCGCCACATGATAGAGATGAGAGTTAGAGAGTATAGAGATGAGAGTTAGAGAGTATAGAGATGAGAGTTAGAGAGTATAGAGATAAGAGTTAGAGAGTATAGAGATGAGAGCTAGAGAGTAGAGATGAGAGTTAGAGAGTATAGATATGAGAGTTAGAGAGTATAGATATGAGAGTTAGAGTATAGATATGAGAGTTAGAGAGTATAGATATGAGAGTTAGAGAGTATAGAGATGAGAGTTAGAGAGTATAGAGATGAGAGTTAGAGAGTATAGAGATGAGAGTTAGAGAGTATAGAGATGAGAGTTAGAGAGTATAGAGATGAGAGTTAGAGAGTATAGAGATGAGAGTTAGAGAATATAGAGATGAGAGTTAGAGAGTATAGAGATGAGAGTTAGAGAGTATAGAGATGAGAGTTAGAGTGTATAGAGATGAGAGTTAGAGAGTATAGAGATGAGAGTTAGAGAGTATAGAGATGAGAGTTAGAGAGTATAGAGATGAGAGTTAGAGTGTATAGAGATGAGAGTTAGAGAGTATAGAGATGAGAGTTAGAGAGTATAGAGATGAGAGTTAGAGAGTATAGAGATGAGAGTTCAATCGTTAGAGGTTGACCTTATTGATTACAGTATAAGATGACTCTAGACAAGCTAGTCTCACCTCTATATTGGCTTCCAAGGATCACACCAAAGTAGGAAAATGAATGAGTGATAAATTTACATCACAATTATCAAATTAAATAGAATGACAATCTTTCTCTACGAAAAATAATATCATTCTTGAAAGGAAATTTGGAAAAAAGCAGTACAACAGTTTTTGTGAACTTTATACAGTTTACAGGTAGGCCCCGCTTTTATTACCAAATCACGACTCTGTCTCATTGCCAAATGGTAATAAGACCGAGGTTAGTCACAAGAACTATATAATTGTTACTTCTTAATAAGCATATCATTTTATATGAGTAATAATGAAAGAAAATTGTATTTAAAGTTCGTTAAATTTGTACTATTATTTTATTTTTTCTTATGTGATCGAAGATGTGTAACCAGCTGAAAATCTTTTATTTTTTCCCCAATAAAGAATTCAATTCAATAAATTTGTAACTTACAATACACAGTCAGTTTATACTCTTTTGTCATGATTTTTTTATCTATTTTTTCTTATAAATGACCAACAACATCAGAGATCATCGAGACATATCTTTATATTTCGTTTTACTAGAATTCTAATTGTTTTTTTATTTACTTCGTTCAGACCAAAATGAATTTACTTTTATTTAATTTCAATTATATTATTTAACAATGTACATTAGATATACGTATTATACAAGATTCATTACACTTTTATATACTAAATAGAGAATGATATAATTAATATAGCTTTTGTATATAGAGGTACGTGATTTAAATACTAATAAATAATAACACCTCTATAGGACTCTCTTTCTAAATTATTTGTGTATTACTTAACCAAAAAATTATATGCATTATATCCTATTCTTCCTAACCAATTTAAGTATGTCATGCTAAAAAATAAACATATGTTTATTAAAATTGTATAAAGAATATATAATATGTAACGATAAAATTCCATGCATTTTTTTCAAACTCAGTTGCCAAACAGATCTATTTTCATGTTCCAAAGCTAATATATGTATAATGTACATGTACAGATATTAATATAAACATTAATGTGACATTTTAATACTTGGTAATCTATATATAATCAAGAGTAATTATATGATTGTCATTTATAATTAATTTATCAGATTAAATTAATAGATACATGATTTAATTGCTAATAATTCCATTTCAAGTTTCATTAGGCGTTTAACGTCTTCTTCAGCCATATCGATGACTATGTCACTGACGTCAAAAAGATATTAAGTACAAGGGATTGGAAGAAGCAGTCAGTAAGTAAAGTGGCTCCGTGAACAAAGTCACCTACCACCGTCAGTGACAATGCTCATGGATGCAGAAAAGCTACTCCGTGAATGTATGTCACTTACCAAGGAATGTGACGAAAAGGGACACAAGCACCAGTGGCTGCACTTACGGATGGAAGAGGAAAATGAAGAGGTGATAGTGAATGAAGCCTACAAGTCTACCTAATAAAACAATCTAAGACTTCGTAGTTGAAGAGCTTATCCCTAGCGCTATTCTCTAAAACTGAAAGTAGCAGTTAAAAAAAGTAATAAACATGCATGGTAAAAATAAAAAAGACAATCCAAAATTATAAAGTATAAGGATAGAGCCCCTGGGGGCAACGCTAACAAGCACCCTATTTATAACAGAGTATAACTTCTGATTCAATAATGAAATAACTTTAATTACATTTATTTATTTCACCAAATAGAAGAAAAAATATATATTCCCAATGAAGAATTCATTGTGGGGCCATAGAAGATTGAGAGAGAAGTCCGTCTAAATTTCTATTTAGTATCATAACTAGTCTATTGTCTCTATTATCTTCCTAACCTCCACAGAGAGGATCAATAGAGAACACCTGAAAAAACTTCATGCATTTGTATATACTAGCGACAACTGTGAGAAAAATATTCAAATACTATATAAATACATATACAGCTTTTAAAGTATTTCTTATCTAGCTAATTAACACTAAAATTAAATGGAATAACCAAGAATTTCTTCATTTCCTTCTATGAATTATTATCAGAAAGAAATATAGGTTATTATTCTACTCAAGTTATTTCCTATTTTATTTTCCGTAAAGTTGACTTTATATTCACTATATTAACATTACTGCCTTTACATCATGCTTTATAGCTTTTATGACCCCTATCTAGTGTACAGAGTCAAAACATTTCCTCTTTTTCAAAGGCGTAACGTACGTAAGAAACACAAACAAAATAATTATAATATATAAAATTAATTGTAACGTACAACTAATAGTTATTATATTTTTAATATACAAAATATATTTAGAATTTGAATTATATTAGATTGCATTTTTTCTAATTCAGGATTCATAGCTGAATCCAATTTTTGATATATTAATGCTTATTAAATACCGAGTATTTAACTTTTAATAAATAGACTAGGTACATAAATTTAGTAAAACACTGTAAAACTTTTGTACATCTTACTATTTACTGATAAATAAATAAGGTATTTATAATGATATTAATTAATTAAATGTCAAAAATTAACATTTAAAAGTTACCAATCACATTCTACAGTTACCAATCACATTCAACAGTTACCAATCACATTCTACAGTTACCAATCACATTCAACAGTTACCAATCACATTCAGCAGTTACAAATCACATTCAACAGTTACCAATCACATTCAGCAGTTACCAATCACATTCTACAGTTACCAATCACATTCAACAGTTACCAATCACATTCTACAGTTACCAATCACATTCAACAGTTACCAATCACATTCAGCAGTTACCAATCACATTCTACAGTTACCAATCACATTCAGCAGTTACCAATCACATTCAGCAGTTACCAATCACATTCAACAGTTACCAATCACATTCAGCAGTTACCAATCACATTCTACAGTTACCAATCACATTCAACAGTTACCAATCACATTCTACAGTTACCAATCACATTCAGCAGTTACCAATCACATTCAGCAGTTACCAATCACATTCAACAGTTACCAATCACATTCAGCAGTTACCAATCACATTCTACAGTTACCAATCACATTCAACAGTTACCAATCACATTCTACAGTTACCAATCACATTCAGCAGTTACCAATCACATTCAGCAGTTACCAATCACATTCAACAGTTACCAATCACATTCAGCAGTTACCAATCACATTCTACAGTTACCAATCACATTCAGCAGTTACCAATCACATTCAGCAGTTACCAATCACATTCAGCAGTTACCAATCACATTCAACAGTTACCAATCACATTCAGCAGTTACCAATCACATTCAGCAGTTACCAATCACATTCAGCAGTTACCAATCACATTCAACAGTTACCAATCACATTCAACAGTTACCAATCACATTCAACAGTTACCAATCACATTCAACAGTAACCAATCACATTCAACAGTTACCAATCACATTCAGCAGTTACCAATCACATTCAACAGTTACCAATCACATTCAGCAGTTACCAATCACATTCTACAGTTACCAATCACATTCAGCAGTTACCAATCACATTCAGCAGTTACCAATCACATTCAGCAGTTACCAATCACATTCTACAGTTACCAATCACATTCTACAGTTACCAATCACATTCTACAGTTACCAATCACATTCAGCAGTTACCAATCACATTCTACAGTTACCAATCACATTCAGCAGTTACCAATCACATTCAGCAGTTACCAATCACATTCAGCAGTTACCAATCACATTCTACAGTTACCAATCACATTCAGCAGTTACCAATCACATTCAGCAGTTACCAATCACATTCAGCAGTTACCAATCACATTCAGCAGTTACCAATCACATTCTACAGTTACCAATCACATTCTACAGTTACCAATCACATTCTACAGTTACCAATCACATTCAGCAGTTACCAATCACATTCAGCAGTTACCAATCACATTCAACAGTTACCAATCACATTCAGCAGTTACCAATCACATTCAGCAGTTACCAATCACATTCAACAGTTACCAATCACATTCAACAGTTACCAATCACATTCAGCAGTTACCAATCACATTCAGCAGTTACCAATCACATTCAACAGTTACCAATCACATTCAACAGTTACCAATCACATTCAACAGTTACCAATCACATTCAACAGTAACCAATCACATTCAACAGTTACCAATCACATTCAGCAGTTACCAATCACATTCAACAGTTACCAATCACATTCAGCAGTTACCAATCACATTCAGCAGTTACCAATCACATTCAACAGTTACCAATCACATTCAACAGTTACCAATCACATTCAACAGTTACCAATCACATTCTACAGTTACCAATCACATTCTACAGTTACCAATCACATTCTACTGTTACCAATCACATTCTACAGTTACCAATCACATTCAACAGTTACCAATCACATTCAACAGTAACCAATCACATTCAACAGTTACCAATCACATTCAGCAGTTACCAATCACATTCAACAGTTACCAATCACATTCAGCAGTTACCAATCACATTCAGCAGTTACCAATCACATTCAACAGTTACCAATCACATTCAACAGTTACCAATCACATTCAACAGTTACCAATCACATTCAACAGTAACCAATCACATTCAACAGTTACCAATCACATTCAGCAGTTACCAATCACATTCAACAGTTACCAATCACATTCAGCAGTTACCAATCACATTCAGCAGTTACCAATCACATTCAACAGTTACCAATCACATTCAACAGTTACCAATCACATTCAACAGTTACCAATCACATTCTACAGTTACCAATCACATTCTACAGTTACCAATCACATTCTACTGTTACCAATCACATTCTACAGTTACCAATCACATTCAACAGTTACCAATCACATTCAACAGTAACCAATCACATTCAACAGTTACCAATCACATTCAGCAGTTACCAATCACATTCTACAGTTACCAATCACATTCTACAGTTACCAATCACATTCAACAGTTACCAATCACATTCAACAGTAACCAATCACATTCAACAGTTACCAATCACATTCAACAGTAACCAATCACATTCAACAGTTACCAATCACATTCAGCAGTTACCAATCACATTCAACAGTTACCAATCACATTCAGCAGTTACCAATCACATTCAGCAGTTACCAATCACATTCAACAGTTACCAATCACATTCAACAGTTACCAATCACATTCAACAGTTACCAATCACATTCAACAGTAACCAATCACATTCAACAGTTACCAATCACATTCAGCAGTTACCAATCACATTCAACAGTTACCAATCACATTCAACAGTTACCAATCACATTCAACAGTAACCAATCACATTCAACAGTTACCAATCACATTCAGCAGTTACCAATCACATTCAACAGTTACCAATCACATTCAGCAGTTACCAATCACATTCAGCAGTTACCAATCACATTCAACAGTTACCAATCACATTCAACAGTTACCAATCACATTCAACAGTTACCAATCACATTCTACAGTTACCAATCACATTCTACAGTTACCAATCACATTCTACTGTTACCAATCACATTCTACAGTTACCAATCACATTCAACAGTTACCAATCACATTCAACAGTAACCAATCACATTCAACAGTTACCAATCACATTCAGCAGTTACCAATCACATTCAACAGTTACCAATCACATTCAGCAGTTACCAATCACATTCAGCAGTTACCAATCACATTCAACAGTTACCAATCACATTCAACAGTTACCAATCACATTCAACAGTTACCAATCACATTCAACAGTAACCAATCACATTCAACAGTTACCAATCACATTCAGCAGTTACCAATCACATTCAACAGTTACCAATCACATTCAGCAGTTACCAATCACATTCAGCAGTTACCAATCACATTCAACAGTTACCAATCACATTCAACAGTTACCAATCACATTCAACAGTTACCAATCACATTCAACAGTTACCAATCACATTCTACAGTTACCAATCACATTCTACAGTTACCAATCACATTCTACTGTTACCAATCACATTCTACAGTTACCAATCACATTCAACAGTTACCAATCACATTCAACAGTAACCAATCACATTCAACAGTTACCAATCACATTCAGCAGTTACCAATCACATTCTACAGTTACCAATCACATTCTACAGTTACCAATCACATTCAACAGTTACCAATCACATTCAACAGTAACCAATCACATTCAACAGTTACCAATCACATTCAACAGTAACCAATCACATTCAACAGTTACCAATCACATTCAGCAGTTACCAATCACATTCAACAGTTACCAATCACATTCAGCAGTTACCAATCACATTCAGCAGTTACCAATCACATTCAACAGTTACCAATCACATTCAACAGTTACCAATCACATTCAACAGTTACCAATCACATTCAACAGTAACCAATCACATTCAACAGTTACCAATCACATTCAGCAGTTACCAATCACATTCAACAGTTACCAATCACATTCAGCAGTTACCAATCACATTCAGCAGTTACCAATCACATTCAACAGTTACCAATCACATTCAACAGTTACCAATCACATTCAACAGTTACCAATCACATTCTACAGTTACCAATCACATTCTACAGTTACCAATCACATTCTACTGTTACCAATCACATTCTACAGTTACCAATCACATTCAACAGTTACCAATCACATTCAACAGTAACCAATCACATTCAACAGTTACCAATCACATTCAGCAGTTACCAATCACATTCTACAGTTACCAATCACATTCTACAGTTACCAATCACATTCAACAGTTACCAATCACATTCAACAGTAACCAATCACATTCAACAGTAACCAATCACATTCTACAGTTACCAATCACATTCAACAGTTACCAATCACATTCAACAGTTACCAATCACATTCAACAGTTACCAATCACATTCAGCAGTTACCAATCACATTCTACAGTTACCAATCACATTCAACAGTTACCAATCACATTCGACAGTTACCAATCACATTCAACAGTAACCAATCACATTCAACAGTAACCAATCACATTCAACAGTTACCAATCACATTCAACAGTAACCAATCACAAGCAACAGTATAGAAAGTAATTCATTTGTTAATAGATTTCTATCGAACTCTTCACTATATTATAGTGTAAAATAAGTTATTTTCATCTATCTAATACACATTAATTATTTGTTTGATTATTGTTTGATAATAAGTAAGTATTACCATTGTACAGAGCTCTATGACTCACTACTTGGAAGGATGCCTACAGTAGTCCTTTATTTCCGCTTGTGTACCGACATTGCAATATTGCAACACTTACAGCACTCTAAGATATTCGGTAAGATGTATTTAGTGATATATTAAATAATATTAGTGTGTCCACACGTTAGTCATGCATCAGTGTCAAGAGATTGTCTACAGGGGATAAATATTTGAAGAATGTGGTTCAACTGTAGGTTAAATATATATTTTACTTCAGCATCAACTTACCTTATTAATGGGTTGTTGAAAGGAAATAATGATCTCAACTGTTGATTCTTTGACACAGCATTTAATGGCTAAAACACAATTCTCAGGTAACTCTAGTAGTGATATTAAGGCCAGTAAATCACATTCAAATGACTATAATGGAATGGTTCAACTGAAAATAATGTGAACAAAACAACACCACACATACAGACACTTCACCTGACCACCGTTGGCCAATTACTGGATGGCTCAGGTGAATTGGAGTATAGACGACACGATCGGCTTCTTTACCTGGAAAACAGCGCCTGAATGACTGAGAGGAGTTCGATCCTCTATACTCTATCTGACTCATCATTTAACAGAACTGTTAGGTAATCTACTTTTATTAATGTTATCTGTTCTTTACAGATTTATAATAAAGATAATGAGTATGACAATATACTGACGATATGAGTAAATAACAGTATTTCTCTTTGATCAACTCTATCTGATTATTTTCTTATCCATAATTAACACAAACTATAATTAAGAGGATATTTGTGAATCAGTCACAAGACTTGTTTCTCCTCCATTGTCATCATATTTAACCTTTATAACTGTTAACAACTGCAGACAAAAAAATTATGATAAGAAATAAAGAAACATAAAGCGTTTGGGTGGATTCTACTAACAGTAAAGGATACCCCGCTCTTATTACATCTCCTATTTATGGCAATTGAATGAGTGTGGGACATGTCTCGCTTTCATTTCTACTGGTATAAAAAATATTTTAGGAGTAACTTAGGTAATTTGGGTGGTCGTTTTCAGTTTACTTGTTTTTTTGCTTTAACTATAACACACCTTATGGTCATGCAAGTTAGGTAGTTTGAATAGCATTTTATAGTAAATAATATACGTATATTATTTATCATAAAATATTATCAATCTATCCCACCTGCATAAGTTACGGCGAAAACAGCTAAAATGAAAATAATCAACCAAAATTACTCTTAAAATATTTTCTATGCCAGGAGAAATAAAAGCGAGACATGCCCCACATTTATTCGATTGCAATAAATATGAATTGTAATAAGAGCAGTATAAGCTGTGGAACCTATTCTTTTAATTAAAATTTGTGATTGCTCTTGTTTTTTTATATGATAACACTAAATATGAAAAGAATGTTTATTGTTTATTTAACAAAAAATACATTACAACATGAGGGAGGGCGGTACAAGCAAACTTCCATACCGTGCCTAACCTATACACTAAAGATAACACATACATGTACAGACAAAAGTTCTAAACAATCACAATTGTGAACTCAAAAACGGACACAGTTTACAACAAATAAATCCCATAGCTAAATAATTCTCTACACAGTTTCCTAAACTTATTATATATATGACTCGACATTCTTAATATTATCATCTATCTCATTCCAGACTATACAGGCTCGGTGCATGATAGAAGATTTGGACTTTTCTTTGTGAAAATAGGGTAAAGTGATTAGAGAACTATTGCGAGTTCTATAGCTAGGCTGGTTAGTATGAGAAAGAATATAACCAGCAAGAATAGCATCAAAATTTGACATATTCAATGTTATATGAGTGTATAGACCGAGTTTATATTCAAATATGGAATGAAGTTTTAATATTTTCAAATTTCTAAATAATTCTTCTTCATGATCTATATAATTAACTTTCTTTATTATTCTAACAGCCTTCTTTTGGAGTATTTGAATTGCTTTAATTAAGTAGTCAGGGGCGTTTAACCAGCATTCAATTGCTTAGGAGAAATGGGGTGAATCATTGTAAAGTATATTGATTTTAATATGTTTTCAGGTAAAAAATGACTGGGCTTTGCTAGTAATCCAATGAGACGTGATATTCTGTTGGTTAGTAAATGAACATGAGAATCGAATTTTAAATTACTATCTGAGTTTAGACCTAGGAATTTAATTTTGTTGGATTTTTCAATTATGGATCCGTTCATTGAAATCGGTGACAAATTGAGGTCACCTCAAAGAGAAAAAATCATGTATTTAGTCTTGTATTGTTTAAAATATCAAAGATAATGATTTGCACAATAATTAAATAGTTACAAGAATATATGCACTTGACAATGACGCAAACAAAAGCATGACATCACCCTGTATAGCTACAAGATTTTTAATATATAGGTTTTTCAGTACATGGTTAATCCACAGATGACACTATATTTAAATTGTATTGGTCTAGGAAAAAATTCCCCGAAGGAAAAGATTCCTCGGAAAATATCCTCCGAGGAAGAAATCCCCCCGGAAAACATCAAACGAGGGAAAAATACTCCCACGTCAAAAAAAAATGTAATATTTATTAATTTCCATTTTGTTATTAAATACCTACTAAAAGATGAAAAAGACAATATTTGAATGAATTACATGTACTTATAGTATCAAATTACAACATTTAGCATCAACAAATACAATGTTTTAAGAAAGTCACATAAAAAGTAAGAATTTGCAAATACGCTTTATACAAACTAATAGTTTAAATTGTATGCTATATCCTTAATATAGTCTATAACTAAACTATATTAAGTCATATTTTTCTTCAACATTAGACAGGTTAACAAAAAATCTTATTATTTGCGATTCTTCAGAGGAGGGTAACCAGTATAAAGGACTTTGAGGTAGAAAATTTACCATTGAATATTATATTACAGTGTTCTAACCTTAGATGATTTAGACATTTAATTAACCATACATGCACGTAACACATATATATTATATATACATAGGAGAAAGAAACTAGTTAGCTATTGAACATAGACTGATGGTAAATGACAAATAGTGTACAAAGAAGTTCAAGCGCTGCTATTAGTCTGAACAAATGCAGAAATTTGTTCGTATAACATTATATCCGAAACTCTCCAGCTACAGTGACTGACTACACAGCACATCAATTTCATGTTTCTTATTAGTCGTTAAGCTGAGATTGATGGTCAAAGATTAAAACTAAGGATTATATAACTGTCAATAGCAAAAATTGGGAACACAGATGTTTTCTGGGAGGATTTTATCTTTTTTTTTTTCGGGAAAAATTTTTCCTCGAGTGATTTTTCCCGCCGGGGGAATTTTTACTGCGGGGGATTTTTTCTGGATACCAAATTTTGTACTTATACTTTAGAAACTTTTATTAAAAAGTCATACTGTTTTAGTCGGTTTTCAGATCTAGGAGAGGCATTTTTTTATTTAAAAAAAAGCTCGACATTATGGCGTATAAGAGGTAATTTTTATAATAATTTTCTTAAAAATACAAGTCTAACTAGAAAATAGAGGACATTACAATAGATGTAGAAAATAATATATTTATATATTTAATGCAGACTAGATAAATATATCGGCGTAAAATTTGCATAACACAATGATATTATTTATATATAGACAACGTACATCACAAACCTCTATTACTATATCTTTATAATGATTAGATACGCTAGGATAATGAATTTACTAGTTGTTTAAAGATTAATATACAAAAGTAAATACAGTCACAATCATTTATAGATTGCCGAAATGCTTTAATTATATATACTCTTATGACCAATTGATATGTATTTATTTAAAATAAATAAACTTTAAAATTACCCACATACAGCTTTGCCTAGTTTCTATAATTATCTTTTTGTAAATATTCATAAAAAACGCCCCTAGAGGCTCCATCTTGAAGCTGTCTGTTGTGAATGGAAGAGAAGGGGGTGGCGTCTTAGGCTTCGAACTGTTGTGATTCGGATTATGTATTGTCTTTTTTTCATTTTTCTATCTTTTTAATGTCCTCTGCTGAATAAAATTAATAAAATATTATTATTTGAAGCCATTCAAATGAAAATTATTCAGTGGGTGATATAATGGGTAATGACATGCATTTTTGTATTAAATCCAAAAAAGTTTCACAAACTTGTGGAAATTTAAAATATTTACAAAATCCTAAATTTAAAACATGACATGAAATACTAAACTAAACAAATTAAAAAGACGATGCAGTGTATTTAAAATAATTCAATATATTTACTAATAGTCTAATACAGTATTCTTTAAAAAATTGAATTTAATATCAGACATTGCCCAGCAAATATAGTCGTGTCAACTATATTTCTAAACGATCCCACGTGCTCTACACTTTCGATATAGAAAAAGGAAACAAATCGATCCCTCTGCATCGTTCAGATACATTTTTAGATTAGCGATGCAACACTCAAATAAATAAAAAACGGTATAAAGGAAATCGTTTTAGTAATGGAAAAGACACCAAATGCGATATAAAAACATATCTAAATTGAAGATATTTGGAAACTGTTTCGATGGATTGTTGATAACTAGGGCCCGGATTTATAGGCACTTATGCTGTAAGAGCTATAATGCCTACAAGAGCATATAGAAAATAGGCATAATAGGCATTATGCTATTTTGCCTATTATGCATATAAATGCCTAGAAATATATAGCAAATAAGCTAATCTGACGGATAATTAAGATGTAGTTGTGTTTCTGTTCAGTTTCTATATATATTATTGTTTATTACAATAGGACTTCCAAAATTTACTTCAGAGTGCCATATAATCATATTACCGTTTTCTTTCTTACAGATAGAATATTTAGCAAGTCATTTTTGTATTTGTTATCGTGGTGCACACATCGGTAAGAATGCCTTAAGCTAAGCGGCCGGAGAGTGTTCGAATTAGAAGCTTAGTAGAGGAATTTGGTGAAAATGTGTTATTCTGTGACAATGGTGAATTAAAATGCAAGCCGTGTAACACTAAACTTAGAAGTGTTAAAAAGTGCAATATCATAGCACATTTCATAACTAACAAACATAAATCTAATGTAGCTAGTTGTTCAGACAGGAATGAAGAAGATGAGAATTACCCTAATGTCCGTCCAAGTACTGCTCAGTTCTACCTTGATCTCTGTTTCGCTTTGGTCAGTGCGAATATTCCAATATGGAAAATAGAAAATGATGCCTTCAAAAGCTTTCTCGAGAAATATACTGGGTTTGTTGTACCAAGTGAATCAACAATACGGAAAGCTTATGTTGGCAAGCATTACCATTCTACATTGGATAGAATTAGATCAGTAGTTGGTGACAAAAAGATATGGCTTAGCGTAGATGAGTGTACGGATTGCACTGGGAGGCAGATTGCTAATGCAATAATAGGGACAATGGAGATAGATAAAGAATCTAATATATTTTTGTTAAATTGTGAACAATTAGATAAAACCAATAGCGTAACAATAGCTCAGTTCATTGAATCATCCCTTTGTTTGTTATGGCCAGATGGAATAAAATTTGATAATATTTTACTGTTAGTCACAGATGCCACGTCTTACATGAAGAAAACAGCGTCCTCTTTACGAATCCTGTACCCAAATATGATTCACCTAACTTGCCTCGCGCACGGTTTACACAGAATTGCTGAGGAAGTTCGAGCTCAATTCAAGGATATAGATGAATTGATTTCAAATGGTAAGAAGATATTTCTTAAATGTCCCAGACGATGTGAAATCTTTCGCGAGCTAGCTCCAGATGTGCCACTTCCCCCGCAGCCTGTCGTAACTAGATGGGGAACGTGGCTTACTGCTGCAATGTACTACGCAAAACATTTACCCGCTATTCAGGTAAGATATATTAATTCTGTTGCAGCCATTTAATCCATTAGTACGGTTGAACATATAGCTATAACTGTCACATGTGAGAACTTGGGTCTACCTAAACCGCGGAACTCCCGGAATGCCCGGAACACCCAGAACAGTAGCGAAAAATCAGAAGTAGCAAAAACTTTCAGCGGTTAAATCAAATAATCTGACCTTATCTAACCTTCTCTTAAATGTACATTGACTTTTCACTACTGTTCCGGAAGTTCCGGGCATTCCGAGAATTCCGCAATTTAAATCCTTCCTGGAAACTTTGTTTATAACTGTATTTCTTTCCGTATTTCACCAGAACGTCATCGAGTCATTTAATCCTGATGATGCCACTTCCATTAAAATCGTCCAAGAGTTGTTGAAGGAACAGTCTACACAGCACAACTTACTTTACATATATGCAAATTTTTCATCTTTGGCCGATTCCATAAAGAAATTGGAAGAGAGAAATTTAGAAATGGTAAAATCACTTGAAATATTTCACTCGGCTCTAAGGAATATCAGTGTGGCCTATGGTGAAGTCGGCAAACGAATCAATGCAAAAGCGGAACAAGTTGTTACCAATAATCCTGGTTTAAAAACAATTGAAAATCTTAGAGGTATCATTGTTGGACAAGAAGTAAATATGGAGAGGAAGTTTGCTCAGAATGCTGTGTACTTCAAGTATGGGCCATTAACTTCAGTTGAAGTAGAGAGAAGCTTCTCAAAATTGTCTATGCTATTGAGTGACCGGAGACTTTCACTAAAAACAGAAAATGTTAGAAAACTATTAATTATATCTTCCAACTATTAATGTTTTGTTATATAATGATAAATTTGTATTTCTTTGTTTCTATTAATTATATAAATGTTCAATATAATTTAAAATTATTGTTTCAGTTCTTTTCATAAATGTATTTATACAAATAAAATTAATATGCAATATAAATGTTCAATTTCCTGCCTGCGATGTAAAATACCTCGGTCTCCGTAAAATAGCTGGACATATTTTTAATGCTAGTGCAAAAGAAAACGATGACATAGAGCATATACTTCTCTAATAATAAGTGCCTATTTTGCCTACAAAGCTGGATATATGAGCATATTTTATAGCGCTATTTTGACTAGATTTTTAGTGCTATTTCAACTATTTTTAAGTGCCTATAAATCCGGGCCCTAATGATAACATTATACTGCATCAATACTCTTTCTAAATGACACATAGAATTTTTTAGCGTTTTAGTAATGATTCGATGTCAAATATATATCTATATTGAAGATATATTTTCAGAAGATAGTTAAAATATCGAACTGTATTTCTTACCTAGTTCTATTTTATTTCATAGAGTGCAATTTACGTTTCGGGGCATATCAATTTTACTAATGTTATACTTACAAATTAAATGGGAAGAAGTGAAGTGATGTGAATGGGCTTCGAACTTGGCAGTGCCGTTCTGTGCTCTGGAACGCCAACACTCTACCAATCTGAATGCATTTGAATAGAAGAAAATTTGAGATATTAATAGAAGTGGATATTATTTTGAGATATATCTCGATATGATTACCGTTCGTAGACGTAGACATAGAAAATGGAGACAAGTTTTTCGTGACTAAAAAACATCAAAATTAAAATCTAGAAGAGGTTATTAGAAGCAATTAGTTCAGAAATTCAACAAGTCCCATCTTAGGGTACGTTCACACTACAAGCGGAGCGGAGCGCAATTAATAGTATTGTTTTACTGCAGCGCCGCTCCGCTCGCAGTGTAAACAGCCAAGCGTCTCTGCATACGAATACCAAACAACATTAATGACGCTCCGCTCCGCGCCGCTTGTAGTGTGTTTGAGCCCTTAGGGTAAGTTCCATAATTATTTTCGAACATGTAAAAATCTGTACATAATAATCATTATTTAACTTTTATTTCAATTGGTATTCATGATACCAATTTGAATAGAAGTCAAATAGTAAGTATTATATTTTCTTTTCTGACGTGTCCGTAAATGTAGAACCAACCAGTTAATTTGGAACTTAGTACCCTACTAAGAAATATATTAGCATAAGATTGCTGTTTGTTCAATGTAACACAGTATTTATATAAATCAAATTACCTATTTATTACTCACCTATACTGAGTGAGAGTTATCTATGGATGGATTTTAAAACTTTTCATAAATTCACTACTATAAACTTACCGAAACATTATTTAATAATAGGCTTACCTATTACCCTGTACCTATTATTATAACGCTAAAACAAATTTTCTTTCATTATAACTCATAGAAAATGAGATGCATAATCAAGGAGTGACAATTATAAATATATATTCCTTGTTACTTTTCCTAGCTTTAGTTACCGTTTGGTAATTAAACTGAGTCGTGATTTGGTAATTAACTGGCAGGCCCCGCTTTTATTTCCAAAATCACAACTCAGTCTTATTACAAATGGTAATAACAACGAAGTAGAAATATATAGGTGTAGCCTATGTCAAGATTTTATATAATTGTAACTTCTTAAAAATTTCATTTTCTATGAGCTAGAACTAAAAAAAACGTTTTGAGGACACAACTATAGCTTATCGTAAAGTTGAAAGCTCTGTGATGAAAGTGAATGAATTAAAAGCATTAAAATATAACGATAGATTAACTCTCACTCAGTATTTGTAAGTAATTAGTTACATATATTGATTTATTTAATTGTGTTACATGAACAAACAGCAATTTTATATGTACACTTTCAAATATTTTTGGCAGTAGATGGAATTCAAAAAGTAACCAAGAAAGTACTCCTCACTTTCGATGTCTAAAAAAGAAACCAAATAGATAATCTGTATCGTTTAGATTCATTTAAGAATAGCACTTGCAACACGTACTTTACTAAATAGAAAAACAATCTAAACGAAAGTGCTTAAGAATGGGAATAAATGAAGTTGTGTGTTTGGACTCAGCCATCCTGGATGCATATTAAATTGATTCAGGTTTGATATTATAAGCAGCTCTGGGACACTGAATATTTTATAGTGAATATGCAATAAAATTGACATCAGGTTTTGATAAATTTCGAAAATTATTGATTTTATGTAACACGATTCGAAGCATTATGAATACATTTTGAACGGAATTCAGTAATACATTAGATATCTATTTACTGGTGTTGTTTCGATACATTTAGGTAGATATCGGAATTGATCATAAATAGTATGAAATTTTAGGTATCTATTCCATAACGGAATTTAGTATTATAATAGATGGTTATTTACTGATGTTGTTTCGATACTTTTAGGTAGATATCGAGATTGATCATATATTATACGATATTTTAGGTGTCTATTCTAAAACGGAGTTCAATAATATAATAGATATCTAATTACTGGTGTAATTGTTACGATATGCATTAACGATTTCTGATTAGAAAATAAACGATGCGGTCTAGAGTGAAGATTTTTGGATACAGACGGTAGAAACGAATTAGATTTCTAAACAGTCAAATAATGTATATACATTCAGTTAGATATCTAATTTAAGTGTATTTCATATCTATTACCGGCATGCGCTACCAGGGCAACGAATTAGACACAACCCGATATCGAATAGATTCAGACTTGTTTGCTGGGTGGGTGTTTAAAATTTTAAGGAATATTGTTAAAAAGATGAATAGCCCTGTTAACAATAAAAAAAATTTGGTTTTGATTACAAATTTGAATTTCATAAACAAACCATGCGTTTTTGGCCATTATTTTAGATATTAATTGTTTCCTAAAGTATATAAACGTTTCTATTATAAGTTCATTCAATTTTATACCTTTACACGAACATTAAATGTATTTATTAAACCTAATACCTTGTTGACAATCAAAACAAATGGTGTACATTTTTTTTCTTCAGGCTGAAAATTTCTTAAATTTGTAAGTCGGAAGTAAAATAGGTTTTGTAGAGTTTTGATTATGAAAATCTTTTAAAGCATATAAAATTAAAAATACGCTACCAAATTCGATGCAGTTTGCAGCAAAATGATAAGAAACATTAGCCTAGTTAGTTGAATAGGGCAATGAAAATATTTGCTTGGAGAGGAACTTTAATCTGGTTTGGTATGATTGAGTGAGTAAGGTAATATGCCATATGGTCTCTAAAATAGGCGTTAAAAGTATAGAGCATTACCAAAAACTTTATAGTTGCATTTTCTCTATCGAATTACCGGAAATATTCATGCCATTATGTGCCGTCACGTTTTATTTTTATTTTATTTTTTGTAGATATATCTTCTTTGAAAGTTCCTTCGTAACTGTTTATTTCATGAATTTACCAAAGTGGTTATTCTACCTCAACTAGGTAGTCTTCACTTTCCGTTCTCCCATTTTGTTTAGGGTAGGTAGATAGTTTCTGAAGATAACTCAAATAAATTTAAAAAATACCATTAGAATGACCAAATAACAGATGTTAAATTTAGAAAAATGTATTATTGGATTATAAGCAGAAATGTCAATGGAAATGTCCTTAATCCTGATCATCACAACACTAAAAACGGAAAACCATTGGACATCGAAAAATAGATTGTGTATTTAAATTTCAGACGTTTAGCGTAAATATATGATACCTAACTTTAGTTTTCTTCATTTTTTCAATTAAAGCATTGCTAATTTTCTATAAGTTACCTACCTACCTGTAACCTGTGGTCTGTGTTTCAAAGTGTGCCAGGAAAGTTATGTATTATGTATAATTAGTCAAGAAAATAAATATGTAGGGAGCAATAGTTCCTTATTAATGTCAGGCTCTCTATGAACAACGGGCACTGCAATAATGCAATTTGCAGCGCCAGCGCTTCTACTTTATCAATAGGCCAGTCTGCAGAATATGGGAGACATTTGGGATATTCTTTCTGAACAATTTTCAATTAAGTATTGATTCCTATATTTACATTAATTTTGCTGCGAACACCTCTGAATTAATCCCTAATTTTACATTAATTTAGCTGCAAACAGAATAAGAGATCTCTATGAACCATAAGTATCTAAAAGCTGAGCGGCGCACCACATTACGGCGCACTACAATACGGCGCACCACTGTACTTTCTATTAATGACCTCAATGTGAAAAACTGTTATGTAGTTTGTTGTATCCGCTAGTTTGTTGTTCTGCACACTTCATGATTGTTTAATGACCTGGCAGGGGGGTTCGGGGGAGGCACGCCCCCCGATACATCTACCTAACGGCTACCTGATAAGTTTTTATTTACACCTCAGACTGAAAGTTTACAATAGTTACCCCATAAAATTACAATTACAGTTTTCTACGATGAATTTTATTTTCTATTCCAAATTAAACATCTCAATCAAATAATTAAACTGTGTAGTATAGACATTGGATTCAGGTACCGTCAGGTGTCAGACATAAATTTGATACGACAATTACCTATCAAATTCACTCCATTTGTCATTAATCTGTATTCAAATTACCTATCTAATAGAATGTACAGAGGTGCGCCGTAATCTGGTGCGTCGTACTGGTGTGCGCCGCTCAGCTTTTAGATACGTATCCTATGAACACTTTACCAGTTTCTGCAGACTGCCTGAGACTGGCCAATAGGCAATATTTTGGACCTAAGTTCACCTAACCTAAGTCCTAACTAGTAACTACCTTGATAGTAGTCTGGATAGTAAAAATTAAATGGCATATCAAGTAGTAATAATAAATTTAAATGATATAACTGGAGAATGCTAATAAATTTAATTTAATTATAAATTAGGTAGTATTGTATCCCATATTTCAGAGACTGGAAAAATGTAAGCTAATTTTTGAGCCAAAATTTCATAAAATTCAGAGCCAAGCCAATTTGGCTCATTTTTTTAAGATTTCAAGCCAAAGTTAAAAATGGATCTAAGGAATTAATTCAAAATTTTAAGCCAATTAGAGCTTTAGATGGTACGTAGAAATACCGGAACGGACCAGTACACCAGTCTGAAAAGAACTTAAAGAAGGTCACCTCAGACCCAGGATTTTTTGTAGAAATGGTGATTTGGGCACAGCAAATAACATGGGAACATAGCCAGTCTGCAGAATATGTCTCTTCTCCCGCAGAGATTTTAATTTGAGAGACAGTTACTCTCTGTCCTCTGACTCTCATTAGCACTGAGCAGATTCTGATGAGATTCAGAATCTCCCGCAGCTAAATTAATGGCAACATAGGAATTAATTTGAGATCTCTGCGGGAGATCTTGAATTAATTCCTATGTTACCATTAATTTAGCTGCGGGAGATTCACAAAATCTCAGTCACATTGACTTTTTAAGTTTTTCATAGGTCAAAAAGTTGAAAAGACTGTGATTCTGTGATAGACCCAGGATTTTTTACAGAAATTGGAATTTAGGTCAGCAAATAAAATGGAAAGTTGGGATTCAGGAACTTGGAAATTAAATAGGACTTGGTCTTGGACTCTTTGATGGCATATGGATACGTAAGTAAAATATTATGGCTCATAAACTCTCCAAGACTCCATTTGTCTCTCCAGCTCTCTCCAAAAATCACCAAATTTCTCTCCAAAATGATCAAATTATCATAAATTCTCTTAAAAATAACATTGTAGCTTAGGATCAACTTGTTTTAGATTCTCTTGAGAGGGCCGCAATTTACTTTCGTGACCCTAGGATTAAGTTAGATATTTTTCGCCATTTGCAATTGAAGGTCTCAAAATAACTGTCACAAACTCTCCATTAAAATAGCGAGTTTAAACATGCTTTATTAACTGGTTGGACGCAGGATTAATCCACAAATGCTGCAATGCTTTTTAATCGGGATTTCCATTAACCAAGATTTTCCCAATTCAGCCACCAAAAGGTGAAAATAAAAAGATAATTTTTTTCAACTTTCAAGTTCTATCTCTAATAGTTAGTTATTAAAGTTATTTAAAGGGTATGGTCCCGGGTCCGCATAGAGAATCCAGGAGGAAGTTCGACTAAGTTACTGTTATTGATTATTATTGGTTTGCAGTGAATTGCATTGCACAGAAAATATCCTGATTCCCAAAACCCATAATATGCTTTTTTATGCAGACTTTGCTGAGCTTTCTTTCTTACTTTGTACATTGGAGATGGAGGGTTGAATTTATCTATAAAATAGCCATGTAAATTATTAAGGGGACCGTTCCTGGGAAAAATGGCAAAATTGAAAAAAAAAATTTTAGTGTGTAAATAGTTGCTTTTTAACCTTCTTATAGTGTGTGCAAAATATCAGAGCTCTCATGTTACTCTAACCCCCTGGAGAAAGGGAAAAGGGGACCGGGGGTAGGGAGTCAATATGTACTCTAAAAACCAACTCTCAGCCAATTATAATTCGTAATAATTAATTATCTCGCTATATCTGGTATCTAACGTGCCACTAATCTGTTGCACACTAAGGTATGCCCCTCAGTTATCCGCAAACCTTCACAGGAGTCGTATGCAGCGTGTCAGATTATCAAACTTTGAATGGGATTTTCTATTAGTTCAGAGATCTAAAAATATTGTAATTCAAAAGCCTAAGACGTTTACAATTTTGAAGCTACGGCATTGCGATTTTTTGCATTCGATTCTCCCCGGAATTCTCTACAAACTCTAGAAGAGATTTATTTGATTTTCGAATTACTTTTCAAAATATTGAATTTTGAAATTTATATTTTTTCAATTTTTTTTTTCACCAAAAATTTCAATAATTCGAAAAGCTTCCACAGTTTGTAGAGAATCTTGTGGAGAAACGAATGCAAAAAACCATAATGTCATAGCTACAAAATTGTAGTATCCATTTATTAATTTACACACTGTTCGAAATTTGAATGACTCGTTTTCTATGGGTCGAATTGAATAAATGTCAAGACACAAAAACATATTAGAATTCATTTTATATATGTGTACAAAGTTTCACAACCGTAGCTTCAATAATAAAAAACTTTTCAAAATCTGGGAACGGTGCCCTTAAATACTAGTAAACCAGACTGCAAAAACCCCAGATAATATAGCATGTCCTAACTCTCCATTTAAATGGTGAGTTTGTGACAGCTATTTTGAGCCTTTCAATTGCAATTGAAGAGAAATATCTAATTTTATCCTGTGCTGCAATATTATTTTGGAAAGAATTTATGTTAATTTGATCATTTTAGAGAAATTTCTTTATTTTTGGAGAGTTTATGAGCCATATAATTTACTTAGGTGTTCTCCAACAAATTCTCTATTTTGCCTTCTGTTTTAGCTATTAAACTAGTGTGGTTCATAAACTCTCCATGGAGCTGAATTTCGCTCCAAAATGATGAAATTTTCATAAGTTTTCTCCAAAATAACATCATAGCATAGGACAATATTAATTATTTCTCTCCAATTGCAATCTAAAGACTCGTATTTACAATTTCAAACTCACCAATATATAATATATCGGTGAGTAAGGACATACTTTACAACCTAGTTTTTCACCAACATAAATACATATTAATTTAACATATATATAGGTTAAAATTAAGGATTGTTTGCAGTGAAAATGTCCCATATTCTGCTCACTGGCAAGTTTATAACTTTAAAAATAGTCTTAAAGGATGCACAATTGCACATGCATCAGAGTCAGACAAAGTGCATTCTGATGTTGTAAATTGGAAGTTAATCACCTTTATTGACAATTATATCTTTTTAAATCTCTATATACTAAATGTTGAGACTCGGGTTCAGTTAGCATGCTGACCAATTCTGTAGCTGGACATTAAACTAAATTATCATATAGAAATTTAATTATAATGTGATCTTTTTTACTAATTATAGCCATGCATATTGATTATCCTATATTCCAGATGATATTTGTATATAATAAATATGTCTGGGGCGGTTGTTGATTATGAAAAGCTGCTAGAAAGTCTGGAAAGTCAGGAACTTGAAGTGAGTATAATCCATACTGTTGATATATCCTTCCGTTAAATTTATCCGTCTGATTGCACATTCTAAATTGAATCTTTTTCAGGCTCCTAATGGAATTCCATCTAATATAGTTTATGAGAAACTTCTTGCTGTTTATTTCATGCAGAATGATATGTAAGTATTTACTAGTTATATGTAAGTATTTACTAGTTAATTCTTATATTTGTGACATTTATCTTGCCTTAGATTTTTCCTTAGATTGTTACAACTATAGTGCTGATTAGTGATTACTAGGGCTGGGACAATATGCTCTAAAAACTATAGATCCCGAAAATATCATAGACGAAACTAAATGAAATGGTATCGAATACTATATACCGCTGGTTTAGAACCATTCAATACTCTCCCTCTATAATATTTTTGGGATCTATAGATTTTAGAGCATATTGTCCCAGCCCTGGTGATTACTGTTACCAGTAGCTACTAAATACCATCTGAAGTCATAAATTGTGATAACTAACTTCAGATATTCCATAGTGTGTATCATTATTTATTTTAAAGGTGCCATCCAAGAAATTTATTTAATGGTTTAATCAAAAGGTCAAAACTTCTAATGTCTCATCATTTTGCTACATGATTGCATACATCAAGTTCTATAGCCTATGCTTTTGAAGATTTTTTATAATCAATACACTGAAATATCAGTTTTACTTCTGAGTTGCTAATTTTAAGTTCAAAGATAAGTAGCCATTGCATACCGTTTGTTTTGAATGTCAGCTGGACCAGGTATAGTTTTATAATTTACAAACTTCACTGGAGTTGGTGAAAATCAGTGACTGATTGTCTATCGTGTAAACATCAGTGAAATGGGTGCAACATGTTTTGTTCTATTTAGGTTTGTATCCATACGGAACTCTGAAGCTGTTGTGAAATTTGGAACTCTGAAGCTCCAAATAACGTGGAAGAGGTGACTGAAAATATAAGAAACAGGAATGGATTGTTGAGTAGGGTGGGGGGAGTAAGCTGGGTCTGGGAGAAGGAGGATGCCAGAAAGATCTACACAGCGGAGTGTGTAGCCTGTGTGGAGAGGACTTGGAGACCAGTGAGTACCTGTGGATGCCGTGCCTAGCACTGGAGGAGGGACTGGGTTGGAAGACGTTTTGGGGAACTGCTGGAGGACCCGATCTGGTAGTTGGTGATTTTCAAGAAAATCCTGAGTCGCTTTGAGTAAATTCAATAACTTCTGTTTCTTCCCCACTAACAAATGATAAAAATTTAATAGAACAAAATATGTTGCATTATTTTCATTGATATTTATAAGATACTTAATACATCATAGACAATTAAAGACACAAGAGCTACAGTTAAAAATATGAAGCTCTATTTCCCCACCAGAACAGGCCTCTCAGGGCTGTTGTTAGTTCCATAGTTAAATATGCAAATTTTACAAAATCCTAAATTGAAATAAAAGAGAAGCATGCAAAATATTTTTCTTTAGCATAAAATTAATGTTTTGTACAATTGTTGCACACAGATTATCATAAACTTCAAAAGCATAAAAAAGAATATACCGAACCAATTTTTTAATCTCATTTTAAATCTAAAATGAACTGATTGATACCAATAGACCAGTAAAGTGCAGCCTGCTCTGTTCCATTTCGAATTATTGAGGTAATGTTCCTATATTATTAGTACGGGGATAAAAATGAGGTTCATAAATATCTATGCAGCTCACAATTTACTTAATCTTAGATATTATTAATCTAATCTTTGGATAGAAGAAATCCAACTGTATTTATCTCTACAAAGCTCATCATAGAAATGCATAATTTAATTTAAAAAGTTACAAGAGTTATTTAATGCATTTTAAATGATGCATTAAGTTGCTATTGATGCCAATTAATGGCCAGTGCCAAGGAGTTCTAGTAGGCCAGACTCTGTGGTCGTCATTTTTCGAGAGGTTGCATTATGCCTTCTCTTTTCTCACCGCTTTGGACACTAGTGAGAAGAAATGAGACATTGCATAACTAGATTATGTGCACTCGGCAGAGTGCAAACCTTCGCCTCCGCTTTGACCCGTTCTCTACCAAAATTCCAGAAACTGCTAACTGGATAATAACCAATCGTCCCATCAAGTTTCATACAATATGGTACAATACTTTTTGAGTTATCGAGTTATAAATGACCTTTACCTTTGACCGGATCGCTTCCAAAATTTTATCAGATTATTCGTGGACATTGACCAATCGTCCCATCAAATTTCAGGCAATATGGTCGAAAACAAATGGTCTTGACCTTGATCTTTGTTCCGATCGCTCCCAAAATCTAACAAAATTGTTCCTGTATCCAATCGTCCCACCAAGTTCCATGCAATATGGTTCAATACTTTTTGAGTTATAAATGACCTTGACCTTTGACCGGGTCGCTCCCTAAATTCTAGCAGCAGGTCACCGGACATGGACCAATCGTTTCACCAAATTTCAGGCAATTTGGTTGAATACTTTTTCAGTCAAGCGAATAACAAGATGATAAATAAATAAATATAGGCCGATGAAAATATGACCTTCCCGCATTCTGCGAAGGTAACTACTCAAACCAACAGACACAGTGGCACTGGGTGTTAATGTCAACTTATGCATCAGATAAAATTTATTAAATGCCTCTTAAATTTTTTCATTACAGATTTACAGTACGCATTCTATGAACGTGTGCAGCGATAGATACGGAAGCATTTCATCTATCCAAAGATTAGATTAAAAATCTCCAAGTCTTAGTAAATTATCAGCTGTATAGGTGTTTATTAACCTCATTTATATCCCTGTATGAATAACATAAGAATATTTCCTCAATAATTTGAAATGAAACAGAGCAGGATGCACTCTACTGGGTATTAGTTACTCGTAATACTATTTCGGTTACTTGTAATACTTTTACAGTTACTCATAATACTATTTTAATCATCCCTAAAATTTAGCCACTTTTAAAGATGACTTTCTAAATACTAAATAAATATTAATTTTAAAGGTCCTCTCCAGGCTCCATGAAAAAAATGAGTTTATTACATAATATTATAGAACTAAGGTCTACGATCTTTATTCTGTAAACTGAATACAATTTGGTTCAGTATATATTGTATTATTTGCTTTTAAAGTTTTTTAATACTCTGTGAGCAACAATCGAGCGAATTTCCAACCTGACGCTGAGAAAGAAGATTGTACACTCTTTGTTTTGATTTCAAATTTAGATTTTTAAACAAACAATGCGTTTGTGGCCTTCTTTTAAGATATTAATAGTTTCTAAAAGTATATAAGCGTTTCTATAATAAGTTCATCCAAATTTAAACCTTTTAACGAATAACAAATAGATTTATTAACCCAAATACCTAGTTGACAATCAAAACAAATGGTGTACATTCTTCTTCTTCAGACTGAAAATTAGAAAGTCGGAAGTAAAGTAGGTTTTGTAGAGTTTGGATTATGATAATCATTAAAAGGATATAAAATCAAAAATACGCTATCCAATTTTATGGGGTTTGCAGTAAAATGATAAGAAACATCAGCCTCGTTGATTTAAACAATAAAAAAATTTGCTTGGAGGGGACCTTTAACAATATTTCAATAATTGAACTTGTGCCTATTTGTTCAGTCTATCAGCAAAGATGCTGTGGCACAGAATACCTGCTGCAGTGAAGGAGAAGCACACGCAGTTGGAGAAGCTCTGGACAGTGGGCAAACATATTTTCCTCAGGGAAAGAGCCATGGTATTTCACTCCATTGACAGTCAGCAGTGGAGTGCTGAGGTCTCGCCTATAATACAAGATTTTAAAGGTAACAGTCAAAAAAGAGAGTAAAAATATCTTCTCTATTACGTGTAGATCTTTAATGAAGTAGCTATTAATTGTACAAGAAAATAAAGTCACGATAGTTGCAGGTATCATGAGTATTAATTAAAATAATTATTATTATATTGTTATCTCTTATATGAAAGAAGATGTGGAACCGACCGATAATTCATAACTTAGGCTAACTCAGTGTTTTTTTTCAGTTTCGTACAGAGAGCATCTGACAGAGCTAATAGCAAAGGCCTACACCTCCATAGGGCTAGAAGATGTGTCTAAACTCTTGGGTCTCACTGAGGTCGAGGCAATGGAAAGAATAGAGAAGTTGGGATGGAAGATAGACAAAATAAATCTAATGGTTACGCCATGTCCTCCCAAAATAGAAACATCAAAAATTTTGTCCTCAGAACAGCAACTAAATAGACTAACGAAATATGTATCTTTCTTAGAAACAGGTCTCTAGATAAGTAGCACTCTTTCTTCTCTTCATTTCTCATCATCAACTATTTGTATAATTCTACTTATAGCCTTTATCCATATTTTGAGGACTTATTGAAGGTATTGTTGTAGGGAAATCCTTACAATTGCCATACAGAGCTAATTCCACACTGTGTTTCTCACTCCACTTCTAAATTCTTTCTTTTCTTGTAGGCCAATATAATTTTCGACATTTAGTTACTTATACCTACTGTTAAAAATAATCCATTGCCAGTTTCTTATTCTCTGTTGTCCCAGTTTTTCCCATAGTTTGAAATTTTGCTCAATTGGAAAAATTGCTAATGTGAGATTTAATTGGCATGTTTTTACATTCACATTCTATATTACTTTTTTATTAAGTTCTTAGCAGAATATTATATTGAATATAACCGATAATATGAATCTTAGGTCATTGAGGAATATATTTATTTAGCTACTATTCAATATCAAGAAGAAAATAGCTAATGAATCTTTGTATGCTTTTGTAATTCTGTAGAATAATCTGATTAACTCGATTTGAATTTCTTGTCATCGTGAAAGCTAATTTAGAATATAAATCTTCTATTCAATTTTTTAGTCAGTCCACTGTTCAGTTGCAAGGTTTTATTACTTTGAATATGTGCTGCGAAATACTACGTAGCTAATTAACAGAGATATTACCAAGATCTTTATCATAGTTTTTACTTTTGATGAATTAAATCATGCCTGTCATCTGAGCTATTTCCTGCAAAGGGATTCACGTAACTAAGTTATAACATAGCTATTTTTCTTACTTTATTCTCAGTGCATCTGTGTCCTCGTGATAGTGCAGGTGACTATTTTTCTTGAGCCAGGCTACCTTGATTCTAAGAAAAGTGGGCAACGAGAATGAAGAATTCTTATAAGATCATACAGCTACTTTATTCATTGTGCACTCACCACTGATAAGATCACTAGGCTTAGTAAACTAGGACTAAATTGCTAAATAAAGTTTTTGTCGATTTGTAACCAGTGTTTCAGTCTATCCTGTCGCCATATTCTCTCAATAGTGAATACTTCATTTGTTATACAGGTTTTTAGAAAAGTGGTAATAATATCGAGACATGTCATGATATTATTACCTTTCGTGGACATTGAAAACCGAGACAATTTTTTCACAGTAACTATAATAAACCTAAAAATTATAATTCAGATGATTTGATTAGATGATTAGATTAGATGACCAGATGATTATAATTCCGATGATTTGACGACGCCCACCAAATTTAATTAAAGTTAATATTTTTATATGTATTTTTGTCCATAGAATCTGAAAATCATAACAGTTTTTTGTAGAAACTAATACTTTTTGAGATATGAGGGTTTGAATTTATTTATTTCCTATATATTACTGCAGAATTGAGAACATTGAAAAAACTCGTGTTTTGATTGAAATTACTCAAACAATATAGATTTTTTACATGAAACAGTAATGTAGTTTGTTGTACTGCACACTTTATGATTGATAAATGACCTGGCAGGGGGCGGCACGCCCCCCTAAATACATATTATATCAAATAATTCCAGTTTCCGTGACATTTTCCATTTATTATTTTCAATACTGATATATGTGTAAAGGGGGGCGTATCGCCACCCATACCCCCCTGCTAGGTCATTAATACATCATGAAGTGTGCAGTACAACAAACTAGCGGATACAACAAACTACAATACGGCTATCTTTGGCCAATGAGCGTGAAAACACGAGTTTTTTTAAAGTTCTCAATCCTTCCTCTAGTAATAAATACAGGCAGGCCTCGCTTTAAGTACAACTCACTTTAGTAAAAGTAGTCCTTATTTCGAGTCATGATTCGAAATAAGAACCGTTCGTAAACATAGAAAACGGAGACAATTTTCTGTGATTATTTCACGGTAAATAAAAAAATATCAAAATTATAATCCAGATGAGTTTATTAGAAGCAATTGGTTCAGAAATTCAACATGTCCCATTTTAGGGTAAGTTCCGTGTTATCGCACGGTTCCATATTGTCGAACACGTAAAAATATTTATATAATAATCATTATTTAACTTTTATTTCAATTTTATCCATGATACCAATTAGAATAGAAGTTAAATAATAATTATAATATTTTCTTTTCTGACGTGTCTGAAATTGTAGAACCAACCAATAACTTGGAACTTAGTACCCTACTACCAAAAATATTTCATAGAGCATAAAATTGCTGTTTGTTAAATGTTGCACAATAATTATAGAAATCTAAGTATCTTTTAATTACTCACATATACTGAGTGAGAGTTAAGCTATGGATGGATTTTAAAACATTTAATAAATGCACGACTTAAAACCTTTTCGTCACAGTCACAACAATGAATGACTATATATTATTAATAATATGCTTTCATACGCTTTACTCTAATAATTAATTTTCTTTCTATAACTCATAGAAAATTAGGTCTAAATCAAGGAGTGACAATTATAAATTTATTGTTACTTTTATTCACTTTAGTTACTGTTTGGTAACTAAACTGAGTTGTGATTTGGTAACTAAAGCGGGGGATGCCTGTAAATAACTTTAAAACCCTCATATCTCGAAAAATATTAGTTTCTACAAAAAACTGTTATGATTTTCGGATTCTATAGACAAAAGTACACTAAAAGAGTAAATTAAATTTGGTGGGGGTCGGCATATGGGAAAGATCCGCATTTGGTTCAGAAATTCAACATGTCATGATGTCCCATTTTAGGGTAAGTTCCATGTTATCGCACGGTTCCTTATTTTCAGGCACGTTAAAATTTATTATAAAAATCAGTATTCAAATTGGTTAGTGATGGGACGATACCAAAAATTTAAAAGACGATATAATTATTATTTATTTCAGTTGATATCCGTGATACCTGCAGGTATCATGGATACCAACTGAAATAAATAATAATTATATCGTCTTTTCTTATTTTCTCGTGGAAAAAGTAGGAGGAGCTTAGCCAAAAGTCTGGTGGAAAGACTTAAAAACACTACGAGTGTACGGCCCTATAAATTGGAATTGTTGAGATTTTCGTTTATATCTCCTACTATAATGAATTAAATATTTATATACAAATACATCATTGATTATTTCCAATAATAATAAAAAATGTCAGCCACTTGGTACTATTTTATCTTCAAATCTTGTGCTGCAAAGTGTTTGCACATTAGTGTTCATTTTAATGAGTAATCACTAGGGATGTGACAATATGCAGCATAAAATATGCATAAATTTTGACGCGATATGCAGCATATTATATGCCTATTTCTGCATATTATATGCAAAAAGTCAATGTGCATATATGCTGGACCAAAATTCATATAGGAAATATGCATTTTATATGCCAGAAATTATTCAATATAGTGCGCATATTACATGCCCAAAGTTAATTACAGAATTTAAAATAAAGTTATTCTGTATATAGTTATGTTTCGAATGTAATTGTACTTTGGTGGTTTGAATGGTGAAATGTTTAACATTAGGAAACAAAATATAACAAAGCTTTTTCAAATTTCGACTTTTTTTAATAGTAAGTCAATTTCAAACATACACATTCAAATTCAAACAGTGGAATTGCATTTTATTGTTAAATGGCATTTCAGGTTTCCAACAGTGAATCTCCTAATGTAGTTTTGTACTGGGAAAACACCCGTTCTATATCACAAGAAACAAGAGGAGCAAATGTTTCTTTCAGCCAAATTCAGTCTTCTAAACTATCCTACATTCATATATCACATTCCGTTAATTACTTTAGTCATGACTCGAAATTCATAAACCTTCTTGTTAGAACAGCGGTTCTCTTTAAATAATACCCAACTATAAGCAGCGACACTAAGTCATTAAAGGATAAATTTAAACTATTTCGTGTTTAGAATATATACATATATACGTGCTATAAATTTTGATATTTTCGAGTAGTACAAGCCTCTAAAATAATTGTATCTATTAACTACTAGAATTTAATAAATACCAAGTGTCATATTATTTATTAATTCATTTGTAGTTTCAATATTCCACCTAAATACTTTTTAAATTTGAATAATTAGTTTGATAAATTTACTTGGGTCCACATTTTAAATAGTTTTCTATGCAGGGATCCAGAAGAAAACGGCATAGATTAGACATTTACATGTAAACAATTGACCAAGAAATGCATATTTCTCGGTTAGCATATATGCACACGTGCATATTATATTCTCTTGAAATATATGCAGAGGACTGCATATATGCAATATGCACAATGTCACATCCCTATATATTAATGTATGTCACATCCTTAGTAATCATTAGGGTTGTGACAATATTCTTTTAGCATAAAAAATATAATCTCGAGCATATTTTAAATAAACGTTTTCTTTTATTAAAAACATTTTCTTTTTATTGAAAATTTATTCTTTTATTGAAAAGTGATAAAACATATTCTTTCCAACAATATATAAAAATCATGAAACTAATATATTTCTCAGTTTGGAGATATGCTATATAACTAAAGAATATATACTTACAAAAAAAAACAATAGAAAGTAAGTATATAGGAATTTTAGAAGACCGTTGCCGAACAATACATGCCAAAATTATTGGAACATTCACGCCGAATTAAGTTTAGTACCTGAAAAACCTGTTCAGGGTTCGATATTGAAAAGTTTCAGAAATTAATATTAGAAAATACAATTTTATTTTATCCAAACAAATTTTCAACGTTTCT
Organism: Caprella mutica; assembly: GCA_947561585.1. Classification (NCBI taxonomy): domain Eukaryota; kingdom Metazoa; phylum Arthropoda; class Malacostraca; order Amphipoda; family Caprellidae; genus Caprella; species Caprella mutica. Next base: position 197,898 of record CANNZV010000436.1, read on the forward strand.
TAGTTTACATTTAAAATTTAGCCGTTTTATAAACCCGATATTACTGTGACTGAACTTGGTCAGACGATATACAGATTGAATCCATGTGCCATATGACTCAAGTTAATAAAACTTATTTAAACTCTTCAAAGATTTCCATTGCACCGAAACAAGAGATTAGCATCTAAATGTGATTTTAAGAACTTGCTAATATTTACAGCATATATAAATATGCTTTAAAGCATAAAAAGAATATAAAGCATATTTTTAAGGAACAAAAAACATATTTCAGAGCATAAAAGAATATATTTAGAGCATATGAGAATATATTTCGTGAGAATATAAAGCATATTTCAAAGAGAATATTGTCACAACCCTAGTAATCAATAATCATTAATGTAAATTAATATAAAAAATTGTCTAACTGAAATAATTATGGTTCCATAAATTAGCGTAGAGGCTGTTGTTTGGGCGTTGTGTTTTCTTTTTGATGCATCTAGTCAAAAAATAGTTTGATGCGAGATCCTGAGAGGTCTTTGGACAGACCTGACCGGTATAAACTACGATATTGTCCATCTGTTTATGAAGCACTTCTAGATTGTTTTCAGCTCTAATATTTTAACATGTTATCCGGGAGACTGTAATACATCATTTTATTAAAAAAATTGGATTTCTTTTTTCAGATTTGACGGAGACTCTCCCCTTAAGGGGCTTGTTAATATCCCTAATGTTTATTAATCGAATTACAGCACTTTTATGAATTGAGTATAAGAAGCATAATTGAGCATAAAAAGAATATAAAGCATATTTCAGAGCTTAAAAGAATATATTTAGAGAATATGGAGAATATTTTTCCAGACAATATAAAGCATACTTCAAAAAGAATATTGCCACAACCCTAGTAATCTTGAACTATATTAAATATGCTACATTAATTTCCACTAGTGACAAAATACACTTTGAGGCACTGCCCAAATAATTGTGAAACTACTTCAGAAAATGCAGATAAAGTAAATGGAGGTTACTACAAGCACATTACTAGTTAAAGCTGCTATTTGCAGTCAAATTGGGCATAAAAAGTTTAAATTATTCTTTAAAAAAAAACATGATCGAAGCCTTTTGTATTTATAAAAAAAAACCTGGGAAACTCAAGAAATTTTACAGAGCGCATGAATGTAAAATAGCTTCTCTCTATTATCAAAAATCTTATCGTGGAGCGGACTGTAGAACAATAAGACCTCCATCACCAATATGATATCCATCACCAATAGTTAATATACCTTGGATATTGCTATCAAAACCATTAAGAGAAATGAACTGCAACAAATTGAATGGATTCAATCGGGAGCTCCTTACGAACAATCCTAGGGTGAGAGATTGGCTGAAATTATTTTAAATATCCTTCAAGATTCAAAGAACAATTTTTTTAAAAACTCAATTACACTTAGCATGATAAATTGCATTATAAGAGTTAATCCTTTATGACTAATTTTCCATTTTGAAATTTTAGTATAAAGAGCTTACAGAAAATGTGGTTTTGAAAATATTTAGTTAGATAGAAGTGTGATTTGGAGTTTCTCTTTATTGTATTTAGATTTTAGCCTATTGAAACATCAGCTACGTAATCACTTTCGCTAATCATCACTAGTTAGGTAATCACTTTCGCTAATCATCACTAGTTAGGTAATCACTTTCGCTAATCATCACTAGCTAGGTAATCACTTTCGCTAATCATCACTAGTTAGGTAATCACTTTCGCTAATCATCACTAGCTAGGTAATCACTTTCGCTAATCATCACTAGTTAGGTAATCACTTTCGCTAATCATCACTAGTTAGGTAATCACTTTCGCTAATCATCACTAGTTAGGTAATCACTTTTGCTAATCATCACTAGTTAGGTAATCACTTTCGCTAATCATCACTAGTTAGGTAATCACTTTTGCTAATCATCACTAGTTAGGTAATCACTTTTGCTAATCATCACTAGTTAGGTAATCACTTTTGCTAATCATCACTAGTTAGGTAATCACTTTTGCTAATCATCACTAGTTAGGTAATCACTTTCGTAAATCATCACTAGTTAGGTAATCACTTTCGTAAATCATCACTAGTTAGGTAATCACTTTCGCTAATCATCACTAGTTAGGTAATCACTTTCGCTAATCATCACTAGTTAGGTAATCACTTTCGCTAATCATCACTAGTTAGGTAATCACTTTCGCTAATCATCACTAGTTAGGTAATCACTTTCGCTAATCATCACTAGTTAGGTAATCACTTTCGCTAATCATCACTAGTTAGGTAATCACTTTCGCTAATCATCACTAGTTAGGTAATCACTTTCGCTAATCATCACTAGTTAGGTAATCACTTTCGCTAATCATCACTAGTTAGGTAATCACTTTCGCTAATCATCACTAGTTAGGTTATCACTATCGCTAATCATCACTAGTTAGGTTATCACTTTCGCTAATCATCACTAGTTAGGTTATCACTTTCGCTAATCATCACTAGTTAGGTAATCACTTTCGCTAATCATCACTAGTTAGGTAATCACTTTCGCTAATCATCACTAGTTAGGTAATCACTTTCGCTAATCATCACTAGTTAGGTTATCACTTTCGCTAATCATCACTAGTTAGGTTATCACTTTCGCTAATCATCACTAGTTAGGTTATCACTTTCGCTAATCATCACTAGTTAGGTTATCACTTTCGCTAATCATCACTAGTTAGGTTATCACTTTCGCTACACATTTTGTTCAATTACCGGTAATTAAAACTGCTCAAAAATTGAATTGATATATATACAATATGTATTTCAACTAAACTATTAAAATGTTAGATTTTATTTCAACATAACTGGAACATATATTTTTATTCGAATAAATAAATTGACAATGGTAAAGAGACTTCAGATGTACTCTAATAATATAACAAACAAAATAATTACTGGAGAAATTAGAATCTGAATATAACAAGAATTTCATTGGAATATGGATTAGGTAAACCACACTGACAGTTACTTGAAGACATAAATATGTACACTTCATAATTAATTGCAGAAGATTTTCACCAATCTCTAAATACTCTGGAGAATCTTTGGTGTCCCTCTGGATCGCTTCTATTCCTTTTCTTGAGTCTCCTGTACATTAGGAATCCTACCAGCACTATCACCACAGCTAGGAATAGGAACACGAGCCCCAGCGTCAGGGCGGCTTGGTTAGCTGTAAACACAAGCAAGATTAGAACATTAGTTCACAGATGGAACTACACAATGTATTAGATTTAAGAAAAAATATTTATATCAGCCTTCATATTTATATATTAAAAAAGCATTATGTATTAAATGAGAAAGAAATGGTGGGGGCTACAAAAGATTATGACCCCACTATAACTATAACATTGAAAAACTTTCTCTGGGAATACTAATTTTAAAGTAAATTTATATTCGAATCGGTTTTTAGGATTCTTAAGAATAGAACTTTTATCAAAAATATTTTTAATATATTGATAGTCTAGTTTCTTCCAACTTACCGTTGAAACAAAATTATTCGTCACAAGTGAAATTTAAATTATTGTCAAATTCTTAACATAATCTCTTATTGCTGAATGGTAGTTTTAGAATATAGTCGTAAAGATGTCTCTTAATGTATATTTCAATTTGTCCCCCTAAATTTAGTAAATATGAAAAAATTGTTAAAATTTACTTACGTTCTCTCTTCATGACCTCTTTATCAGCAGACGGAACTAAGAAAAGGAAATCCAATTAGGAGATAGGTACTCTCATGAGAAAAATTTGAAAATAGATATATTATAAATATTTTGGTTGAGTACACATCTTACTTGGTTCAAAAGACTCTGAAGTAGTTAATATCTCAGTAACAGATTCCGTAGTACTATTAGCACCTTCATCTGATCTGACAGTTCCTGACGTACTCTGTGTCTTAGAAGTTGAGGATTCACTTACGACTTCCAAAGTTGTAGGTTCCACAGGAGTTGATTTTTCTTTCAATGTTGATTGACCAGTTGAAGTTGAAGTCGTGCTTTCAGTACTACTAGTTTGTTCATCCAATTCCGTAGTTATAAAAGTTGTGTTAACGTTAAATGTTTCGTTATTGACGGAAGTTGTCAATGATTGAGTGATTGAAGAAACAGAATTTTGAGTTGCACTTGTCATAGGTATAGAGCTTTGCTCAAGAATTGTAGTAGTTTCAACTACAATTTCAATTGTGGTCAATGTTTCGTTTGCAGGTTCATCAATCTTAGATCTTTCTTTGAGCCCAGGGATAACAGGTATGGTAGTGTTTTGAATAGAGCCAAGTTCTTCTGTTGAAGACGAGTTGACAGTTTCTTCTGTAGTTATTAGAATGATAGGAGAAAACTTTCGAGCTTTCTCGTTAATGCTAATATGAGCAGCTGATCTTTCACTCTCTTGGAACCTGTTCCGTTTAGAGTTTTTAGCAGATCTTTGACCATCACTACTTGGAGGTTTAGGAGTTTTACCTTTCAGAAAACTCAGAAGGCTTTGATCATCTGTGTGATTCAAATTAGAAGTGACGTTTTCCACATTAGGAACAGATTTCTCGGTTTGTGACGTCGTTGACTGTATTTCAGTGGTGAGTTTATTTTTAGTAACTGGGGGTGGGGTTTTTCTTCTCAACTCGTCAATTAAATTCAAATGAGGCAGTTCAGAAGAATCGAAGTCTTTTTTAGAGTCTCTATCAAACGATCTATAACTAATCGGAGATTTTTGTGATATTCTTTGCCTCTTAGCTGTGTCAAGAGTCGGCGGGTTGTTATTTGCATCCAATTCTTCTAGAATTAACATATACAAAAGAGATTATTATATTAATGGCATATTATGACCAATAAGCTATTTTTCACTTACCAGAAGCAGTTAGTAGAGGACTGATGCATAAAGATACAAGTAACAGGCACTTTATTTTGCAATCTCTACTCCGTAAAGTATCCATGTTATACGTGGATTTATATTGAACTATAAAATTCGTGATCTCTATCAAACGAATGCCACTTGTTTTAATTCGAAATTTAAAATCCTCGTAACAATGTGAAACAGATTTCCTGAAATTCATCATTAAGTTGTAAAAATCATGATAATAAAGTTTTTTTTCTCAGATCCATTAGCTTTTAAAGCTATCTATTGAAAATATTAATTCATTCAATACTATAGCAGATAGAAAGAAGTCAGACCACTGGCTCGTTAGACTATAACGACACTCCATATATTGCCTAATTTAGACGAACCACACAAATCCCTCACCAGACAGACGAACTAGGAAATTCCCTCACCAGACAAGACGAACTAGAAAATTCCCTCACCAGACAAACGAACTAGAAAATTCCCTCACCAGACAAACGAACTAGAAAATTCCCTCACCAGACAGACGAACTAGAAAATTCCCTCACCAGACAAGACGAACTAGAAAATTCCCTCACCAGACAAGACGAACTAGAAAATTCCCTCACCAGACAAGACGAACTAGAAAATTCCCTCACCAGACAAGACGAACTAGAAAATTCCCTCACCAGACAAGACGAACTAGAAAATTCCCTCACCAGACAAGACGAACTAGAAAATTCCCTCACCAGACAAGACGAACTAGAAAATTCCCTCACCAGACAAGACGAACTAGAAAATTCCCTCACCAGACAAGACGAACTAGAAAATTCCCTCACCAGACAAGACGAACTAGAAAATTTGCCTCACCAGACAATCCTCCGAGATAAGAACAAAGTCAACTATCACCGTCGGTGATAATGCTGATGGATTAAGAAAAGCCAACCGTGAATAGAGTGAGTAACCAAGAACTGTGACGAAAAGAGACACAAGAATCAATGGCTGTACTCACGGATAAGAGACAGCTTCACCACAGACAGCTTCAAAAAGGAGCCTTTGAGGAAGACCGACCAACAGAGCAATCCTCCAGACAGAAGCAGAGCAATCCTCCACACAGAAGCAGAGCAATCCTCCACACAGAAGCAGAGCAATCCTCCACACAGAAGCAGAGCAATCCTCCACACAGAAGCAGAGCAATCCTCCACACAGAAGCAGAGCAATCCTCCACACAGAAGCAGAGCAATCCTCCACACAGAAGCAGAGCAATCCTCCACACAGAAGCAGAGCAATCCTCCACACAGAAGCAGAGCAATCCTCCACACAGAAGCAGAGCAATCCTCCACACAGAAGCAGAGCAATCCTCCACACAGAAGCAGAGCAATCCTCCACACAGAAGCAGAGCAATCCTCCACACAGAAGCAGAGCAATCCTCCACACAGAAGCAGAGCAATCCTCCACACAGAAGCAGAGCAATCCTCCACACAGAAGCAGAGCAATCCTCCACACAGAAGCAGAGCAATCCTCCACACAGAAGCAGAGCAATCCTCCACACAGAAGCAGAGCAATCCTCCACACAGAAGCAGAGCAATCCTCCACACAGAAGCAGAGCAATCCTCCACACAGAAGCAGAGCAATCCTCCACACAGAAGCAGAGCAATCCTCCACACAGAAGCAGAGCAATCCTCCACACAGAAGCAGAGCAATCCTCCACACAGAAGCAGAGCAATCCTCCACACAGAAGCAGAGCAATCCTCCACACAGAAGCAGAGCAATCCTCCACACAGAAGCAGAGCAATCCTCCACACAGAAGCAGAGCAATCCTCCACACAGAAGCAGAGCAATCCTCCACACAGAAGCAGAGCAATCCTCCACACAGAAGCAGAGCAATCCTCCACACAGAAGCAGAGCAATCCTCCACACAGAAGCAGAGCAATCCTCCACACAGAAGCAGAGCAATCCTCCACACAGAAGCAGAGCAATCCTCCACACAGAAGCAGAGCAATCCTCCACACAGAAGCAGAGCAATCCTCCAGACAGAAGCAGAGCAATCCTCCAGACAGAAGCAGAGCAATCCTCCAGACAGAAGCAGAGCAATCCTCCAGACAGAAGCAGAGCAATCCTCCAGACAGAAGCAGAGCAATCCTCCAGACAGAAGCAGAGCAATCCTCCAGACAGAAGCAGAGCAATCCTCCAGACAGAAGCAGAGCAATCCTCCAGACAGAAGCAGAGCAATCCTCCACACAGAAGCAGAGCAATCCTCCAGACAGAAGCAGAGCAATCCTCCACACAGAAGCAGAGCAATCCTCCACACAGAAGCAGAGCAATCCTCCACACAGAAGCAGAGCAATCCTCCACACAGAAGCAGAGCAATCCTCCACACAGAAGCAGAGCAATCCTCCAGACAGAAGCAGAGCAATCCTCCAGACAGAAGCAGAGCAATCCTCCAGACAGAAGCAGAGCAATCCTCCAGACAGAAGCAGAGCAATCCTCCAGACAGAAGCAGAGCAATCCTCCAGACAGAAGCAGAGCAATCCTCCAGACAGAAGCAGAGCAATCCTCCAGACAGAAGCAGAGCAATCCTCCAGACAGAAGCAGAGCAATCCTCCAGACAGAAGCAGAGCAATCCTCCAGACAGAAGCAGAGCAATCCTCCAGACAGAAGCAGAGCAATCCTCCAGACAGAAGCAGAGCAATCCTCCAGACAGAAGCAGAGCAATCCTCCAGACAGAAACAGAGCAATCCTCCAGACAGAAACAGAGCAATCCTCCAGACAGAAACAGAGCAATCCTCCAGACAGAAACAGAGCAATCCTCCAGACAAAAACAGAGCAATCCTCCAGACAAAAACAGAGCAATCCTCCAGACAAAAACAGAGCAATCCTCCAGACAAAAACAGAGCAATCCTCCAGACAGAAACAGAGCAATCCTCCAGACAGAAACAGGGCAATCCTCCAGACAGAAACAGGGCAATCCTCCAGACAGAAACAGAGCAATCCTCCAGACAGAAACAGAGCAATCCTCCAGACAGAAACAGAGCAATCCTCCAGACAGAAACAGAGCAATCCTCCAGACAGAAACAGAGCAATCCTCCAGACAGAAACAGAGCAATCCTCCAGACAGAAACAGAGCAATCCTCCAGACAGAAACAGAGCAATCCTCCAGACAGAAACAGAGCAATCCTCCAGACAGAAACAGAGCAATCCTCCAGACAGAAACAGAGCAATCCTCCAGACAGAAACAGAGAAATCCTCCAGACAGAAACAGAGAAATCCTCCAGACAGAAACAGAAATCCTCCAGACAGAAACAGAGCAATTCTCCAGACAGAAACAGAGCAATTCTCCAGACAGAAACAGAGCAATCCTCCAGACAGAAACAGAGCAATCCTCCAGACAGAAACAGAGCAATCCTCCAGACAGAAACAGAGCAATCCTCCAGACAGAAACAGAGCAATCCTCCAGACAGAAACAGAGCAATCCTCCAGACAGAAACAGAGAAATCCTCCAGACAGAAACAGAAATCCTCCAGACAGAAACAGAGCAATTCTCCAGACAGAAACAGAGCAATTCTCCAGACAGAAACAGAGCAATCCTCCAGACAGAAACGGGTGTAGGTCATAAGCCCCCCCCCGGTCATAAGCCCCCCGGTCAAGAGCCCCCCCCCCCCGTCATGAGCCCCCTTAGGTCAAGAGCCCCCTTAGGTCAAGAGCCCTCCCCCCCGGTCATGAGCCCCCCCGGTCACGAGCCCCCCTGTTTTTAAATCCTTATTTACCTATATTATTTAATCCTTATTGACACTTTTGTAGTTCATTACTGATTAGACAAAATATATGTATATCGGGGGGCGTGCCGCCCCCGAACCCCCCTGCCAGGTCATTAAACAATCATGAAGTGTGCAGTACAATAATCTAGCGGTTACAACAAACTACATTAGCAACTCTCAGTTATTTCTATCTAAGTAGTTCTTCATTTGTTTAACTAGGTAAATAAGGATTTAAAAAACATGGAGGGGGGGCTCGTGACCGGGGGGGGGGGGGGGGGGCTTATGACCTAGGGGGGCTCATTACCTAGGGGGGCTCATGACCGGGGGGGCTCATGACTGGGTGGCTCTTGACCGGGGGGGCTCTTGACCGGGGGGGCTCTTGACCGGGGGGGCTCTTGACCGGGGGGGGCTCTTGACCGGGGGGGGCTCTTGACCGGGGGGGCTCTTGACCGGGGGGGCTCTTGACCGGGGGGGGCTCTTGACCGGGGGGGCTCTTGACCGGGGGGGCTCTTGACCGGGGGGGCTCTTGACCGGGGGGGCTCTTGACCGGGGGGGCTCTTGACCGGGGGGGCTCTTGACCGGGGGGGCTCTTGACCGTACCCCGACAGAAACATATATACAAACGGGTGTATGACATGAGCCCCCTGACATAAAAAAAGGTTTATGTACAGGGGAGGAGAGTTGGCTTATGTCCTTACCCCCAAACAAACACACCCTTCCCGATACACAAAATAGTCCCTCATTCCGAAGAGGACAAAAAGCTTCTCCACCAACCCAAAGAGGAAAAATAATTCCTACAGATTTATTATTTCAAGAGCTTATGTACTTGTGCCTTCATTTATTATTTTCAATTCCCAACACACATACCTACACCACCCAGTAGTTTTTGCTGAAATCGCAGAGAACCGGAACATTTGAAGGCCAATAGTGATTAATGTTCTGGTACCTACTTGAACCTTGTAACCTACCTATACATTATATGATTTATGTATGCACATTTGACTTATTCAATCACCGTGAAGTATGAGTAGAGTATAGTTCAATCTAAACAAAATTGATCATCAGGTTCTCCCATTTTCAAAAACAAAGTAGCTGCACTGGAATATGTGAATTAAGTAAATAAATTAATGAAGGATAATGGTAGGCTGGTAGCTCATTTTTAAAATTGGTTTGATAATATATTAAAGCCAAAGTGCAAAATTAAAACATTTCTATAGTGCTAGAAACTTTTTTTAAAGAAATAACAAGAAGTTTAGCAATTCAGTGTAACTTTGATATTTATAATCAAAATATACTAGCAATTTGTAACTAACTAAATTAAAATATTTAGGTTGAAATAGGTATATTGCGATACATTAACCAACTTTTATCTCAAAATACACTAATACAGAAGCGCTAATAAAAATTATAGCTTTAGAACATTGATAAATTTATATTGTAACAGTATTGCGGTGCTTTTGAATTTGATGTGCAATATTTTAGAAGAAATTCGGTGCAGCAGGATGTAGCCCTTTCTTCCAGAAAAATTGTTTACAATTTAGCAGTGGGCGCAATTTAGGCTACCTGTGTAACCTTATGAAATTGTATAACGATCGGAATAAAGTAACAAACCCTAAGTTTTAACTCTCCTCACACATACCTAATTACCTATATACCATTCTAGTTGCTAGGTAGCTACCTAACTTCTAAGATTCTTAGCAAGAGTCCAAGAATATTAATCTTGTAAAGCCAAGTAGAATTAATATTGCAGCAGATCAAAAGAAGCTCAGTACATGAGTATTAATTTGTGATTTTTTTTAAACTATGTTAATTAAAGTTTTGGTGGTCTAAGAGAGAGGTTAATTAATTAGTGAGCCGCAATTTACCTGTTACGCCCTACTTAACAAATATAACCATTCATATTGAAAATTAATTAATGTCATTATCTTAATTCTTTTATATATATAGAAAATAACTCAGTTATTTAACTTATTTTTCAAACTGCAGAAAGCACAGAGATTCACTTTTAGAGATCGACAACAGTAAACGTTACAATAGACAATCATCGATATAAAATAATATTTAATGAAAGATGACGTAGTGAACGGGCGAATGTATTATTGTGAACAAAATTATTCAACCCGACCGAAAGGAGAAATTATGAAAAGTTAACATGTAGCTACTCACTTCAGCGTCAAGGCACATCGCCTACTAAGGGCCCACGCACACGAGCGTTCTTTGCCATCTGGCGATTCACGCTTGACCCTAAAATAGCATTAACTCTCGGGTGGCCACACGAGCGTTCTTTGCCGTCCGGCAGAGAGACGGACAATTCTGAAAGCAGGGTAATGCGTTCCCTTGACGGATGGTGACTGCCGTATTACCAGTCAATTCTATATTATCTACGTGTGGGTGCGCAAACGGACGGTTTGTTGCCACATCTTTCAATGGTAATTGTAATTAAATAGTAGAAATGGAAACATTTTTATTCAAAATAAAAGGAAAAAACTTTTGTCCCTACATTTTAACAGTCTTTGAGTTATTACAATGAAATAATAAAACGAGAAAACAGAGTTAATTCAGGTATTTCTTTATCGATAAAGCCCTTATGAATTTATATAAACTTTTTGAATGAATATGCACCGATACGTATTGGTAACCGATATACACGTACCAATAACAATTACTTTAAAATTTTGATCCGTTAAGGTATAGTGTGACTAGTTAGATAGCCTACAGTACGTGACTAGTTAGGTATAGTGTGACTGGTACATGCTGCATGTCACTCTCTATGCATCTGGGTTAATTTTCCGTTGCGACACACTCTCGTGTGCCCTCGTGTGCCCCCTCTCGTTCATTTGACGTTGCGTAGAAAAAACGCTCGTGTGCGGGGACCTAAAGGTTTGAATGTTATTTATAGTTTACTGCTCATTTAAAATATATAATTCTATAGATATTTGAAGTGAGAAATTCCTTTTGACATGATTATGGTCTGCAGAAGCAAAAAAAAACAACACGAGAAGAAGATGATTTGATTATGTATCTAATAATTCTTAAGAATTAAATATTAATTATTAATTTTATTATTGATATTAGTCGATTCAATGCCGTTTGCTGTCAAATTCGTAGCGCTAACGTGGGTATCGACTTAGCAGGGTACGGTCAAGAGCCCCCCGGTCATGAGCCCCCCTCACTGTTTTTTTTTAATCCTGATTTACCTAGTTAAACAAATGAAGATATACTTAGATAGAAATAACTGAGAGTTGCGAATGTAGTTTGTTGTATCCGCTAGTTTGTTGTTTAATGATTGTTTAATGACCTGGCAGGGGGGGGGGGGGGGTTCGGATATACATATATATTTTATGTTTAATCAGTAATGAACTACAAAAGTGTCAATATGGATTAAATAATATAGGTAAATAAGGATTAAAAAACAGGGGGGGAGGCTCATGACCGGATGTGGGGGGGGGGGAGCTTATTCCTACACCCCGACTTGGCAACCATTTCGACTCATAGTAGATATCGGAACATCTGTATCTAAGTGATATCTGAATTTACACTTCGAGTAGAAACACGAAAACCGATACATGGATTTAACAGCATCATCTTGACGTAGGTATGTCTGTTACGTGTTACCTTATAAACTATACCCAATAATTAATACACTCATAGGGGACAACGGCAGTTGTAAAGATACGAGCGGACATGCTATTGTATACTGGATCAACGTAAAGTAAACGATACTGGAACATCGGTTGTTGAACAGTGTTCCTCCAGTACCCTAAAACGAAATGGATAACCAATCAAGTGATATTTCGATGGTCAGTGCATTTATTGTTATGAATCTATTCTAAACTGCATATTGTAAATAAGCCCCGAGAGGTTCCTGAAGCTGTCTTTGGTGAATGGAAGAGAAGGGGAGTGCCGTCCCTTGGGTCCCAAACTGTTGTAATTTGGATTATGTATTGTCTATTTTATGTTTATCATGTTTTTAACTCTCCATGCAGTTTTAGAGGATAGCACTGGGCTCTACAATTACGAGATCTTAGATTTTGTGTTAGGTAGGCTCGTAAGCTTCATTTACTATCACCTCTTCATTTCCCTCTTCCATCCTTGAGTGCAGCCACCGGTGCTTGTGACATTTTTGTCACATTCCTCGGTAAGTGACAGCATTCACGAAGAAGCTTTTCAGTATCCATGAGCGTCGTTACTTTGTCCGTGTAGCCACTTTCCTTTCTGACTGCTTCTTCCAGTCCCTTGTATTTATTTTCCTTTTGACGTCAGCAACATAGCCTTTAGTTCCGTAAATAATTTAAAGTTGATGGGCTATTTAACATGTTCCATTTTAGAGTAAATTCAGCGTTATCGGACGGTTCCACATTTTCGGATATGAATTAAATGAATATAGTAATTATCATTATTTAATTCTTACTTAAATTGGTATCCATGATACCAATACGTTAAATACAAGTTTAGAAATAAAAATCAATACCTAAATCATTTTGCTACGTAAAATGCAGAACCCCATATCCGATAACTTGAGCTGTCACCTAGAGCCATAAGCTGCAAATGAGAAGATTAAAATTCATGGATTCCCATTATAGATAATTAAACTTAACGTGGTAATCGGACTCAATAAATATACAGTCTTGAACAAAAGTATTTGGTCTCCTTAGTTTTTCACGGTTTTGAATTGTAAAAGTTTATGTATATTTTTTGCAATTGAGAATATGGTGCATTCTTCAATATCTGACAGTATTAATATTATGTTTACCGTGAAGCAACCTGTAAGGAATTTTTATTCCATATAATACTATCTTCACCCATATGCCACGTTCAGATCATTGTTTTTTTTAAGCTTTTTATCGTGAATTCTTCCAGGTAATTTAAGTATAAGCATAAAAACATGCCCAAAAAATGGAACTAAGTGAATTTGAGAGAAGATAAATCATTGTGCACCATAAAGATGGGCTCAGTAAAACAAAAATCGCTGAAAATGTGAAATGTTCGAGATGTGCAGTTCAAACAACTTTAAAACGGTTTATGGACACTAAACATATTAAAACTGTACAAAAATCAGGTAGAAAGAAGAGCACATCACCTCGTCATGACCTATCTCTTATTATCAGGCAGTCACTTAAAAACAGGAGAAAAACATCTTCAGAGCTGCCTGCAGATTTTAACGAGGAGAGCGAAATTTCTGCCAGAACATTTAGAAGAAGGATGGTAGATCATTGTCTGAGAGAGTGTAAAACTAGAAATAAGCCGTTCATATCTGAGACCAATAAATAGAAGCTTCTCCAATGGGCCAAAAATCACTCGGATTGGACAAGCGAGCGAGCAATGGTCTAAGCCCTATGGTGATCTGGTCTGATGAAAGTAACTATGAGGTATGTTAACCCAATCATCTAGTAAAATTACCAATTGAAGCGCTCAACTTTATTGCAGTTTTTGTCCTGATAATGACCTATGAATAATATTTCAATGTTTTACTTTTTCCCTAAGATTTTTGGCCCCTATGGCGCAACCTATGTTCCTCCCTGAATTGGGGAGGCTTATAAGGCTGAATGTCTGGTCCCAACTGTAAAACATGGCGGTGGCTCCGTGATGGTATGAGCCTGCATGTTTTCCTCAGGGCCCGGTGAAATGATTTTTGTCAAGGAAGAATGACTTCAGCCACTTACAGCCACGGTTTCTGAAGTATTGTGCCCATCAAATTATTGCCATTTTACACCCGTGATAGTCTCCAGACAACATTATCTTCCAACAAGACAATGCTCCATGCCACACAGCCAAGAAAAACAGTGACTGGTTCGAGGAAAAGACCATCAGCATGATGAAGTGGCCAGCTCAGATCCACGACCTGAACCCTATCGAGCACTTGTGGGGAACTCTTGGAAAAGCCATTAGGAACATCCCAATTAAGAACAAAGATCTGTTATACCAAATACTTATATAGTAGAATGGGGCAAAATTAATCCTGGAAATTGTAAAAGGCTCCATTCCTAACCGCATAAAGGCGGTTATTAAAGCCAAAATGGGATTGACCAAGTATTAGAATAGTTGTTTATTGATTAATATGAAACATTCATTTGATTAGAACTATAGTTTCATAAAAGCGGTGCTTGTCTGTATTGTTCTATTCACTTTAAAATTTAAGTATCTCCGAGTAATTTAAATAGTAATTTTTCTAGGAAAATACATCCACGGTGGCACAGTGATAGAGGTACAGGCAAGAGGACAGATGGCCACACGTTCGATACCCGGACGCATCACTTCATTTTTTCCCATTTAATTTATGTAAAACATTATGCAACATTAATCCAATTCATATGCACCTAAACGTACAGTACGTTATATCAATAAAGTAAGATTTTTCGATTTCAATTAATTTATTTATTGTGCAAGTGGATATCGTTTCGAAGCATATTAGATATATAATTAGGCGTCTGTTCAATGCAGAATCCCTATGTATGTTGGATGTCGTAATAAATATAATGTACAGTGAACTTACATCTATAGTGAACTCCTGTATAGTGAACTCCTGTATAGTGAACCATCCTGAATAGTAGAGTCCTCTATAAGTCTATAGTGAACTAATTGAAGTTCACCATAGAGGAGTTCTAATGTATAACATATAACGTGAAAATAACAGAATAAAGAAATTCTAATTATTGTTTCACCAAAGGAAACTATAAATAAATATAAATCTTTCTATTCAACGCTGTTATAACGGTATCTCTTCGAGGCCAAATATACTTGATATGATGCCGTTTAGCGGTGCAAGCGAATAGTGGATTAATGTCTACTAGATGTCACCATGTCTAATTTGTTACTGGTGTTCGATGTCGGAGAAGCAGTTATACAGAATCGTTTAGACATCGAATCGATACATTCATGTTTCCTGGGGAGGACCTTTAAGTTGTAGTACAGTTAATATTAAACTTAAGAAAATTGGTCCTAAATCAATTCAGAACATTTAATTATGTAATATTAGTAAATCCTTAACTCATTAAAATTTATTTAAAGGTCCTCTCCACTCTTAATTTAAAAATTCTGGAATTGCTTTAAATATGTAGAACTAAGGTTATATAAATTATGTATAACAGTAAACAGAATTTAAATCGATCACGTATTCTGTTCACAATTAATTATATAAGAAATATTCACATTTTGCTTTTTTTCATTCTGAGATTCATAAGAAGATAAAGGCCCCATAATTGAGTAGGTATGTTCGTTCGTATATAGGGTAGGATCTGGTCATCAATGGGACAAAAGACACAGAAAGATTGATATTTCATTTACTATGGGCAAAGTATGAAAAATAAAAAATCCATGTGCAATATAGATATTCCTCGAATGCTATCACATATTCTGTTGACTAGAAAAAATTAAATAAACAAAAAAAATTGTCCCATTGCACTGGTGAACAATGGGACATACCCTGGTGAACGATGGGACAGTTTATCAAATTTGTTTATTGTAGAGGTTATGGTCAAATTTCAAGTTCGAATTATCTCTTTATGTTGTCCCACACTTAGTTGGTTCATATAATATCAGTTTAATGTCCTTCAGCTTCACCGAAGCCATGTCAGGAACATTTGGAAAATTAAGCTCATTGCACTTGAATCTTCGCCTAACATCAATATTTCGTATATATCTTTTTCATGCTTTTGGCTAACAAAATACGTTTTAGAAGTCGCATAGAATTCTACAAAAGCATTAGTTCTTCAGACAAATGGATCAGTTAGATTAAGAGTTCTTTACCAGACCAAGAACAATAGTTCACAGGCCATCTACGGCGGATACTTTATTAAGTGATTTCCTTAGTTGCACCAGCAAAAAACTTTTCTTTCTCTGGTGTATCAGTTGCAATCATGCAGCGTCTTTTTTTTTATTAGTGAAATTTGTTTTCTATGCAGTGTTTTGTGATGACCTCAGATTGCTAAAGCCCTTGAACATGGTCGAAAGTCCCGCTTCAGCTGGAAGCTCTGTTTCTACAAGAAGCCCTGAAGCTTCAATTCACGTTATTGTATCAAAATTAGATATTTATTGATTCATATGGTATAACTAGACGGTTTGGTTGAAAATACGGCACTGTCCCATTGTTAACCAAATTTTCTGTCCCAATGATCACCATGACGCCATTTTGAAAACATGGGTATAGCGGTTCAACTACAAAAGTATAAAGGCATTCCTTTCATATGATCATATTTTATATATTACTTAATATTGTAGAAAAATGCCGTAAGCTTATATGTTAAATAACAAGATTTATAACAATTGAAACAAATTACGAAAAATTTAGTTTTCCCACCTCTAAAACACGTTTTCGCTTTTACACAGAACTGACTGCACCCAACCGCTGAATGCAATGCGAGTGAATGCATTGAAGTATGCCTAATTTACCACTAAGATTTCGTTAAAAATTACCCTCAAATAAAAAAGTTATTCAGCATGTCCCATTGTTCCCAGTGTCCCATTGATGACCATCCTCCCCTACATAGTACATACTTATTCAAATGCAGTGTTTTCAAATAAACAGTTCTCTAGATAGGAAAAATGTTATGATATATGAAAACTATTAGTAAGAAATACTCAATTAGGTACTTGGATTCTTTATGTGGATCAATAATCTTGGAATCAGCTTTGTTATTGTTTTGAATTTGTCGGATCTAGTAAGCCTATCGCACAAGGGGCTTTTTCTTTGCTTGAAATTCAGAGGTGTAGTAGAAAGAACGGAAACAAATCTTAAATTACATATTATAATATTACTATATAACCAAATTTGAAATGGTTTGCAGTTTTATAATCAGTTACCTTCCCAACAAACATATGAATGTCGATTCGATGCCGTTTGCAGTCGAATTCGTAGCGCTAACGGTGGGTATCGACTTAGCAACCATTTCGACTCATAGTAGATACCGGAATGTCTGTTTCTAAATGATATCTTAATTTACACTTCGAGTAGAAACACGTAAACCTATATATGGTTTTAACAGCATCAAATTGACGTCGGCATGTCTGTTTCCAGACGATATCTGAATTTATACTTCATTCGACCAGAAGTGCAAAAACAAAAAAATAGTTTCAAATTTGGAAATTCATTTTCTTATCTCCCTGTTTTATAATACGTATACCCAGCAAACATGAATGAATCTATTCGATGTCTAAACGACTCTGTAAAACTTCTCTTCCGACATCGAATACCAGTAACAAATTAGACATGGTGACATCAAGTAGACATCAATCCGATATCCGTTTGCACCGCTAAACCGCATCATATCAAGTATATTTGGCATCGAAGCGATACCGTTTTAACAGCGTTGAATAGAAAGATAAATTACGACATCCAACATACATAGGGAATCTCCATCGAACAGACGCCTAATTATATATCTAATATGTTTTGAAACGATATCCACTTGCATCCAATAAATAAATTAATTAAAATTGAAAACTCTTACTTCATTGATATAACGTACTGTACATTTAGATGCATATCAATTTGATTTTTGTTACATATTGTTATGTGTAAATTAAATGGGAAGAAATGAAGTGATGTGTCCTGGTATCGATCGTGGGACCCTCCGTCTTCGTGCCTGAAACTCTGTCACATTGCCACCGTGGATGTATTAGGCTGAAAAAAAAATTTGATATTAAACGACCCGGAGATACTTAAAGATATTTTAAAGTGAAATAGAACAATACAGGCAAGCACCGCTTTTTTAACCAAAATCACAACTTATTCTTATTACAAATAGTAAAGAGTTGGTTAAATTTTTATATAATTGTAACTCCTTAAAATTTTCGTTCCTTCTGAGTTCAAATTAAAGAAAATGTTTTGAGGTCACGACTTAGAAGAAATTAATATATAATTAGATTTTTATAATTATTGTGTTTCATTGAACAAACAGGAATTTTGTGCTCTGTGAAATATTTTTAGCAGTAAGGTATATGTTCCAAGTTATTAATAGGGTCTATATTTTCGAACACGTGATAAAGGAAAATATAATATAATTATTATTTAACTACTACCCAGCAAACAAGAATGTATCTATTCGATGTCTAAACGACTCTGTATAACCTCTCTTCCGACATCGAATACCAGTAACAAATTAGACATGGTGACATCAAGTAGACATCAATCCGATATCCGTTTGCACCGCTAAACCGCATCATATTAAGTATATTTCGCATCGAAGCGATACCGTTATAACAGCGTTGAATAGAAAGATAAATTACGACATCTAACATACATAGGGATTCTGCATCGAACAGACGTCAAATTATATATCTAATATGCTTCGAAACGATATCCACTTGCATCCATAAAATAAAGAAATTAAAATTGAAAATTCTTACTTCATTGATATAACGTACTGTACATTTAGATGCATATCAATTTGATTAATGTTACGTGTAAATTAAATGGGAAGAAATGAAGTGATGTGTCCTGGTATCGTTCGTGGGCCCATCCGTCCTCGTGCCAGTACCTCTGTCACATTGCCACCATGGATGCATTTGACTAATAAAAAATTTTGATATTAAACGACCCGGAGATACTTAAAGATATTTTAAAGTGAATAGAACAACACAGGCAAGCACTGCTTTTATTACCAAAATCACAACTTATTGTTATTACAAATAGTAATGAGTTGGTCAAATTTTTATATAATTGTAACTCCTTAAATATTTCGTTCTCTATGAGTTCAAATTATAGAAAATGTTTTCAGGCCACGACTTAGAATAAAGATGAAAGCTCTGTGATGCATTAATTAAAATTAATAGATCATTAAATTTTTATAATTATTGTGTTTCATTGAACAAACAGGAATTTTGTGCTCTGAGAAATATTTTTTGCACTAGGGTATATATTTCAAGTTATTAATAGGGTCTATAATTTCGGACACGTGATAAAGGAAAATATAATAATTATTATTTAATTACTATTTAATTAGAAGCAAAATAGCTGAAGGTATGAAACCAAATGAAATAAAAGTTAAATAACGATTATTATATATAGATTTATTGAGCCCGATAACCACTTTAAGTTTAATTATCTATATTGTGAATCACTGAATTTCAATTGTCTCATTTGCAGCTTTTGGCACTATGGTGAAAGCTCAAGTTATCGGATGTGGGGTTCTGCATTTTATGTGGAAAAATTAAAAAAATCTAAACTTGTATTTTACGTACTGGTATCATGGATACCAATTTAAGTAAGAATTGAATAATGATAATTATTATTAGTTATTTCTTACATATTCGAAAATGTGGAACCGTCTGATAACACAGAATTTACTCTAAAATGAAACATGTTAAATAGCTCATCAACTTTTAATTATTTACGTTAAGTAGAGGTTTAACGTCTGCTTCGGAACCAAAGGCCATGTCGCTAACGTCAAAAGAAAATGAAATACAAGGGACTGGAAGAAGCAGTGAGAATGGAAAGTGGCTCCATGGACGAAGTCACGACGCTCATGAATGCTGAAAAGCTACTCCGTGAATGCTGTCACAATTACCGAGGAATGTGACAAAAATAGTCACAAGCACCGGTGGCTGCACTCAAGGATGGAAGAGGGAAATGAAGAGGTAATAGTAAATGAAGTCTACGAGCCTACATAACAGAAAATCTTAGACTTCATACGTCCCCTTAGACCCTAGCGCTATCCTCTAAAACTGCATGAAGAGTTAAAAACATGAAAAAACATAAAATAGACTATACATAATCCAAATTACAACAGTTTGGGTCCCAAGGGACGCCACCCCACTTCTCTTCTATTCACCAAAGACAGCTTCAGGAACCCCTCGGGGCTTATTTACAATAAGCAGTTTAGGATAGATTCATAACAACAAATGCACTGGCCATCGAAAAATCACTTGATTGGTTATTCATTTCATTTTCACGGTACTGGAGGAACACTGTTCAACAACCGATGTTCCAATATCGCTTACTTTACGTTGATCCATTGTACAATCGCACTAGCGTGCTAATGCCTTATCGTACCTTTACAACTGCCGTAGTCCCTTATAAGTTATAAGTGTATTAATTTTAAAAGGAGCACTACGTTATAGAAAGGTACAATCCAATTGAATAGAAATAATTACTACATTTCTTCACGTATCATAAAACAGGAAGATGAGAAGAAAATGAATTTCAAAATTTGTAACTATTTTTTTAAAACTACGTATCTGTTTTCGCACTTCTGGTCGAAGTATAAATTTAGATATCGTTTGGAAACAGACATGCCGACGTCAAGATGATGCTGTTAAAACCATGTATCGGTTTTCGTGTTTCTACTCGAAGTGTAAATTCAGATATCATTTAGAAACAGACATTCCGATATCTACTATGAGTCGAAATGGTTGCTAAGTCGATACCCACCGTTAGCGCTACGAATTCGACAGCAAACGGCATCGAATCGACATTCATATGTTTGTTGGGTATTTAATTCGTAACATAATAACTGAAGGTATGATACCAATTGAAATAAAAGTTAAATAATGATTAAATATAGATTTATTGAGTCCGATTACCACTTTAAGTTTAATTATCTATAATGTGAATCACTGAATTTTAATCGTCTCATTTGCACAGCTTTTGGCACTAGGTGAAAGCTCAAGTTATCAGATATGGGGTTCCGCATTTTACGTAGAAAAATTATTTAGGAATTGATTTTTATTTCTAAACTTGTATTTTACGTACTGGTATCATGGATACCAATTTAAGTAAGAATTAATTAAAGAATTATATTTATTTCTTATGTATCCGAAAATGTGGAAACGTCCGATAACACTGAATCTACTCTAAAATGGAACATGTTAAATAGCCCATCAACTTTTAATTATTTACGTTAAGTAGAGGATTAACGTCTGCTTCGGAACCAAAGTCCATGTCGCTGACGTCAAAAGGAAATGAAATACAAGGTACTGGAAGAAGCAGTCAGAAAGGAAAGTGGCTCCATGGACAAAGTTACGACGCTCATGGATGCTGAAAAGCTACTCCGTGAATGCTGTCACTTACCGAGGAATGTGACAAAAATGGTCACAAGCACCGGTGGCTGCACTCAAGGATGGAAGAGGGAAATGAAGGGCCGATAGTAAATGAAGCCTACGAGCCTACCTAACACAAAATCTAAGACCTCGTAATTGTAGAGCATAATCCTAGCGCTATCCTCTAAAATTGCTTGGAGAGTTAAAACATGACAAAAATAAAATAAACGACACGTGATCCGAATTACAACAGTTTGGGACCCAAAGCACGCCACCCCTTCTCTTCCATTCACCAAAGACAGCTTCAGGAACCCCTCGGTGCTTATTTACAATAAGCAGTTTAGAATAGATTCATAACAATAAATGCACTGACCATCGAAAAATCACTTGATTGATTACCCATCTCATTTTCACGGTACTTGAGGAACCCTGTTCAACAACCAATGTTCCAGTATCGCTTACTTTACGTTGATCCAGTGTACAATAGCACTAGTGTGCCAATGTTCCATCGTACCTTTTTAACTGTCGTTTAAAGGGAGCATTACGTACGTTATATAGAAAGGTACAATCCAATTGAATAGAAATAATTCCTACATTTCTATAAATATTAGAAAAAAGGGAGATAAGAGAATGAATTTCCAAATTCGAAACGATTCTTTTAAAACTACGTATCTGTTTTCTTTTCGTACTTCTGGTCGAAGTATAAATTCAGATATCGTTTGGAAACAGACATGCCAACGCCAAGATGATGATGTTAAACCCATCTATCGGTTTTCGTGTTTCTATCCGAAGTGTAAATTCAGATATCATTTAGAAACCGACATTCCGATATCTACTATGAATCGAAATGGTTGCTAAGTCGATACCCACCGTTAGCGCTACGAATTCGACAGCAAACGGCATCGAATCGACATTCATATGTTTGTTGGGTAGGAATGTAGGACTAATTTCTATTCAATTGGATTGTACCTTTCTATATAACGTACGTTGTGCTTCCTTTAAACTATACCCAATAATTAATACACTTATAGGGGACTACGGCAGTTGTAAAAGTACGATCGGGCATTGACACGCTAGTGCAATTGTACAATGGATCAACGTAAAGTAAGCGATACTGGAACGATGGTTTTTGAATATATTGTTCCTCCAGTACCGTGAAAATGAATGGATAACCAATCAAGTGATTTTTCGATCGCCAGTGCATTTATTGTAATGAATCTAGCTATTCTAAACTGATTATTGTAAATAAGCCCCGAGTGGTTCCTGAAGCTGTCTTTGGTAATGGAAGAGAAGTGGGGTGGTGTCCCTTGGGACCCAAACTGTTGTAATTTGGATTATGTATTGTATATTTCATGTTTACCATGTTTATCCTGTTTTTAACTCTCCATGCAGTTTTAGAGGATAGCGCTAGGGTTGTGCTCTACAATTACGTACGAGATCTTAGATTTTGTGTTAGGTAGGCTTGTAGACTTCATTTAATATCACCTCTTCTTTTCCCTCTTCCATCCGGGCCTTGAGTGCAGCCACCGGTGCTTGTAACCATTTTTGTCACATTCCTCGGAAAGTGACAGCATTCACGGAGTAGCTTTTCAGTATCTATGAGCGTCGTGACTTTGTCAATGGAGCCACTTTCCTTTCTGACTGCTTCTTCCAGTCCCTTGTATTTCATTTTCTTTTAACGTCAGCGTCATGGCCTTTGATTTCGAAGCAGATGTTAAACCTCTACTAAACGTAAATAATTAAAAGTTGATGGGCTATTTAACATGTTCCATTTTAGAGTAAATTCTGTGTTATCGGACGGATCCGCATTTTCGAATATGTAAGATATAAATATAATAATTATCATTATTCAATTCTTACTAAAATTGGTATCCATGATACCAGTACGTAAAATACAAGTTTAGAAATAAAAATCAATACATAAATAATTTTTCTACGTAAAATGCACAACCCCATATCCGATAACTTGAGCTTTCACCTAGTGCCAAAAGCTGCAAATGAGACGATTAAAATTCAGTGATTCACATTATAGATAATTAAACTTAAAGGTCCTCTCCAGGCTCCGGGAAAAAAATGAGTTTATTACATAAAGTTATAGAACTAAGGTCTACGATCATGATTCCGCAAACCGCATACAATTTGGTTCAGTATATATTTTATTATTTGCTTTAAAGTTTTTTAATACTCTGTGAGCAACAATCGAGCGAATCTCCAACATGACGCTGAGAAAGAAGATTGTACAGTCTTTGTTTTGATTTACAAATTTAGATTTTTAAACAAAATATGCGTTTTTAGCCATCTTTTAAGATATTAATTGTTATTAAAAGTATATAAACGTTTCTTTAATAAGTTTATCCAAATTAAAACCTTTAAACGAATAATAAATAGATTTATTAAACCAATTACCTAGTTGACAATCAAAACAAATGGTGTACATTCTTTTTCTTCAGACTGAAAATTAGAAAGTCTGAGGTAAAGTAGGTTTTGTGAAGTTTGGATTATAAAAATCTTTGAAAGCATTTAAAATTTAAAATATGCTATCAAATTTTATGGGGTTTGCAGTAAAATGTTAAGAAACATTAGCCTCGTTGAATTAAGCAAAAAAAAAATTTGCTTGGAGGGGACCTTTAAAGTTGTAATCGGACTCATTAAATCTATATATAATGAATTAATGATCATTATTTAACTTTTATTTCAATTGGTATCATACTTTCAGCTATTATGTTACTAATTAAATAGTAGTTAAATAATAATAATTAATATATTTTCCTTTATCACGTGTTCGAAAATATAGACACTATTAATAACTTGGAGCATATAGTACCCTACTGCTAAAAATATTTCACAGAGCACAAAATTCCTGTTTGTTCAATGAAACACAATTATACAAGTCAAATTATCAAACTAATTACTAAACTATTATGACTTATATTTACTGAGTGAGAGTTAATCTCTATATGGTCAAATTTTAATTAATGCATTCATTAATTAGAACTTTCATCACAAAGCTTTCATCTGTATTCTAAGTCGTGGCCTCAAAACATTTTCTTAAATTTGAATTCATAGAGAACGAAATTGTTAAGGAGTTACAATTATATAAAAATTTGACCAACTCATAACTATTTGTAATAAGAATAAGTTGTGATTTTGGTTATAAAAGCGGTGCTTGCCTGTATCGTTCTATTCGCTTTAAAATATCTCTAAGTATCTCCGGGTCGCTTAATATCAACTTTTTTATATAGGTAAATGCATCCACGAACGATTCCTGGACACATCACTTCATTTCTTCCCATTTAATTTATGTATAAAATTATGTAACATAAGTCAAATTGATATGCACCTAAACTTACAGTGCGTTATATCAATGAAATAAGAGTTTTCAATTTTAATTTATTTATTTATTGGATGCAAGTGGATATCGTTTCGAAGCATATTAGATATATAATTTGGCGTCTGTTCGATGCAGAATCCCTATGTATGTTAGATGTCGTAATTTATCTTTCTATTCAACGCTGTTATAACGGTATCGCTTCGATGCCAAATATACTTAATATGATGCGGTTTAGCGGTGCAAACGGATATCGGATTGATGTCTACTTGATGTCACCATGTCTAATTTGTTACTGGTATTCGATGTCGGAAGAGAGGTTGTACAGAGTTGTTTAGACATCGAATAGATACATTCATGTTTGCTGGGTTAGTTCTAATGAATAGAGAAATAAAAAAAAAGAGTGGAAGGGACATTTAAAAAAAAATAAAATAATGAGTTCCACCTTTATACGTCAAGTGGTGGTATTTAGATTAAGGGCCATATTTCTTTTCAACTGGTTAGATACAACTATTGTTGGTTAATTACTGTATTAATTGGAGACTTTACATTGCTCAATTTATAATTTTTAATAAATATTTTGGAATTGATCTCAATAGAAATTAAGCTGTGTAGTCTAGCTTTTAAAATAAACAAGTGACGATACAGTGGTGCAATATATTTCCAACGTCGGTGATAAAACTACATTGAGAAAAAAATATTTATTTCAGTTAATATTCATATTTCAAGCGGATATCTTCTCTACAATTTTCTTAATTATAGATATTTACCTAAAATTGTAAGCAAGAAACTTAAGACTTTTGGAGATTAAAGGCTTATGCATTTTGCAATGCATAAGCTTCCTTTCACCAAATTATGAAACAAATTTGTTTTTACCTTGGTAGGTGAATTGACTTAAACAAAATATTTCATTATATTTATCCTGTTTGAGGTGTATGAAAGAAAATGTATGGAATAACCCTGAACATATCATAAAAAAACAAGTGGAGACGAAAATGGATTGAAGAGTTTCTTGAAAATAAATTTATACCTGAAATTATGTGTAATTGATCGGGTGGTTACAACTATGTTCTTTGATAATTAGTTACATTAGAACTACACTTCATATTCAATATTTTCTTTAATAATCTTCGGATTTGCTGTTTTATTTGTGAGTACAGTGCATCTGTACTTATTATTTACAGTTAGAAACCTTCTTAAATCCGTCCACTAACGGAATTTTGTTCGTTACTTAATTGATCTAAATCTATTGACGTTAACGAATTGATAGAAATATTGACAGAGTGTGGGGGTCATTGATATTCCAATTACTTAAAAAATTCATTGAATCCATTCATTTGTAGATCAAAACTCCTTTGATATTTATTGATGGGTCTTCTATAAAATTGAGCGTGAGTGGGCAAAGCGTCAATATATTATTGATCAATAATAATTTCCAGTGGCTAAAAGTCGCAACGAATGCGATACCGACACGCGCATTTGGAGAATCAAATTGAAAATTGAAGTAAAACATTGACAGTGTATGGGCACAATGTTATAGACGTCAATAAATTAATATCAATAAATTTATCGCATATGGGCGCCGTAAAGGCCATTTTACGCGCTACGATAAATTGGAGCGATTTATTGAACACAGATATCGTAACAATTTATCAGGTGATTGAGGGCAGTATTAACAGGCAACAATTTTTAAGTTTTTTAAACCAATATTTTTATTTTACCAGGTGTCTTGGAAGAAACATTATGCATTTGGAATGTGCTTATCTTTAGATAACGATATCTTGGAACCCTGTTTACACTTTCAAAGTTGTCGTTACGATTGGTATAAATTTGAACCTGTTACCACCAATCGCACGATCTAATACCAACTCCAATGAATTGCTACGATCACCTGTTTACACGCAATGACAAATTGTAACAACCTCTTCATTACGATAAATCACTACAATTTATCGTAATGAGGAAAGGGGCCTTTACAGACCGCATTGGTTGAGTAGCTTATTTGTTATGAGCTTAGTCACCTATTAACGTTCCAGCCTCTTAACTATTTCTTTCTACTTTATGGGGATAGAGAGGGGATACTGTACTGTATGGGGATAGAGAGGGGATACTGTACTGTATGGGGATAGAGAGGGGATACTGTACTGTATGGGGATAGAGGGGATACTGTACTGTATGGGGATAGAGAGGGGATACTGTACTGTATGGGGATAGAGGGGATACTGTACTGTATGGAGATAGAGAGGGGATACTGTACTGTATGGAGATAGAGAGGGGATACTGTACTGTATGGGGATAGAGAGGGGATACTGCACTGTATGGGGAGAGAGAGGGGATACTGTACTGTATGGGGATAGAGAGGGGATACTGTACTGTATGGGGATAGAGAGGGGATACTGTACTGTATGGGGATAGAGAGGGGATACTGTACTCTATGGGGATAGAGAGGGGATACTGTACTGTATGGGGATAGAGAGGGGATACTGCACTGTATGGGGATAGAGAGGGGATACTGCACTGTATGGGGATAGAGAGGGGATACTGCAGTGTATGGGGATAGAGAGGGGATACTGCACTGTATGGGGATAGAGAGGGGATACTGCACTGTATGGGGATAGAGAGGGGATACTGTACTGTATGGGGATAGAGAGGGGATACTGCACTGTATGGGGATAGAGAGGGGATACTGTACTGTATGGGGATAGAGAGGGGATACTGTACTGTATGGGGATAGAGAGGGGATACTGTACTGTATGGGGATAGAGAGGGGATACTGTACTGTATGGGGATAGAGGGGATACTGTACTGTATGGAGATAGAGAGGGGATACTGTACTGTATGGAGATAGAGAGGGGATACTGTACTGTATGGAGATAGAGAGGGGATACTGTACTGTATGGGGATAGAGAGGGGATACTGCACTGTATGGGGAGAGAGAGGGGATACTGTACTGTATGGGGATAGAGAGGGGATACTGTACTGTATGGGGATAGAGAGGGGATACTGTACTGTATGGGGATAGAGAGGGGATACTGTACTCTATGGGGATAGAGAGGGGATACTGTACTGTATGGGGATAGAGAGGGGATACTGCACTGTATGGGGATAGAGAGGGGATACTGCACTGTATGGGGATAGAGAAGGGATACTGCAGTGTATGGGGATAGAGAGGGGATACTGCACTGTATGGGGATAGAGAGGGGATACTGCACTGTATGGGGATAGAGAGGGGATACTGTACTGTATGGGGATAGAGAGGGGATACTGCACTGTATGGGGATAGAGAGGGGATACTGTACTGTATGGGGATAGAGAGGGGATACTGTACTGTATGGGGATAGAGAGGGGATACTGTACTGTATGGGGAGAGAGAGGGGATACTGTACTGTATGGGGATAGAGAGGGGATACTGTACTGTATGGGGATAGAGAGGGGATACTGCACTGTATGGGGATAGAGAGGGGATACTGTACTGTATGGGGATAGAGAGGGGATACTGTACTGTATGGGGATAGAGAGGGGATACTGTACTGTATGGGGATAGAGAGGGGATACTGCACTGTATGGGGATAGAGAGGGGATACTGCAGTGTATGGGGATAGAGAGGGGATACTGCACTGTATGGGGATAGAGAGGGGATACTGCACTGTATGGGGATAGAGAGGGGATACTGCACTGTATGGGGATAGAGAGGGGATACTGCACTGTATGGGGATAGAGAGGGGATACTGCACTGTATGGGGATAGAGAGGGGATACTGCACTGTATGGGGATAGAGAGGGGATACTGCACTGTATGGGGATAGAGAGGGGATACTGTACTGTATGGGGATAGAGAGGGGATACTGTACTGTATGGAGATAGAGAGGGGATACTGTACTGTATGGAGATAGAGAGGGGATACTGTACTGTATGGGGATAGAGAGGGGATACTGTACTGTATGGGGATAGAGAGGGGATACTGTACTGTATGGGAATAGAGAGGGGATACTGTACTGTATGGGGATAGAGAGGGGATGCTGTACTGTATGGGGATAGAGAGGGGATGCTGTACTGTATGGGGATAGAGAGGGGATACTGTACTGTATGGGGATAGAGAGGGGATACTGTACTGTATGGGGATAGAGAGGGGATACTGCACTGTATGGGGATAGAGAGGGGATACTGTACTGTATGGGGATAGAGAGGGGATACTGTACTGTATGGGGATAGAGAGGGGATACTGTACTGTATGGGGATAGAGAGGGGATACTGTACTGTATGGGGAGAGAGAGGGGATACTGTACTGTATGGGGATAGAGAGGGGATACTGTACTGTATGGGGATAGAGAGGGGATACTGTACTGTATGGGGATAGAGAGGGGATACTGTACTGTATGGGGATAGAGAGGGGATACTGTACTGTATGGGGATAGAGAGGGGATACTGTACTGTATGGGGATAGAGAGGGGATACTGTACTGTATGGGGATAGAGAGGGGATACTGTACTGTATGGGGATAGAGAGGGGATACTGAACTGTATGGGGATAGAGAGGGGATACTGTACTGTATGGGGATAGAGAGGGGATACTGTACTGTATGGGGATAGAGAGGGGATACTGTACTGTATGTGGATAGAGAGGGGATACTGTATTGTATGTGGATAGAGAGGGGATACTGTACTGTATTAAGATAGAGAAGGGATGCTGAACTGTATGGTGATATATTGGGATACTGGATTATTTCGGTATAATTCGGTAAAATGAAGTGTAATTTGGCATTATTAATTTATTTATTTGAACAAAATATTCCCTTACAAATTTCAATACAACTGGAACGCCGGGATACGTTCCAGTTGTATAAAATATGAATTTCAAAATAAAATAAAAAAATTTAGGAGAGTATAAAGCCCGTAAAGCTACAAGGATTGTGGGGCATCTTAATTATGTAACTAAAAAGTTTGTGTAAGTATCCATCGTTACAGCATTTACTTCAGGCAAGAAATAGGCTAGTCAACGAAATAGGGTCAACCCGGACATAATTTGAAAAAAGACAAGTTTGGTACCATTAGAAGCGCAATTTCAAGTACTCCATTCATGTGAAAATCCACCGAAATCCTGTTTGAGCAAAAAAATATTTTTGAATTTGAATGAGGGGCACTTGAAATGTCTTTTGGATGATTTTCAACAAAATTTCTAACTTGCATTAACTCCTGATCTATTTGTACTTGTCACTTATTTTTTGTATATTATCTTGGTATTGAATTTGTTTTCTCATTTTCGAAATATATATGAAAAAAAAATTATGTCAGGTGGTGTGAAAATTTAAAAAAATAGTGTATTTAATTGTTTATAAATGTAATTTTTCGTTATTTTTCAACAGTAATTTGTTTAATTCTTTTAAATTTCTTCTATTACGACATTATCATGTTTTACATTATGGTCCTTTAATTTAAGTACAATTTCTTTTCTAAGGGTCTACAAAATTTAAACGAGCGAAACAATATTGTTAAGTTCAGTTTTTTTAAAGACTATATTCCTCAATTAAAAATAAAAATTAAACGCAAGAAAAAACGCAGCAGCGGCAGCTGATTCGGACTGAACCGAGGAATCATTGAGGTGCGTCTCGGCAAATGTGTTACCACATCTGCACTTCCAAATCAGACTCTTCCTATTCATGTAAGGGCACACAGTAATACCATCTGCTCATTTACTATCCCTCTTTTTTTGATTCACTGCATCAGTGCCTTCAATCTGACATATCATTAATGTCATATTTTCTTCCTATTTTTATTATTTAGTGTATTTTGATGATTGAATATTGTTAGTTGTCTATGCATTTTTACATTCATTTTTAATGTTGCCCGAAAATTCCCTTCACCATAAGGGTATTATATAGGGGCTTGAGGAATTGATGTAATTTCTTCTTTTCAATAAATCCTTGTCCTTATCCCTGTCAAGTCAACAAGGCTCGAGCACTGAAGAGAATCCTGCTTCTCTTCCTGTTTTACAACGTCATTCACTGCCACATGTCTTCGATGACGGCCAGAACTGTACCTACAAGACACGTCATGCAATCCTCTGACATCCATCCAACTACCACAGCGGTAAGAATGAGGTTCAAAAAACTCTGACACCCAATTCAAGAGCAATGGCTACCCTCAGAACCTCAGGATGAAGCTGTGTACCCAATGACTGTATGAGAATAGCATTCAACCACACTCCAGTTTCCTCAAGAAATGCAGATGACAGTCGTGTTCTTGCCACCTAAGAAGCTCTTGCCAACAGACTCTCCATTAATGAATGAGCCCGTGGTGTATCCCTTTCATTTTAACTGGACTCATGGACTGGTACCAGGAAATCAGCATGTAAACCCTGCATCCATGTCTCAACTGCGTTCGAAAACTCTCCAACATCAACTACATTTTTACTAGAAAGAAAAATTCAACCAAATCACTCACAGAATACATTGAAGACACAAAAGCAGGGAAGACAATGCCTCAGCTATCCCACAACCCAGTCCACCAAGGCCAACCAGTAGAGTTACCTCTACAACCCCAGAATCATCTAATATCTCTACATTGGTCATACTGGCAACGGCAGATCTAAGAGATTCATCAAAACATCTAAGCTCGACTACGTGATAGCAAGCTGGAGAAGCCTGCAGAACATATTGCAGCTTTGTAATGGAGAAAACGTTTCTCAACAAAAAGAAGGCTTAGTGGTTATCCACCACCCACAACCGAAAAACCATTAGGTACAGATCTCCGCAGGAATGTCCGCAGGAATTCCAAAGTCACTTAAAAGGCGCTCCCAATAAAGGGCAATTGTCCTCATTTACTACCCTGACATTGAAGCACTGCCAGGACATCAATTCTGTTACACCAGGAGCAGTATCATCGAGGATGGTCAGCACACATTTTTCGCTATTAACTTCAAGTCCAACCAATTTATTAAGATTGTTAAATTCTCCAGAACTCTCTCCGGTGCATCTCCCAGGGCTGTTTCCTCCAGATGCCAAACACTGAATTCTGACTCTAAACTAGGAGCCACCTCGTCTATTCTTTTTCAGACATAGCCGGTCCAAAAATGTTACCCTCCGATCTCATCACTTCGTTATCAAAAACAATAGCTGAAGGCGAAGAGTAAGCTTGTCATAGGAGTCTATATAGCTCTGACAAGAATAACAGTAAGGAAGGTATCTCTCCTCAGACAGTTGAAGGCGTTTTTCACATCCACCTTGAGAAACGCCCTTCTATCAATACAGTTACTCGAGTACCGTCTAGCAGAATTTACGGCAGCTTCACAACCACCTTTCGTAGACAACTCAAGCTGAACCGGTCTTAATTCGTTTCCAAAAGTGTGATAAGGGGCACGCACCAACTTTGACAGCCAACCACTGAAAGGTGTTACCAACTGCTATGGGTCTGATGCCACCATCCTTCTTGACTAAAGTGCACAATGTGTCTCCATAAAAAGTTGACACAGCCAAATCAGGAACTTTTTCTCTCAAAATCGCATTCACAAAATCTGTCAGTGGTCAAAAGACGTACTCTGGCCTCTGTAGAAGAATAGGACAATAACGTCATTAAATGACCTGGACTGAGGCCAACCGGTCCTTCGGCAGAACCAGGATGGAAAGAATTAACAGCCTTCTTAACCTCCTCATCCAAAACAATTGGTACAATCAAGTCTTGCGGGGCAGGCGGGTGTTTAGATCTTAAATCTATGACAGTCTCTTCGATTCGTTGGACCAAATCCTTCGAAGATGACAGCTCGAGAACTGCTCCACTTACGTCACCATATGCAAGCTTAGCTGCCAGTTTTTCCTTTTGTAATTTTCTTGTTACTTTTCTTTTGAAATTTATCATTGTCTGAAGCGTGTCGATTGTGAACAACTCGGACAATGGGTTCAGGCAGCGTAGGTAGGGAGTCAGTTTCTAAAAATTAGACCACCTGCCGATTGATTTTAGTAGAAAGAGAAACATTTGGGAGCTTCCTTACCGCCATATGGGCACTGCAGCCCCAGTAGCAGAAGCCCATAAGCCTTGACCATACTAACTGGTCTTTTGCGTTAGAGCTTCCTGCAATAACCGTTGGAGGGCTCTCGCCACAGCTAGTACAGCTCCCTTGGGAATCGTATTTAGGACTATCATCCTGCAACGACAGCCACTAATGTACAACTCCAAATTCACCAGCTGATTGGGCTGCTCCAGGGGGTCGTCTATTGTACCCCGCCCTCGACACGCCACACAAACCCATCTCACAATAACATATGCCTGTGCCTTGGTCAGACTTACACACGAACTGTGGAACCATCCAGAACACAGTGCACATTCAACTCGTTTCTTACGGTTATTGCATGTGCCAAAGACAACATCCTCACTCTCAATCATGAAAATTAGAATACATCACTGGTCTGACTGGCCAAAAAGAACAAATGCCCCCAGCATTCACCGGAGTGCCAGAGATGAGCATTCAGGAGTCACCATCTTACCGGCTTAGTAACTATTTCAGTCTTTTTGAGATAATTCTCTATTTCGGCTTCTTTGCGAATCTTTGCAAACATTAGTAAGGTTTCCTTGGCTTTTGTTCCAACAGTAACATGCAATCCTTCCTTCTGTTCTTTATAAATTAAGCATTTATCAATCTCCTAGTATTACTACCTCATTCTAATATTCCTGGAAATAAAACACATCTACACGAATTAATTAGACAAATTACTGCTCAAAAATAAAAAATTAATGACATTTCTTTTAGCTTAGAGTACATTTTTTCCCCTTATCAAATTTTGTTATTTTTCTATTATGAAATTAAGAATTATAATTCAATATTAATATAATAACGAAAAAAGTCAATATTAATTACAAAAAGATCAGGAGTTATAGGCAAGTTAGGAATTTTGTTGAACTTTCAAATTTCTAGTAAAATCATCCAAAGACATTTTAAGTGCCCCTCATTCAAATTCAAATATATTTTTTTTGCTCAAACAGGATTTCGATGGATTTTCACATGATTGGAGTACTTGAAATTGCGCTTCTAATGGTACCAAACTTGTCTTTTTTCAAATTATGTCCGGGTTGAACCCTAACTTAACTACACTAAAACTATCTAAGAGAAAAAATAGATATAACAAATGGAAACAAAACAAAAAATCTACTTTAGTTTGGGTTTAATGTCTGCCTCTGGAGTCAGGACCAAATACCATATCGCTGAGCTCAAAAGGAAATTAAATACAAGAGACTGAAAGAAGCAGTTAGAAAGGAAAGTGGCTCTGTGAATAAAGTCACCTACCATCAGTCGGTGACAATGCTCATGAATGCAGAAAAGCTACTCGTGAATACAGTCAATTACCAAGGAATGTTGCGAAAAGGGACACAAGAACCGGTGGCTGCCATTCACGAATGGAAGAGGGAAATGAAGAGGTGATAGTCAATGAACTTACGAGACTATACTTAACACAAAAATTTACAACCACATAGTTGCATAAATATAACCCTAGCGCTATCCTCTTAAACTGCAAGTTTGAAATGAAAAGATAAATCAATCAGATATAAGTGGGTATAATTCGGTATAAATGGGTGTAATTGGGTGTAATTCGGTATAATTGGGTGTAATTCGGTATAATTGGGTGTAATTCGGTTTGATTGGGTGTATTTCTGTTTGATTGGGTGTATTTCTGTTTGATTGGGTGTATTTCTGTTTGATTGGGTGTAATTCGCTTTGATTGGGTGTAATTCGCTTTGATTGGGTGTAATTCGCTTTGATTGGGTGTAATTCGCTTTGA
The DNA here is from genome assembly GCA_947561585.1 of Caprella mutica. Taxonomy (NCBI): domain Eukaryota; kingdom Metazoa; phylum Arthropoda; class Malacostraca; order Amphipoda; family Caprellidae; genus Caprella; species Caprella mutica. The sequence continues at coordinate 232,565 of CANNZV010000436.1, forward strand.
TTGGGTGTAATTCGCTTTGATTGTGTGTAATTCGCGTTGATTGTGTGTAATTCGCTTTGATTGTGTGTAATTCGCGTTGATTGTGTGTAATTCGCGTTGATTGGGTGTAATTCACTTTGATTGGGTATAATTTGGTGTAATTTGGTGTAATTTGGTGTAATTTGGTGTAATTTGGTGTAATTTGGTGTAATTTGGTGTAATTTGGTGTAATTTGGTGTAATTTGGTGTAATTTGGTGTAATTTGGTGCAATTTGGTGCAATTTGGTGCAATTTGGTGCAATTTGGTGCAATTTGGTGCAATTTGGTGCAATTTGGTGCAATTTGGTGCAATTTGGTGCAATTTGGTGCAATTTGGTGCAATTTGGTGCAATTTGGTGCAATTTGGTGCAATTTGGTGCAATTTGGTGCAATTTGGTGCAATTTGGTGCAATTTGGTGCAATTTGGTGCACTCGGTATAATTTGGTGCAATTTGGTGCACTCGGTATAATTTGGTGCACTCGGTATAATTTGGTGCACTCGGTATAATTTGGTGCACTCGGTATAATTTGGTGCACTCGGTATAATTTGGTGCACTCGGTATAATTTGGTGCACTCGGTATAATTTGGTGCACTCGGTATAATTTGGTGCACTCGGTATAATTTGGTGCACTCGGTATAATTTGGTGCACTCGGTATAATTTGGTGCACTCGGTATAATTTGGTGCACTCGGTATAATTTGGTGCACTCGGTATAATTTGGTGCACTCGGTATAATTTGGTGCACTCGGTATAATTTGGTGCACTCGGTATAATTTGGTGCACTCGGTATAATTTGGTGCACTCGGTATAATTTGGTGCACTCGGTATAATTTGGTGCACTCGGTATAATTTGGTGCACTCGGTATAATTTGGTGCACTCGGTATAATTTGGTGCACTCGGTATAATTTGGTGCACTCGGTATAATTTGGTGCACTCGGTATAATTTGGTGCACTCGGTATAATTTGGTGCACTCGGTATAATTTGGTGCACTCGGTATAATTTGGTGCACTCGGTATAATTTGGTGCACTTTGGTATAATTTGGTGCACTTTGGTATAATTTGGTGCACTTTGGTATAATTTGGTGCACTTTGGTATAATTTGGTGCACTTTGGTATAATTTGGTGCACTTTGGTATAATTTGGTGCACTTTGGTATAATTTGGTGCACTTTGGTATAATTTGGTGCACTTTGGTATAATTTGGTGCACTTTGGTATAATTTGGTATAATAATTAGGTGCAATTAGAAATTAGCCTAATTAGTTCTAATTCAGTATTCAGTGTAACAGTTTTCAAAATAGTGATTTGTCGGAGTGTCTTGGATTCTAACTCGCCAGCTAGCTTTGAGAAAAGTTAAACATGTTTAGCTTTCCATGCAGCTTTTTTACAAGCTGCTAGTTTACTAGCCAACATGATGACTCCAGACGAGTTTACTAAGAGCTTGTAAACTCACTGGCTTGTAGCGAGTAAACTAGCCTCTTGTAAACCAGGCTGAAGAAAACTGCGAGAAAAGTGGTTAATTAACTTGTAAACTAGCCCAGTGTTGTTATCATAGTTGTAGTAAACTAGCATAAAGCAACTTTTTCTTAGTATTGCAATAGATGGTTTCCAGTCACTGTCTAGTTGGCTTCTGGGCGAGTATGTCTCCTCATTATTATTTCAATCATTTCGCCAATTTGTAAACTAGCCCAGCTACCTGAGAGTAAACTAGCCTCGTGTCATCGAGGCTTAAGTGACCGTATTCATGGAGTAACTTTTCTGTATCCATGACCATGATGGATCTAATCCCTTTGATATTTTTCGATGAGTTTCCAATTTTTCCACTCTCTGATAGATAGTATGGTGAGGAGGCAATATGCATCAAATGTTTGTATCAAATTTAAGGTCGAATTTCAATGCGGAGGCTGAAGTTTCTTCCCCTTTGTACTGCTATCCGATATATCCCATGTACCACTTTCCAATGGAGCGTCTACTCTACAGCCGCTCTAGGAGCAGTCCAGCCGCTGCGGCTAGTAGTAATTCTTACAGCTCTTCAATATTTGGAGAGCTGTTAATTCAGGTGTCATTGGTACTGTTTCCATTCAATATTTATAAATTATTATGAATAAAAAAAATTAATATTAATAAATTAATTAATATGAATAAAAAATCAATACTAAATTAAATGCTTAATTCTAATAAAATAGTTAACAATTTAATAAATTAGATAAATCTGACGGCCGTAGAGCGGCTAAAGCCGTAGCATTGGAATGTATATCTGTGGCTAGACCCGCCTCATTAAAAGTCCACCTTGAAACAAGTCGAAATTTTGGGACAACTTTTTTTAGAACGTGTAAGGGCCGATTTAGAGACCCTTGTATTTAATTTTGTTTTGACATCAGCGTCATTGCTTTTGGTTAACTGTCAAACCCACTACTAAATTAAATTAAATTTCAGAATATTGTATATTTAACTAACCACTCTAAATTTATCATGAGATCGATAACTGGGAATTGGTATGTTATCGGAATATCAGGTAAATATTTTTACTTCTTCCTTTTCATTTATTTTCAAATTGCTATACTAAGAAAAATAAGTTCATGATTTATATTGTTACTTCTTTTTTATAGGTGCACCTGTGGCCTTCAGGAAGGAGATAGCTAGGTATCTCTTCGCCACCTTCCCCAGAAGTACAACAAAGTTTGTGTTCCAAAAGAGGTACTTCTACGATCGAGATGAAGAGGGCCGGCATCCAGAAAAAGAATTCGACATACCAAATTCGGATTTCGAATACAATTACGAGACCATAGCAAGCGTTGATCATGATGAGATGTATGCCTTCATACAACGAATTTTGAAAAAGAAGTTCAATTTCTTTTCTAGTATGCCGCTATTAATTTTGGAGGGCTTCAGGTTGTATGATGATGAAAGATTGAGGAAAATAATAGATCTTCCATTATTTTTCGATATGGCTGATTATCGAATCAGAGTGCTTCATACCCAATTTAAGCGAACTGAACTTCACTACTTGACTTACTATGTTCTAAAGTATTACCGTGCATATTACAGGAGAGTTGTAGATGTTTATAAAGATGATATGGAAAATATATACATCTTTGATTCGCAGCAAAACTATTTTGATCTTAAAAATCAAGTAGAAGAGCTTATAAGCGGTAAAGTGCAGTTGAAATTCCCCAGTACATAACCTATTTCTCCATATTTAATCTTCCAATTTATTAATTTTAAATGATACTAAATTCAATTTTTAAATAATAAATGAAGATGACTAGTTGAGAAAGATTATCAGTTTCAATTTGAATGGCTTTAATTTTCCCGTTTAACTATGATTGAGATTTCTGCTTCGAAGTCTGCTTATAGGTTTCATACCATTTATTTTAATATATAAACCACAAATGGTCTTCGTAAGCGGTCTTTGGTAAATGGAAGAGATATTTTATAGTTTAGAATGTTCGGAGCATCTGCTTCCTTTTTCATATTTGTGCCATGTTTTCATTTCTACTGCTAAACACAGTTTTGTAAGATATAGCGCTAAGGTTATGCTCTTCAACAATGTTTGTTCCTTTTTGTCGCATTTTTTGCTGATTCATTAAGCAGCTTCAGGTAACTCCTTGAATTTATCTTTTTAGTGATCATATCTACTGGACCCTGAATTTTTAAATCAGACTTTAGCCCCCCCCATGGGCTCGATCCTTAAGTTGTCTGTGGCTAAGGGATGAGAAGGGGCTAGGGGTTCCTTGGTCTACGAACGAACTATCGTAAACTGGATTATGTATCTTTTTTAAATTTTAATAATGTTAATTTTTCAACACTACTTGCAGTTCTAGATCAAAGCGCTACTAAGAGGTCTTACTTTTTTTGTGTTAGCTAGCCTCGTAGGTCCACCGGTGCTTTAGTCTCTTTTCGTCACATTCATTGGTAACTTACTGCATTCACGGTGTAGCTTTTCTGTATCCATGAGCGTTGTTACTGACGGTGGTAGGTGACCTTGATCATGGAGCGATTTCGTTTCTGCCTGTTCTTCCAGTCCCTTGTATTTAATTTCCTTTTGACGTCAGCGATATGGTCTGTGGTTCGAAAGCAGACGTTAAATCCCCAACTAAAATTAATCCGAAGTTAAATTTAGTACTGATAATTAATTTGTGTATTGATAATCTAAGTACGAATTTACTTTATAGGTCCTTGGAGATCTGCAGCTCACACACAGAGATGTACGTTTGGAGTAACTAAATCTCTAAAGCCGATATGTTTTCCAGTAGTGCATTGAAGCATTTGGTGGAGGAATTTGAAAATTAATAGAGAAATTATCCTTGTAAATTGTCCATTATTCCATCAGTATTTTATGCAGAGACTGGTAAAAGTACCTTAAAAGTCAGTTACCTCTCATTAAACCTCTAAAATCAATCTACAAGCTTTGGATGCAATTTCAAAATGTGGCTTAGGTCCTTCTTCCAACGGGCTCTTAATATGCTCTATATATCACTGTCTGTGCCAAGTTAAAAGGGAATGTGGGGTTACAGAATAATAATGTTTTTAATTGAATCTGCACATGTATTCGATTATGTCCAATGAAAAACTATGTTCATCAAAATAATGATTTTAAAGGTCCCCTCCGCGTTAAATTTAGAAATTCTGGAATTGCTTTAAATTTGTAGAGCTAAGGTCATTGTATAACATATCTCGGTAAGCAGAATTTAAATCTAAGTATTCTGTTCCAAATTAATTATATAAGAAATGGTCACATTTCGCTATTTTTCATTCCGAGATTCATAAGAAGAAAAAAGCCTGCATACTTGAGTAGGTATGTTCGTTCGTATATATATATATATACATAACTATTCAAATACAGTGTTTTAAAATTGACAGTTCTCTTGATAGGAAAAATGTTACGATATATGAAAACTATTAGTAATAAATACTTTATTAGGTACTTGGATTCTTTATATGGATCCAATATCTTGGAATCAGCTTAGTTAATCTTTTGAATTTGTTGGATCTAGTTAGTCTATCGGACATGCGGTCTTTTTCTTTGCTTCAAATTCAGAGGGGTTGTAGACAGAACGGGGAAAAAAAATCTTAAATTACATAAAATAAAACTATAGAACCAAATTTGAAATGGTTTTCAGTTTCATAATCAGTAACCTTAGTTCTAATGAATGGAGAAATAAAAAAATAGAGTGGAGGGGACCTTTAAGGTAAATAAAATAATCTTTTTCGCCAAGTCTTTGTCTCGGCTTAAAGATCCCCGCCACTCTAATATTTTATTACATTATTCATTAGAGCTAAGATTACTGATTACAAAACTGCAAACCATTTCAAATTTGGTTCTATATTTTTATCATAATGGCCTTCCTTTTTGTACTCAAACACTTTTCCCCAGATTTTCAATATATTATAAGAGGAATAGTAATATGAATAGAAACATAGAAATAAATGTCATTTAGCTTCACGCGTGAAAGGAATGAGCCCACGTAAGGTTTTCAAACATTGAAAATACTTCAAATCATCAGAATGTTGGTCAAACGGAACTCATTTGGATCAAATGAACGATTATTGTAAAACAGGGTAAATAAAGAATGAAGGTGTAATAACGGAATCGTTGTATTTTATTTTTTCTTCAGGGCCGTATTAAATTGATTTTAATATATAAACTACAAAATTGAGAGCACTAGAGTATATGTGTTTTCTATCAATTACCGTAACCTACATTTCAGTGTTCAATCAATAATTATCAACACTTAAGTCGCAGGACCGTGAGAAAGGTCTCATTCGTTTATAAACTGATAAAGTGCTTTTCAACATGATTCAATAGTATTTCTAGTCTAATGAATGGTCGATTATATTGGTACTAGGAATTTTCGCCGCAAGAAAAACAATTCCTCGCCGTGAGGAATTGTCGCCGTAAATTTCATTTTAACTCTCGGCTTACGAACTCCAGATAAATAATTTAAAGTGATCAAAGTAATTGCTAGGGTTATCCTCTAGCAATAATTGCTAGGGATTGCAAAATAATTGCCAACTCCCGCTAAAATGATAGGTACTGATAAAAAGAGAAAGCAGACTATTTAGATATTAATAGTGCCTTCAGTCTGATTGTCTGTTTTATTTTAATTTAACTTTAGTAGGGGTTTAACGTATGATTTTGAACCAAATGCCATATCGCTGACGTCAAAAGAAAATTAAGTACAAGTGACTGGAAGAAGCAGTCAGAAAGGAATGTGGCTTCGTAAACAAAGTCACCTATCACCGTCGGTGATAATGCTCATGGATGCAGAAAAGCTACTACGTGAATGAAATCACTTACCAAAGAATGTGACGAAAATGGACACAAGCTCGTGACTGTACTCACGGATGGAAACGGAAGATGAAGTGCCTATAATTGAGTGATGAAAACTTAATACAAAAAATCTAAGACCTCGTAGTTGAAGAGCATAACCCTTGAGCTATCCTCTAAAAACTGCAAGTTATAAAAATTGATAAATATGGTAAAAATGAAAATAAAGATTATTTTAAGGACAATGAAACATAACACAAGTTGATCGTGTAATTGCATTTGGTAACAAATTTGCCAACTGATATAATGTAAATTTTCATCACATCATCAAAATTTTGTTTGATAAAAAAATAAAGAGCAATCTAAGAACAAATAATTAAGTTTGATTGTCCATCCAATTTTGTTTTTTCTTTGTATGAAATTGTTATTGTTTGTTATCAAGTGTCTTGTTAAACTATTGTGACTCTCTCATTTCTAACAATTAATGTGGTGATCACTTAATTTACCTGGGGTCTCAAATCGAGAGTTAAAAAAAATTCTTACGTCGAAAATTCCTTACGGCGAATTTTCTTGCTGCGAAATTTCCTACGGCGAAGTTTCCTACGGTGAAATTTTCGGTCACGGATTATATTATTGTATCACTTGCTACCTATATATGTATATTTCAGAAACTTCAATCACAATAATAGGATCATCTGTAAAATCCGCCCCCAGAGATTTCACTCTTGTAGAATCTGCACCTTAAACTGGGTGACCGGGAAGAAACCTACAGGAAAAATGCCCTGAACATTAAAAAAAATGTACCTTCAATAGTTGTTGAAATATACGAATTTAAAGTAGGGTACACTTTTTTTGTGGGTCACCCTGCATAACATGATTCAAGTTAAGACTTATTTAAACCCTTCAAAGACTTCCATTGCACCAAAATGTGAGATCAGCATCCAAATGTGATTTGAGAGGCATGCTAATCCTATACCTGTATCAGGTTTATCAATCTAATTACAGAAGTTCAAGCATGAAAAAAATATAACGCATATTATAAAAGAATAGAGAGCATATTTCAGAGCATAAAAAATATGCTTAGAGAATATGGAGAATATTTCAAAGAGAATATTGTCACAACCCTAGTTTTATTTATATTGTTTATTCATTTATAATATTTAATATTATTATTACGAAAATATGAAGAGAGACCAGAAATAACGAATTAGAAGCTAATAATTATACAATTTAAATATTGTAATGTAATTGGGATCGCATGTAGAATCGGCACCAAAGTCCTGTGGGCATTTTTCCTGTGGGCTTCTTTCAGGGAATCCTAAACCACATGCGATCCCAATTACATTGTCATATTTAAAATGTAAAATTAGCTTCTAATTCGTTATTTCTGGTCTCTCTTCATATTTTCGTAATAATAATATTGAATATTATTAATAAATAATACAAATTTACTTAAAAAATTAGTTAGGATATAACGGTTCCCGGAAAGAAGCTCACAGAAAAAATGTTCACAGGAAAAAAAGCCCACAGGAAAAATGCCCTCAAGGAAAGATGACAACAGGAAAAAAGCCCACAACTACCTACTATTTATAATACAGAAAAACATAAATTTGTTTTAAATACGGGCATAAGTTAACAACAAATATCCTATATACAATACACTTGTTTTTAATTAATTTTAGTATAGGGTTTAAAGTCAGCTTTCAGCCATTTCGACTATATCGCTGACATCAAAAATAGATTAAAGAAAAGAACTGGAAGAAGCAGTCAGAAAGGAAAGTATAGCCCCATGAACAAAGTCACTAATTACCACCGTCGGTGACAAAGCTAATGGATGCAAAAAATTACTCGGTGAATGCAGTCATTTACCAAGGAATCTGAGGAAAAAGGACACAAGCACCAGTGGTTGCACTCACGGATGGAAGAGGAAAATGAAGAGGTGATAGGTAATGAAGCTTACGAGCTTGTACCTAACACAAAAATGTAAGACCTCGTAGTTGAAGAGCATAAATCTAGAGCTATCTTCTAAAACTGCAAGTAGCGTTAAAAAAATATAAATACGATAAAAGATAATACATAATCCAAATTATATTAGTTCGAAACCCAATTGTTACGTTACCCCCCTTCTCTTCCATTCACCACAAACAGCTTCAGGTTAGAGCCCCTGAGGCAAAATATGATTGAAATGGTAAAATTAAAATCACTGAGAATTTTCTAATTTATATACAGTACTATAAAATCTAATTTTAACAAGTATACAATTAATCTTAGCGATGAAGACATTAAAATAGAGACAAAAGGTGCAAGACATAGAAAACTAATTGAATATTCGTGCCTTTGTAAACTTATGCCCCTATTTAAAACACCTTTAAGTTTTTCCTGTGGGCTTTTATACATGTGGGCATTTTTCCTGTGGGTTTTTTTCATGTAGGCTTCTTTCCGGTCACCCAGTTTAAATGTCCCCTCCAAGCAAATTTTTTTATTGCTTAAATCAACGATGCTAATGTTTCTTATCATTTTACTACAAACCCCATAAAGTTTGATAGCATATTTTTAACTTTATATGCTTTTGAAGATTTTTATAATCTAACCTCTACAAAACCTACTTTACTTCCAACTTTCTAATTTTCAGTCTGAAGAAGAAGAATGTACACCATTTGTTTTGATTGTCAACTAGGTATTTGGTTTAATAAATCTAATTATTATTCGTTAATTTTCGTTTAAAGGTTTAAATTTGGATAAACTTATTATAGAAACGTTTATATACTTTAAGAAACAATTAATATCTTAAAAGTAGGCCAAAAACGCATTGTTTGTTTAAAAATCTAAATTTGAAATCAAATCAAAGAGTGTACAATCTTCTTTCACAGCGTCAGGTTGGAGATTTTCTCGATTGTTGCTCACAGAGTATTAAAAAACCTTAAAAAGCAAATAATAAAATATATATTGAACCGAATTGAATGCGGTTTGCAGAATAATGATCGTATTAGTTCTATAATATTATGTAATAAACTCATTTTTTCCCCGCAGCCTGGAGAGGACTTTTAAGTATTATTTATTGCAGAGTAGGGCCAGTAGCATCGGCACTCTTACTCGCTCAGTCTATCACCCTCATCATATCAGCTCCAAACATAACCCGTACAGCTCGATTAAAATAAAAATACTACTTTAATTCAATTAAAATTGTTTTATTCACAATGCAAGAAAATTTTAAAATACTAATTATAAATAAATTCATTTTAAAATTTCTTATACCACCAAGCCCAAGCAAGCAGCCACCACCAATACAAGACAACCGCTCCACCACACCAGAGATCAATACAACAAAACTAAAACCAAAAACAATTCTATTTTATTCATTTCATTTTATTCTATTCTATCTCACAGCTAAGACCTACAACAAAAACAAAACATTCCTTTTCCTTCCATTCACTATACATCGTTCTCTATTATTGGGTCTATACATACTGTCTATTACTAGACAGCAGCAAGACCAATAATAGCATTCAAAGAAGAAATTGACTTTAACTCACATTAGATAGATCACACTAGGTGATCTACAGGAGTCATGATGTGTCAATCTCCCAGCTAAAACTTTAACTGATTTAATTGATTTTTAAATTTAAGGTGCGGATTCTACAGGAGTGAATCTCTGAAGTGCGGATTCTACATGAGTGAATTCTCGGGGATGCTAATTTTACAGATGATCCTATTATTGTGATTGAAGTTCTGAAATTATATTGGTAGCAATTGATACAATAATAAAATCGACCATTCATTAGACTAGAAATACTATTGGGTCATGTTGAAAAGCACTTTATCAGTTTATAAACGAATGAGACCTTTCTCACGGTCCTGCGACTTAAGTGTTGATAATTATTGATTGAACACTGAAATGTACGGTAATTGATAGAAAATACATATACTCTAGTGCTCTCAATTTTGTAGTTTATATATTAAAATCAATTTAATACGGCCCTGAAGAAAAAATAAAATACAACGATTCCGTTATTACACCTTCATTCTTTATTTACCCTGTTTTACAATAATCGTTCATTTGATCCAAATGAGTTCCGTTTGACCAACATTCTGATGATTTGAAGTATTTTCAATGTTTGAAAACCTTACGTGGGCTCATTCCTTTCACGCGTGAAGCTAAATGACATTTATTTCTATGTTTCTATTCATATTACTATTCCTCTTATAATATATTGAAAATCTGGGGAAAAGTGTTTGAGTACAAAAAGGAAGGCCATTATGATAAAAATATAGAACCAAATTTGAAATGGTTTGCAGTTTTGTAATCAGTAATCTTAGCTCTAATGAATAATTTAATAAAATATTAGAGTGGCGGGGATCTTTAAGCCGAGACAAAGACCCCCCCCCCCCACATTCCCTTTTGATTTGGCACTTTTGACACCGTTTACTATTATCAATCTAGCATCAATATTGATAAATGAATGGTTTTGAATTTTCCACCACTTATGTAAAAAAAGTAGACGAACACAATGGTAAATTTATAAAATTCATAACATTAGTAGTTTCTGAGATATATAAAATCAAAGTTGGGTTTTGCTTTTTTTGACCAACCCTGTATAGAGAATATGACGTGCCCGGTGGAAGAAGGGTCTAAGCCACATTTTGAAATTGCATCCAAAGTTTGTAGATAGAGTTTAGACTATAAAGCTAAATAAAATCAAAATATGTTGTATTATTATAATTGATTTCACATAATTTCACACTACAAACAAAGGTTTTTTTTAATCTTTCCATCAGACCTATTGCGAAGGGCCGTACCTACACACGCAGGGTTTTTTAAGTCCTCTTTTTTTTTAAGTTTTACGTTTTTTAAGCTCCTCCTAACTACCTTGTCAAAGAGATTTTGAATCATAGGTATAAAAAAATATATAATTATTATTTATTTTAGTTGGTATCCATGATACCTGCAGGTATCATGATTATTAATTTAAAAAAAATATATATAGATATACTACCTTTCGTTTCTTCTTATATGATTCAAAAGTCTCTTGAAAAAAGTAGGAAGAGCTTAGTAAAAACTAAAAAGTCTGGTGAAAAGACTTAAAAAGCCCTACGTGTGTACGGCCCTTAAGACCATTAAATCCCAGATTTTCATCAACCCAAGTCGAGTTTTTGGAGTATAAATCTATATTCCCATCGGACCAAGCCTCTCAGGCACGCTGGGTATTCCAGGGTTAAAAACGTGCAGCGCATTCTCGAAATTGCGCAATTTGGTATATTGCGCGGAATGTAGCTACCAATCTATGTATGTAGTTATATACGTACGTGTACAACTATCTAGCTATTTTGATTCATGCAGTGAATCGCATTCTATGGAATTACGAAATATATACCTACCTACTAGGAATCAACTATGTACCTACACCAAACCAGAAAATGTATAGGGTAGACAACAATGAGCATGGGGTATAAGTTATATATTATTCCCCTGACTATGTACACTAGGCATACAAAAACAAAAATAAAATATCAAAAACGAACTAATAGACACGATAGGTATTGACGTAATTATAATGAAAGTATCCATTATTTAGATGTTATATCACGGAATTCAGAAAAATATAGACACTTCGAAAAATTGTGCATAGTCCAATATAGGTAGGATTATATATTGTATCTCGATTTAATGGTAACTACAGTAGCATATGAACCCATACCACATGCCTACCCTAAAATTTTAGGGTAAAACGAGAAAAGATGTTTTGTTTATGCGGTGACTGTGGGGTAGAATGGTAGCTAACGAAGTACCTGTTTTGGACGATCAACAGGTGTTATTCAGTGATTTCAGTAGCCTCTCTGGCCTCTCTTTATACCTAATCTTATTTACTTGGACCAACTTATGAAAAACCTATTTTTTAAATTTATTCGTTATACAGGTGCAAGATATTATTAGGTTCATACTTAATATGGTAGGTTATAATTTTATTTATACCTAACTGAATGTTATGTAGTTGTAAGTTAGGTATTTATTTAGCCTATGCTGGGTAGGTACCGATTACTTAATTAATATTAACTTATTAAGCTTGAATGTATGTAGCCTGTTCGTATTAGTTAATTTGTAATCATAATCACTCTACGGTTCCTTGAACTATAACTACCTAACTTAGCTAACTACCCAAGTAATGAAGCATGTCCAAACTCGCCATTTTAATGGCGAGTTTGTGACAGTTATTTTGAGCTCTTCAATTGCAAATGGCGAGTTTTATCTATTTTTCTCCTATGCTACAATGTTATTTTGGAGAGAATTAATGATAATTTGATCATTTTGGAGAGAAATTGTTAAATTTTGGAGAGACAAATGGTGAGATTATGAGACATACTATTTTACTTGGCTAACTACTGTCTAACTTAAATATGTAGGTAGGTAGGCCGTAGGTATAGGCTTGTAAACTGTAAGGCTACCTAGTTACCAAGTAAAATAGTATGTCTCATAAACTCGCCATTTGTCTCTCCAGCTCTCTCCAAAATTCAACAAATTCTCTCCAAAATAACATTGTAGCATAGGAGAAAAATAGATAAAACTCGCCATTTGCAATTGAAGGGCTCAACCAGATTGTATTTGGTGGTAAATTCCGAAGATATCTCGGGAGATATTCAATTTCTCTAATAAAAAAATTCCTGCAATGTCAGAGGATATTCAGCTATTAATTCCTATATTACCATTAATTTTTGGAGGAGAAACTGGAAAAATGTTGGAGGACTAGACAAATTAATGAAAAATGTTGGCAGCTATTTCTCAGATTTTTGAAAAAGTCAGAGGAGTTCAGTGCACCAATTACAAACTGGGGGCTCAAAATAACTGTCACAAACTCGCCATTAAAATGGCGAGTTTGGACATGCTTTATTACTTGGCCTAGTTATATTATAGTTAACTTTATTATTTGCCAAAGTTTTAAATAATAGCTCAGAAGTCAGAGAGGCTAATTTATAATTACCTTATAGTAATTGGCTAATTGCCACTGTTAGTGTTAGGCTCACAGGCTGTTCTCAATCTCCCAGGTTTTAAAGTATGGCAGGGAAGTTGCTGCCCTACCTATATACCTAGTGAGTAAATTAATTGGTGTCCCCAGTCTGCAAAGCATGCACAATCAGTCTCCAGAATTTTAATTTTTGGGGCAATTTGTCTCCCAATATTTTCAAATTTCTCTCCAAAATGGCCAAGAATATCAAAATACTCTCCAATAATTACATGTAATTATGATATAGCGTTAGACCAAGTGGCCTTGCGCACCTCAAACCTCGGGTGAAGTTGCGCATTGGTCATTGACGGCGAATACGTGAAAATATTTCAAATCTGACAACACCATTGGAAAGAGCAGCTCTTAAACCCCTAGTCCATTGATTTCCTAAATCGTAAGAGATTAAGTATAAATACTGATTGTTCAAACAGAGGCATATGTTTAATATTGTTTTTAAAGCAAAATAATTATTTTGGACTAGAATCGAATCTCCGTTGATAATTTTGCTTAAATTTGATTGCAATTTACGTTGGATACACATAATTTACTGTAGATTAACCTCATGTAAGATGATTTTAATAATAGTTATAAATTATTGAGATATAACTATAAAACTAGATGCGCAGCCAGTCTGAAAAGTACAGCAGGATTTTTGGATTAATCCTGCGCCCAAGTCCTATTTAATTCCTATGTTCCCATGTTATTTGCTGCGACAAAATCCCAATTTCTGTAAAAAATCCTGAGCCTGAGGAGACCTTCTTTTCAGACTGGATGCGCAGCAGCACAAGAACACCCGGGGAATATTTTAATTTACGGGTGGACTTGCGCTCATTTTTTAGTAGAGTTAAAGAGCTCTTATTAATAAACCTGTGATGTTGATCCCCGATACTCCTATAGTGCACCAGTGGTAAAATAAAGTAACCAAAGTTTCTGTGTGACCAATGTTCGGAATAGTTAAAAAGCCGATCTGCTGCTATGCAACTGCCGTGAATATGCCCCGATCTGCAACTATGCAACTGCCGTGAATATGGCCCGATCTGCTGCAATGCAACAGCCGTGATTAAGACCTCGTTCTGATGCTATGCAACTGCTATACCAGTCTGCAATTTTGCAAAAGATTCACGAAGTTGTGAAGTTTATCTGGCGACTATTGAGGCCTTGAAATTAGTCTCCTGAATTATCCGGCGACAATTTCCTAATTCATTCCTATGTTTACATGTACTTAGTGAAGAGAATTTTGAGATTTATGATCATTTTGGAGAGAAATTGGAAAATCTTGGAGACAAATTGTCCCAAAAATTAAATATCTGGAGCCAAGTAATAAAGCATGTCCAAACTCGCCATTTTAATGGCAAGTTTGTGATAGTTATTTTTAGCCCTTCAATTGCAAATGGCCAGTTTTATCTATATTTCTCCTATGCTACAATGTTATTTTGGAGAGAATTAATGATAATTTGATCATTTTGGAGAGAATTTGTTAAAATTTGGAGAGAGCTGGAGAGACAAATGGCGAGTTTATGAGACATACTATTTTACTTGGATCTGGAGATTGATTGTGCAAGCTTTGCAGACTGGCTGCAATGCAACTGCCCTGATTCTGCCCCGATCTGTTATGCAACCGCCGTGATTCTGCCTCGTTCTGATGCTATGCAACTGCCACGAATCGGCCCCGATCTGCTGCTATGCCGCTGCCCAGAATCGGCCCCGATCTGTTGCTATGCCACTGCTGTGAATCTGCCCCTATCTGCTGCTATCCAATTGCTGTGAATCAGCCCCTATTTGATGAGATCGAGACAGATTTACTGCAGATGCACAGCAGATCGGGTCAGATTCTCGGCAGTTGCAAGCAGATCGGGCAGATTTTACGGCAGTTACAAGTAGATTTACAGCAGTTGCAAGCAGATCGTGGTAGACTCACAGCAGTTTCACAGCAGATCGTGGCAGACTCATGGCAGTTTCACAGCAAATCGTGGCAGACTCACAGCAGATCGTGGCAGACTCACGTCAATTGCACAGCAGATTGGGTCAGTTGCATAGAAGATTGGGACAGATTCACGGCAGTTGCATAGAAGATGGGGGTTAGATTCACGTCAGTTGCATAGCAGATCGGGGTTAGATTCATGGCAGTGGCAAAGTAGATCAATGCAGGTTTGAAGCAGTAACAAAGCCAATCAGACGAACAAGTGCCGTTTGTTATTTTCATGATCTCGCATTCTAATATTAGGTAGTGATGGTGAGACAAGTATTTAGTGTGAAGGTTCTACATTTTTTCAGTCAATTAGTACCATTCTAGAAAATAAAAGTATGAATTTGCTTATAAACAGTTTGAACATGGGTGGAGTTTTCTATGCACAGTTTATACATTAGGTCAACTTGCGCACTGCGTAATTTCACATTGGCTTTTCTTTGCCTGGTGCGCAAGTACACCCGGTGAGTGCGCAAAATTCACCCGGTTTTCCCCCATGATCTTTGCGCATAGTTTTTCGATGATAACTTTTTTCTATTGAACTTACAAAGTTGAAACTTGATGTTTACCTAGGTCTACCTTTTATCTATTTGCACACGGAAAATCATATTGCTGACTTCTCCAGTTTTTTCGTAAAATCAAAGTATGCGGAAAATTCACAAAGCCATCCGGTCCGACGCTAAACATAAGAATTAATTGGAAAATTTGCGGGATAATTCAAGAGACTAATTTCAAGGCCTCAACAGTCGCCAGATAAACTTCACAATTTCATGCATCTTTTGCTGACTGGTGCTGTCCAACAGTCCAAGCTTGCAGCTCACTGACCAGTCTGCAAAATCCAGTCTGCAGAATATAGGATATATTTGAATATTCTCTATGAACAAATTTGAATTAATTCCTATGTTTACATTAACTTTGCTACGAACACTTCTGAATTAATCCCTATATTTACATAAGTTTTTCTACAAACAGTCAACAGAATAAGAGATCTCTATGAATACTCTGCCAGTTTCTGCAGACTGGTACAAAATATGAATGAAGTTGTGAAGTTTATCTGGCAACTATTCATGCCTTGAAATTAGTCTCCTGAATTATATGGCGACAATTTCCTCATTTATTCCTATGATTACATGCAATTATTGGAGAGTAATTGGAATTTTTTTTACTATTTTCATTTTGGAGAGAAATGTGAAAATCTTTGGAGAAAATTGCCCCTAAAAGTGATTATCTGCCAGATAATAAAGCATGTCCAAACTCGCCATTTTAATGACAAGTTTGTGAGTTATTCTGAGCCATTCAATTGCAAATTTCGAGAAATATCTATTTTTCTCTTATGCTACAATGTTATTTTGGAGAGAATTGGAGGTATAATGAGATGATATGAAAGAAAATCAATGATTTTGAAAAATAATTAGAAAAAATTCCATTACAAATTTTTGAGACAAAATTGAAAAAAATAGCTCTGTAACTTTGTAGACAACCAAATTATGAACAAAATGAAACAAATATCATGTATCTAGCATTTTGATAGTATTCCCCTATTTGAGGGTTTCTTGAGGGTGGGGGTTGAAGAGGGCAAAGACAAAAAAAATCTCCTAAATAAAAAATACTCCATTTGAGTAGTTGCATTAATACTGAAAATTTCAAATTTGTACATTAATCAATAAACTTTATTTTCTTTTAGGGAGTTCGTCCCCTTAAGCAGTTTCTGCAGACTGGGGCTTTTTTAGTTTTAATAGTTTACAATTGAAAACATCATTATGTTTCATGCCTGATGAATGTGTTAGGTATGTGTATCTCTTATGACTAGTGATGATACGATCACATGATTAATCTGATTATATGAATTGGGAAAAAAAAGAATTGTTGTCATCCCAAGTAAAATGATATGGCTCACCATTAAAATTGCAAGTAAGGACATGCTTAATTATCTGGTCTGCATTGAAATCGTACCAACAGAAATATGAAATATCTACCATTTGAAATATCTACAGACAGAAATAATTTGGTTGAGTGTGCACCAGGTGACCTCAGTACCCCTGAGGAACTTGACAATGCCGCTTTAGCGGTAACCTCGGCACTCACTTCCGCTCTGGACGAAACCTGCCCTCTAAGAGCTGTAAGTTCCCGTAGGAAAACCAACTATTGGTGGACCTTGGAACTGGCGGCCTGGAGGAGACAGATCAAATTCGCTTGGAACAGAACATCCAGCACGGATGCTCAGAGTGCTTGGGACAATTACTGAAGACTCGAGCGTGCATATAAATCTATGATTCGTAGAGATAAAAAGAGTTCCTGGCAGAACTTCTGCAGCAGTTACGAAAACATACACTATTCTAACAGAATCAGTAAGTTATTCAAAGGAGTAAGGAAGGTACAACTGGACGTTTAACAGAAAACTGACGGTACGTACACTTCTAGCTCTAGCGAGACCCTAGAGTTCATGATGTCCATGCACTATCCCGGTAGTGTCAGGATAGACCGTGACTGATCCTTTATCCTGCCAAAATTGAGCTGGTGCTACCGGCAATTCGATCACTTCATCACGAAGGAGAGAATTGCTAAGTCTATCAGTTCTTTTGACAGTTATAAACACCTGGTGGGGATATGGTCAGTCCTGTTATGCTCCAAAAGGCGGGTCATGCTTTGGGCGAGATTTTGGTTCGACTTTTTCAAGCTAGTCTCTGCCTGAGTCATGTTCCTGATACCTGGTGCTTCGCGAGGGCTGTCTTTATCCCGTAACCAGGGAAACCTTTGTATCTCTATCCTATCACTCTGACCTCTTTCTTCCTGAAAGTTTTGGAGAGACTGGTCTACTGGCATCTGAGTGAGTGCATGGTGGACTCAACCCAAAAATGCACTTAAATCAGTTTGCTGTCAAACAGGGCCACTCAACCAATGCAGCCCTGCATGCCATTGTTCAAAATCTTGAAAAAGCAGTGTTCAACTAACAACTAGCCCTTGCCCGGTACTTGGTATCAGCATTTATTTCTGGTATCGGTACTTGGTATCAGCATTTTTTTCTGGTATCGGTAACTACTCTGTATCGGTATAAACAAAAAGTGCCGATACCACTAGTATTTATAAAAAATTATAAGATAATTTATTATTTTTCTGTTACAATGAATTTTTTATTTTAAATTGATGTAACAAGGATTTCATATAGATAGGTAATTCTAATTTTCTAAATTTAAAATTAATTAATCTCATTTGAATAGTCAAAGTAATGTCATCAGTATCGGTGAAAATCTAGGTTATCGGTATCTGCAGGGTATCGGTATCGGTGAAAATCTAGGTATCTGTATCGGAAGGGTATCTGTATCGGTGAAAAACTGAGATATCGTTATCGGCCTGGTTTTGGTATTGTCCCATCTTTAACTCCATTTCTGATTCTTCAGCGTCGAGGCGAGCGTCTTTACTCATAAGCCCCCCCCCCCCCCCTCTATGTTTTTATAATCCTTATTTACCTAGTTAAACAAATGAAGAACTACTTAGATAGAAATAGCTGAGAGTTGCAAATGTAGTTTGTTGTATCCGCTAGTTTGTTGTAATGCATACTTCATGATTGTTTAATGAAAAGGTGGGGGCGTTCCCCGATATACATATTTTTTCTATCTAATCAGTAATGAACTACAAAAGTGTAAATAAGGATCAAATAATATAGACAAGGGAGGATTAAAAAACAGAGGGGCCTGTGACCGGGAAGGTTCATGACCAGGGGGGGGGGAGGGTTAATGACCGGGGGGGGCTTATGACCTAAGGAGGCTCATGACCGGGGGGACTTATGACTAGCTTCCCGCTGTGAAGGCGGATGAGCGCTCAGGCCGCAGGTGGGCCCATTTGTACTGAATCCCCATTAAACCGATCTAGATACTAGTCGTTGAAATCCTCCAGCCTCCCAAGTCTTTCAAGATAAATAGAAAAATGCGAGAAGCTGAGAGTCCTGGTAATTCTGTGGAGGTCTGTTAGAAATCCATCCAGAGTAGAGTCCCTAGTCCTGTGATAAGAAGGGCATTCTTCAACAATGTGAGTCCTTGTCTCTGGGGCAAGACCACATTGTCGGCAAGTGTCATCGGTCCATTTTCCAGTAGTCCTGTTATGGATCCAAAGTTTCCTTTCCCTGTTAAAATTTGCAGGTTAAGACGAAGTTTCCATTGGGGCAACAACAAGAGTCTTGGACATCCTCTACTATCCAGAGGCTGCACGAAGAGCTCTTTGATCTGTCTACAAGAAGATAAGTTGTCCTATCTTCTTCTGGAGTTAGCCCCCAGGGTCTCTATCCTGAAGCTGTCTGTGGTGAATGGAAGAGAAGGGGGGTGACGTCCCTTGGGCCCTGAACTGTTGTAATTTGGATTATGGATTGTCTTTTTTCATTTTTATCATACTTATCAATTTTTAATGCTACTTGCAGTTGTGGAGGATAGCGTTATGCTATTCAACTATGAGGTCTTATATGTTATGTTAGGTAGGCTCGCAGGCTTCATTTACTATCACCTCTTCATTTTCTCTTCCATCTGTGACTGCAGCCACCGGTGCTTGCATCCCGTTTCGTCACATCCCTTGGTAAGTGATTGCATTCATGGAGTAGCTTTTCTGCATCCATGGGCATTGTCACTGACGGTGGTAAGTGACATTGTTCATGGAGCCACTTTCCTTTCTGACTGCTTCTTCTAGTCCCTTGTATTCGATTTCCTTTTGACGTCAGCGATATGGCCTTTGGTTCCGAAGGAATTAATTAATCTTCTGAAGTTATCCGTAATCCACCAGTAAACTGAAAGTTTACTATATGGTATTGGTAGAAAGGGTACTGTTCCTTCACACGAGGTCTTAGCTACTTCCTTCGCTAGGATATCGGCGGTTTCATTACCAATGGTACCAATATGAGTCTTAACCCAATGAAGAGTGATGTCAACCAGCTGCCCCAGAGAGTTCAGGGCATTTACACATCGGTTTAACGCTTAGCTTCTGGTCCTCAAACTAACCACAGCATTGATTTCCGCTTGGCTATCTGAGTATATAATAACTCTCTCCACATCAGGTTCTCCAGAGATGATGCTGGTCAGTCTCTCTGCTGCCAGAGTGATTGCTAATATCTGTACCTGGAAAACAGAGGAATGATAACCTAGATATTCAACTAGGTCAGTATCATTCTTATCAGCGAAGTGGACTCCTGCACTTGTCCTGCCATTCTGCCAGATTCAAGCTTAAACTGCGTCCATCGCTTTATTGCAGATCACTATTTTGTGAATAATTTAAATAATATTGATCGTACAGTAGTGAAACTTGTGTCACTGGAAGATTGCTTTTATGTTAGTATCTTGCTGAAATATTTTTTGAATCCATGAGAAAATTGGAAAGTTATGAACGTTTATGTATTTTGAAGGCATTTTAACTGTCTATCGCTTTATTGCAGCTCTGTGAAAAGGCCAAAAAAATGGGCGATTAACTTCTACCGAAAGGGTAAAAATTGTAACAGGTCCTGCAGAAGGGAAGACTCTTCTATATTTAGCTAATGAACTTGGGAGTGATAAGAGAAACATAGTTTCTATTGTGGAAGATCCCGACACCAACCCAAGGAGAGATGAGGGTACAAGGAGAAGCTTTTTCCCCTCGAAATATGCGAAAACTACCCAGGCAGGTTATAAGGCAGCCAAATGACACCAGTGCCTCCATTTTCGACAAGGCTGTCATTGGTAATTCGTCCAAACAGTGTCTTAAATGAGACGACAAGGAACGTGGAGCCCATTTCCAGGCCTCCTATGGACAAGACCCAAAAGGAAAAAGGCATTAGATGTACACAGAATTACATGAAAACAAACTTCCTACTTGTTCTTTTAACAGATGAGGCAAGAGCCACCCTTGATTGTCTATATGGATAGGTTAAAGTTTGGAGCCAACAAGGAGGCTGTGGCTTTATGTTTCAAGCAGGCATCATTGGTGAAACGTTAATTGGCCCTTTCAAAGTACCAGAGGGTGTAAACCTAACAATCCAATCCTATATTGCCTCTTTTGTTGAGTACTTGTTCCCTTGGCCTAATAGTTTGCAATTATCTCGTTGGCAAAATATGATTTTCTTGCATCACTTCGCACAATCTCATGCTTGAAGGGTTACAATTTCTTTCCTCATATCTCTGGGCATCAAGTGAGAGACTCTCATGACTTGATTGCTTTGTTCTCTGGTCTTAAGCCCCATTGAGCATTTCTGACCGTTTCATTTGAAACATTACATCAGGACTGTTTTGACGTAAGACCAATAACAGCCTTGTCAAAATGGAGGCACTAGTGTCATTTAGCTGCCTTATGACCTGCCTGCGTATTTTTCGCATATTTCAAGGGAAAATTCTTTTTCTCGTACCCTAATCTCTCCTTGGGCTTGTGTCGGGATTTTCCACAAAATAAACTATTGTTCTTTCAAGTTATGAAGCTAAATATAGAAGAGTCCTCCCTTCTGCAGGACCTGCTACAATTTTTTCCCTCTCGGTAGAAGTTAATCGCCCATTTTTTGGCCTTTTCACAGAGCTGCAATAAAGCGGTGGACAATTAAAATACCTTCAAAATACATAAACGTTCATAACTTTTCAATTTTCTCATAGATTCAAAAAATATTTCAGCAAGATACTAACATAGAAGCAATCTTCCAGTGATCAAAGTCTCACTAATGTACGATAAATATTATTAAAATTATTCAAAAAATAGTGATCTGTAATAAAGCGATGGACGCAGTTTAGAGCCATCCGTAAAACAGGCCACAGTTGAATCTTCCACTGTGTGGTCAGGGACCACAGTACTCGTCTTAAATCTCGCTTGTAGATTTAACAGAGGGCTGCATAGGTCTCCCGGGAAGGCTAG
Source organism: Caprella mutica (assembly GCA_947561585.1). Taxonomy (NCBI): domain Eukaryota; kingdom Metazoa; phylum Arthropoda; class Malacostraca; order Amphipoda; family Caprellidae; genus Caprella; species Caprella mutica. The sequence goes on from CANNZV010000436.1 coordinate 254,668, forward strand.
AACAGGTAGGTCCCTGGAGTTTCTGTCACACCAATTCACATGGCTCTAGTTAGGAGCCAAAGTGTCTTTGATGTAATCACCCCTCAACAAACCCACCTGCTTCAACAGGTAAGCACCTGACTCCGCTGTCCCTTTGAGAAAAGAAGTCAGAGGTGGCAGGATGAGGAGCATCTCTAATGTGGCTGTGGGCGTTCCAGGATATGCCGATGAAACGGCAATAAAAGCCTTCCGTTGCCTTGTGGACAGCTTCAGGTTGCATGTCAGAGTCTCCAGCCCCACCGCCCAAACCGTAACAGCGTAGCTTTTAATAGTATAGATGTAATAATAGATGTGGATCTTTACGATGGCATAATCAAAATTTTGATTTATCACTGTTTTCAAGGTAGCTAATAGCAATGCGTAGAGATGACCACAAATTTCCGATGCATAAGGATGCCCACCTCAACGCTAATAATTAAATTTTTATTAAATATATGAATAATCGGGTTTGGCTTTTGTCCAAGAATCGGCATCATAATCGGCCAAAAATTTGGAATCGTCCCATCACTACTCATGGCCATTTGATTAGTGTTTTAACAGTTAATTACTGTTTTTCAATTTAATTCGCCCATAAAATGGTGCCAATATATGGGTGACTTCATGCATACTTTGAAACATGGTTATGTCTTTCAAAGTTTCTGAGATGACTGATAATTGGTGCATGTGCCATGGCTCATGCGGATGAGAATGATGCGGCCTTTTAAACAATTCTATGATTAATTTACTTATAAAAATATCTTTTTCAATTTATTTCACCCCATCAAAGTCTCCACTTGTCAAAGAGTTGTTATATTTAAATTTTCATCTAGAAAGTCTCCCATCTTTTTTCAAATCTTGCTAAATCAAATTTTTATTAAAATGCTTCAATGCTGCAAATCCAGTCTGCAGAATATGGCAAAATAAAGTATTGTAGTTCAAAAACTCCCATCTCTCGCCCAAGTTAAAAAAGTATTGCTCATAAATTCCCATTTATCTCTCCAGCTGTTTCTAAAAGAAGCTAATTTCTCTCCAAAATGATCAATTCTCTCCAAAATAACATTGTAACATAGGAAAAAATAGATATTTCTCTCCATTTGCAATTTGAGAACTCAAATTTACAATCACAAACTCACAAATATATTACAGAGTATGGACATACTTTACTTCCTGGGAATATCCAAATTTGAGAGCTGTTTAGGATATTCTCTATGAACAATTCCGACTAAAATATATGGCTCTGAAACTCTCCATTTGTCTCTCCAAAATGATCAAATTATTATAAATTCTCTCCAAAATAACATTGTACCATAGGATAAAATTAGATATTTCTCTCCATTTGCAATTGAAGGACTCAAGCTAGCTGTCACAAGTGAAGGACATGCTTTATTACCTGGGTCAACCATTTTGAAATAATTCTTTTGTTTACATTAATTTTGCTACAAATACCTTACACCTATGAATTACTCCCTATATATATTTTTAATTTCTTACTGAAAACAGAATAAAAAATCTCCGCAAACAAACTACTAGTTACTCCAGTCTGGCTGCATATCAAAAGAAACTCTATGCACAATACAATTTATTAATTTAATGAGGGTGTTAATTAGTTTTTCTGACTAATTCTGAGGTTAGATGCTTCAGTTCGCTACTGTGCCACAATTAACCAGCTGGCATCTTGACATTTTTCTTTGAATTTCTCGTAGCTATGTAGTTTCAGAGGTAAATTTATCGAATATACAGAATAATAATAATAAAATCACAAAGTCAAATTTGCATTTTCTTTTCTGTCATACTCACAGAACAGCAAGGTATGAATATTGCAGTTAACAAATTATGTTCAGTGATTCAGATATCATATGTAAGGGTGGCAAATGCCTTTAGTTCAATTTTTTGCCTAATTTCTGAAACAATTCATTAAAGTGAATAGTTTCTGAAATAGATATTTAGGACTGATTTCAAATTGCTGTTCATTGAACTTTATTCAAAATTGCCTCATTTTATTTTTTTCTAATATTGTATGTGGATCTTTGGGAAAGTAATTAGCATTTAAGTTCATAGACATCAGAACATAATTTGCTTCATAATTTCTGTGAATAAGATTTTAAAACTAGTAACTAGACAGTTTCTAGTGAAAGTGTTCAAATAGATATTACAGAATTGATTGGCAGATACATTTTGCTTTTTTTGAGACATGTAGTTTTTTTTTATTATTAATTTATTTTCCAGGTATCAAATCTCAAATGTCTGTAATGTTCAGCCATAAGTGAATTATTTCATTATCCATCCAGGATTTATGAACTACCCCATCTCTTTTTGTACATTACGTAAGTAGCTATTTTATTGTGTCCAGTTTTAATTATTTAATCAAACTAGATAGATGTATTTTGTAGAAAGTTTTTATCTTGCAATTCTATTTGTAGTTTAACATGCTTTTCAATAATTACCCTCTAACCCTTTAGAGGGCACTTACTGATAAACTCATCAGATTGGTCAACATTTTAGTATGTCCTAGTTTAACACTTTTCCAACATATTTCTATTCCTGTGTTGTTTATATTTTTTTTGAAAATTAATTTTTTTTAAATTAATATTTCAATTGTATTATTTATTGATTATTTGGAAGACATGGTGTTTGTTATTGTCTGTGGTTTATTAATACAATATAATGTTAGCTAAACAAGCATGAAAAATAATGGTGTATCACTCGAGTGATACTTGCCCGCTAAAGGGTTAAATATATATATTAGTTCCTTTGAAAGCATGTTTATTTGTCTGTGGTAATCTGAAATAGCTTTATAGGCCTATACTAGAAATTCAACATTTGTTTGCAAATTGTATATTTATAGTACATTATTACCACTTTAAGTGTTTTAATGCATATTTCCTTTTAATTGCTAATAAAGAATTTGCATCCTTATCTAAGTTTTCTTTATGTTGTTATATTCCAATGTTGACTGTTTTCTTTTGTTTCAGTTCAGCATGAATGGTGCTCCAGTGGGCCGCATCATATCGTCTACAGGGCTTACTCCCAACCCTGTGATCAGCGGAATAGACTCCAGTGCTCTCCATGACAGTGGCTTTGGTGGTAGTTTCATAAGCTCCACTGGTAGGGGCAGCTTTGGTGGGAGTAGTATCAGTGGGGGGAGTTCACAGAGTGGTGGAAGTAATAGTGGAGGTATGAATGGCTATCCATTGCCACCTCTTCCTACTACTCCCAATATGAAACAGTTTGATCCTGTTAGTCATCAATTTACAAGAGGAAGTCCCACTAACCACCATCAACAGTATCATCCACAACACCCTCCTCAAAATCATCCACAACACCCTCCTCAAAATCATCCACAACACCCTCCTCAAAATCACCCCCAACACCATCCTCAAAATCACCCCCAACACCATCCTCAAAATCACCCCCAACACCATCCTCAAAATCACCCCCAACACCATCCTCAAAATCACCCCCAACACCACTCTCAAAATCACCCACAACACCACACACCACCTCCACACATGTCTCATTTCCACCATACAGCTCCACAATACCCCATGCCTTCTCACATTCAATCAGGAGTTCCCCCACCTCTCCCTCCATACAATCACTTCAACCAAGAAATGAAACATCTTCCACCTACGCATCCTCAAATGACTCAACAGGAACTTCCCCCAGACATCAGCACTCACCACCAGCTGCATGCCAGGTCATCTGGCAGTGGAGTGCGCAGAAGCAGCGTCTCCTCTCAGGACTTGGCTCTGCGCAATGTCATACCCCAGGAGTTCAGTGGTGGAGACTGCAAACAAAACCTTCCCATCAATAATAACATCAGTTCCTCCAACAAAGTTTTTGACACCATTGATCTACTGCAGTCAGCCAACCACAAACATTCTACAGGTGAGGTTTATGCTATCTATCAGAGAAGATGGTGCTAGTTATAAAATTAGAGTCTGGATCTTGTAAATTGTTTATCATCTTCTTTTAACTCTTTCAATCCTATTGGTTAAATGTTAATCCTAGTGTTGTTGTTTCAGATGATGAGATTCTACGTGAGGCATTCATGGTGAAAAGATCCCAAAATAAGAGCAGATTTGGCCCCACCAATTGGCGTGAGAGGTGGTTTGTTCTCACTCCTGCACACCTCATCTACTTCGATGGGGATAAACAGGTATGTTGAAATAGAGAAACTGAACTTATACTAGCTACTTGGAGCTGCTTTCAACTCATCACATCAAAAAAGTGTAGCTACCAGATTCCTAACCAATGCTAAATGATGATATATGCATTAAAATACATAAGTTTTACCATGAGGTTATAGCTATAAGCAATGGAATAACTATTTAACTGATAGAAGATATATAGCTATGTGTTTGCTGATTTGATGTTTCGAAAATGCACTATGCATTTTTAAAACCCTTTTTTAAAGCCGAATGTGTGTCAATGACTCCTCAATATCTTCATATTAATTATTATGAAAAAAAATTTATACCAGGTCGTTATACAACAATGTAGTGTGCAATACAACAAACCAATGGATACAACAAACTATACAAAACTGCCATTTATATTGAGAGTTTCAAAGTAATCTTCATTTATTTCTTGTCATCTTTGTTGAGTTTTTCAAAGTTAACTTTATGTATTTATATTTAAATGTTTTGAAACTAAACATTAATGGCCGTTATGTAGTTTGTTGTATCCGCTAGTTTTTTGTACTGCACACTTCATGATTTTTTAATCATGAAGGACGGCACGCCCCCCAAACACTCGTGTATTAGTATTCAACTTCATAGTTAATAAAATTTCATTAGGTAACGCACACTTGGCGTTAAAGAGTTATAGGGGTTTAAAAACGCGCTGGCCCAGCACATTCTCAAGATTGTGCAAATTGGCAAATGGCATAGAACACATGCATAAAGGTATGCAACGTTATACCAATGCAGTTGTTTAGATTTTTTTAGAAAAATAACATTGTTGAATAAGTGTATTTTTCGCACTCTTTTCTATTTCATTTTTAGTGATAATAACAACTCATGAACCTCTTCTGGTTTTATAAAAATCCATATTGATTGATATGTTGTAGCTATTTCTTTCAAAAGATTAAGGAAGAAGGTAAGATTTGCGTGTTTTGAAATAGCAGCACTGGCCATTACAAACATTTTTATCAACTTGAGATAACCTTAGAGCTTATTGTGAGCTATCAATACCTTGAACTTAAAGGTAAACTCTTCAATAAAATAACCTGGTACTCTGAAGTGCAGACAGTTGATAAAATGTTACTATAAAAAGTTTCTCTTTTTTTTCTACCATTTACTTGAATATTTAATATATTATACCTACCTTTTTGATATTCAAAACAAACTGGTTACATTATTATTCTTCGGCAGTAAGGTAGGTAGTGTAGTGTATTAATTATAATTTTTTTAAATGCATACAGAAATAAATTATATGGTGTCAAATATTAGGAGTATTATTTACAAAATGAAGAGACTTCCAAGAAATAATTGCTAGAGGAGACATTTAAAGACAGGAGAGAATTGTGTGCTGAATTAGTATTAGTCACACAGCCCTTACCAATAGCTTCATGATGTCAAATGACCCGCACACTCGGTGTCAAACTTGTCACATAGCTACAACTAATTGTTAACCACATCCTGATGTAATGGGAATAGCATTCCAGGAACAGATTTATATTGTCCACACGGAAATGAATCCAAAGTTATGCATATTAATATGAATACATGGAGAAGAAAAATTGAACTTTATAGAACTAGTGTTTATTGCGCTATATTTTTTTCAATCTTTAATGCTTATCTTATGATTAGAATATTTATAATATCAAATAATGAGAGAACTAAATTGAACTAATGCTATTCTTTTTATTAAATAATTCACTAGTATGTACATACATCTTTAGAGTTCTGTTCACTATTTGGTTTGTTCTACAGTGACAATTAATATTACTTATAAATATTTCGTACTTTCCTTACTATTCATCAAAGTATTTAGTTACATCTCAGAGTGAGAAAGACCTGCACATGAAGAAAAACACAGTACAAAGATGGAATAGAATTAGTTCATTGGGAGTGTGACAGTTTTCCTTACCTACACATAACCCACAACTGCTACAGTCTAGTCACCGTCACTCTAGTGTGATGGAGGGCAGGGCTTCGTGTTCTGATAGGGTATAGCATTATTTACCTGTAGAATTTAGTATTTCTTCATGTTCTAAGTTTTTACAAACTATTTACTAGCTTTAACAATTTTTCGTATTATATTGAAATTAACTCCATTCAATATCCTTCAGTTCATTAATCACACGCATTATAATCCTAATAAACTATTGAAAATATATAAGCAATGATTGAACTCTATGGTTTCTAAATCATCCTCTGCAATTCCTGATGTTAGTTCTAACTATTCATCTTTAGTTGGTAATCACGGCAACAAGTTCCCTCTTCCGATGATTAGTTTATTGTCACTATGAAATATATACAGCACTGGCACTGGCAATATCCTATGTGCGTGACGTCATAACAGCAACAGAAGATCTAATTCGTAGCTATTGAAACGTGTTGAGCTATACAAACTGTTCACTTGTCAATATATAATAATGTGAAAAATTCGTCAAGTTCTTGAAACTCACCAACGCTTTATTTTTGACATTAGTGTGTTGCCTTGATGACGTCACTTTCACAATATATCCTATTGTCACTCCTTAGCTTATTCTGTATAGTAGGATTTTTCCCCTCGCATCGCACATCTGGCACCTCTCTCACTTCCCTCTCCAGTATCGACTGAGAGTCTGTGAGGTGTGGTGGTGTGCTGCTCTGCACTCTCCTTTAGAATCTCTGTTATGGTGCATGCAGTGACTTAACAGTGACTAGATACGCTGTCACTGCCTTATCCTCCTCCTCTTGTAATTACCGGCACTAATCAGAGCTCGAGGAAGCTGGTGCATTAATCTCCGTTACCCTCATTTCCAGCTCCCTCTATCTCTGCTCTACTTCTTACCATTTCAATTAATTACCTCTAGGCTCTATCCAGATAACTTTGTTTGGTGGCTTGATGAGAAGGGGGCCCTTGTACCCCGAACTGTTGTAATTTGGATTACCTAGTAATTTTTTCACCATTTTCAAAAATACTTCCTTTTAGGTCAATTAGTTGGTTAACTAATGACAATTTTTCTATTCTTTATTTCTAACATTAATTTCTATGCTACAATTTGTATTTTAATTCCTCTTCAGGCTTTTAGGAATTATCTTTAAGATAGAATTTAATGTTTTACTATGAGATTCACATGACAATAGCATTGGTTTCTCTATAACAAATGAAGTAACCGCAGAACTGATGTAATTCTGAGGTAATAAGTTATTGCTTAATAGCTCATTATGATTGATTAGATCAACCCAATCATTTCAATAGATAATACTATTGGTTGAATATCATTTCGAGGTATTGAATGGCTCCACATCTTCGATCATATAAGAGAAAAACATTGAACTCTATTATTTGACTTGAAATTGTTTTCTTTTTATATGATCGAAAATGTTGAATCTTCTGATACATTTCCCTACAGCCTGTTTATAAGAACAGAGAGTCATGAATAATATGAGTGATGCACAGGAGTTTCTTGTTCCCCCCCTATGTGTATTGATCACTACTGAATACAAACTATGGAAGTTAATGTTCCAAAATGGCAGACTAATACTCATTATACATATAGGCTCTTCATATATCAGTCTTTTATTCACTATCGCTCTTATTGCTCTCTGTTCTTGGACAGTTGTGTTCCGTTAGTTCCTTTGTTCTACCCTCAGAGGAACGTGCTCTATCTAATAAAGAATTCCCAACACCCTACTTCCCCCTGTGACAAAATGTGCCAGAGAAAACTGCATCTTTTAATGGAACCTATATCATCAATTGGTCATTTGGAAAATATTTGGTTAAAATTGATTCATTTAGTCCCTTTAATAAAATTATTAATTATAGCTTTTCTTTAAATTATTAAAATAACTTTTCTGCATCAACGAATGTTGGTAGATGATCCATTTTCTTTTCTGACTGCTTCTTTAAGTCCGTTGTATTTACTTCACTTTTGACGTCAGTGGTGTTTGATAGCCAGGCAGACGTTTAAAGTTTATTAAATAGTATAATCTATATAGCTATTACAGTCCCCTGTAGCTAGATTAAATGTGTAGACAATATTTTCTAATGCTCCCTTTCATTCCAGTCTGGTCGCAAGAAAGAGAAAGGAAGAGTGGATCTGTCCAGTGTTGAATACGTCGAACGAGTGGACGATAACGTTTTCGACCGGCAGCATGTCATACAGGTGAGTGACGTGTATACTGTTAGTAGTTGCAAGTGAGAAACGTTTGTACTGATTGGTCTCTCTTTTTTACTGTTGCTTGGAAACTATTTTAATCTATACTTAATTTTGTGAACGTTGGCAAAACCAGTTGTAAGTGTCACGTTAAACGTTTTTAGCATAAAAACATGAACTAGAAACGTTTGTGACGTCAAACACATGTGCTAGAAACGTTTGGAACGTTAAACACTCGAATGAGTAACGTTTGTAAGGTGATTGCAGGGATTTATAACGTTTGTTACTTAAAACAATCAATGAGTAACGTTTGTTACTTGAAACAATCAATGAGTAACGTTTGTTACTTTAAACATTCGAATGAGTAAAGTTTGTTACTTTAAACATTCGAATGAGTAAAGTTTGTTACTTTAAACACTCGAATGAATGAGTAACGTTTGTATCATGAAACACTCACAATAAAGCTATGTGTTCATTGTTACATATTAGCTACCTAGAAAAAGACTCCTTATCTCTGTGGTAGGTTGTTACCGATGCACTCACAGCACTACTGCTATCTACCCTTCATTGTTACTATCACTCTCAGTTACTGGTTTGTATTATTGCTAACTATTTCATTCTATTCACCTTTTATTCGTTTGTTAAATTGATTTCGCTTTTATTTTTGTTTTTTTATTCACCATATTCAAGTGTTTTATTCACATTTTAATTTTTGTCATTTATTCACATTTTAATTTTTGTCATTTATTCACATTTTAATTTTTGTCATTTATTCACATTTTGATTTTTTGTTTTAATTCACTGTCTAATTTGTGCTTTATTCACTTATTATTTTTGTGTTTTTTTTCACTTAGTTATGATTTTTTTCCACTTTTTTGTTTTTGTTTTTATTGACTTTTGTTTTGTGTTTTTGACACCCTGACCCTCAGATTGCTCACATCCTCTCCTGTTCTGAGTCAGGCCCCCAAACCATCAACTGCACCCTTTACATCGAGGCTACCACGCAACTCGATGCCACTTCTTGGATGCAGCACATTAGAACATGTAGGCATTAGACTAAATCACACCTCTGGCACTGTCTCGGTGGTGTGGCTAAAAACTTAAAGTGGCTACCACATGTAACTGTGAAAGCTATAGGATAAGCTCCGAAAAATCGGACGATTTCACATCTTGGATAATATAAGAATAAATAACATTATAAATAATAATCGTTATTTAACTTTTATTTTAAATTGGTACCCATGAAACCTGCAATGTAAGCTTTTTATTATAGCTAATTGGTGCCTGCAGGTATCATTAATACCTAGCTACTATATGAAGGTCAAATTAGCTACAATTTTATACTTTTTCTTGTAGCTAGCTATGATCAAAGATGTGAAACTGACCGATAATTCGTAACTTACCTTACTTTCGATTCGTTTTGACAGAGATAAAGGTAGGGTGATATACGGTCAGAGTCCAGAGATTCATCTTGCTAGGAACAAATTACTTTGCGCAATTAGAAAATGTCTTGCCTATTAGTGAATGAATGCACAGAGTAGCTGTTACTCCGCCACGAGCTTTCAGTTTGTTTTGATTCACAGTAGAGTGAATTTCAAGTTAGTGTCGTAACATTCCAAAAGACAACAGAATGAAGGAAGTAGCTATGTACAGTTGTTATTGGTTGCATGTAACAGTGACACTTACTGTGACGTGAAACATCAAACAAGTATTTGCATGGAACAGAGATGTTCATTTTCAGCATTTTTCTGAAATAGCTACATGCTAAACAAAATTATAAAATAAAACTTTTACATTATAGCTATAAATTAGCTAATTGAAATAATAGAATAGAAACTTGAGCTTTATTGAATATACAGTATGGGCCACAAAATGTTTCCTCTTTTTCAAATGCCTATAAATAGTTAACCAATGGACGAAAAAACTGTATCTTGGTCTCTTTTTCTCCGCCTCTTCATTTACTATTAACTGGTAAAAACTATTTTTAACTGATGGAAATAGTTTAAGAACAGGTAAGCAAAGAGTGAGGTGATTATTTTGGTCATTGCGCAAAGGTTATTCTTAGAGCTAACTCTGTGATTTTACTTACTAAAAGGCAGTGAATAAAAGGAAGAAAAATATAATGGTAGACATTATAATACAGGGTGTTTACTCTTCTCCCCTAGAAATTATTTGGAAATAGAACAACTTCAGTTACCTTTTGATCTCATCGAAGTTTTCACTCTGAATATTTGTTCTTCACTCACTTCACAGTTGCATTTTTAACACCGCGGAAAAAAGCTCTTCCTTAAATGTGTTCACACTTGCGTTTTTCCATCGTTGAAGTAAAAATGTAATGTGATTTTTCCATCATCGATGAAAAAAATGCAAATATAAACACATTTTAAGAAGAGCTTTTTTCCGCGTAGTTAAAAATGCAAGTCTGAAGTTGGCCTTAACCATGCAATAAAAAAACAAGCAAAGAACGAACATTCAGAGTGAAAACTTCAATGAGATCAAAATGTCACTGAAGTTGTTCTATTTCCAAATAGTTTCCATTGAAGAAGTGTAAGCACCCTGTATTAAAATTTCTACCATAATATTATTTTTCTTTTTTATTCACTGCCTTTTAGTAAGTAAAATAACAAAGTTACCTGCTTACCTGTTTTTAAACTATGTCCATCAGTTAAAAGTAGTTTTTACCTGTTAATAATAAGCGGAGAAAAAGAGACCAAGATACAGTTTCTTCGTCCATCAGCTAACGATTTACAAGTATTTGAAAAAGCGGAAACATTTTTGTGGCCCATACTGTATAAGAGTTATTCACCAGTTCTTGAAATAGGTAGTGAAAGAAGTATTTGAACATTTTCTGAAAGAATGATTAATATTTAATTGGGCTTTATTTGGTACTAATTAGCTACTACTGTCAAACTATTTTTGCAGTTCTTGACCAACTCCTGGCAATATTTTACAGAATTTTGTAAATGCAATTGGTCTTGCTCTTAGCTGTCTCTTCAAAATTTACAGCAAAAGTGTAATGGAATTCAAGTGTGGTTACAGGTTATTGTCCATAATATCCCTGCTTACTGTTTTATTAATTCTTCTATCGATTATTTCTATTGCTCCTTTCCCCCACGAGGATAAATGGTTCCAAACCACAGTGCTTCCTCCACCATACTTTACAGTAGGGATGGTGTTCTTTATTTCTGATGCAGAACAGTCGATGCGCCAGGCATGGCTTACATCATTATGACTGAAATGCTTCCTCCTCTACGCACTAGGTAAGGAGTTCTTAATTCACTGAAGAAATAATGAAGCCAAATCCAGGGATATTTTGGACTATAACCTGCAATATTCTGTGGAGAAAAGAAAATGATATTTTCTGATGATTGGCGATTGCAGCAGAACATTGATCCAAAACATACAGCAAGGGAAACTAAGAAATGGTTCGAATGTATGCCTAGCCAATCGCCACAATTAATTCTCCTTAAATTTTATTGTAAATTTTGAAGAGACAAATCAGAGCAAGACACCCCTCAAACCTGCACCAATTACAGACTATGGCCATGGAAAAGTAGGGAAAAATTCCAGTAAAACATTTTCAGGACCTGACGAAAACTGCAGGAATAATTTGTGACAAAAGAGAACCGATTAAATATTAAACATTCATTTTACATCTGTTCAAATACTCCTTTCTCTCCCTATTTTAAGAAATGTTGAATATTTTTTATTTTGTATATAGCTATTTAATAAATGTTCAGTTTCTATCATTTTACATTCATATAATGTAAAAACATTATTTTATAAGTTAGTTTGGTAGCTATGTATTTTATCCAAATGTTGAAAAATAAACAACTACTTGTTTCAAGTGACTATATAGCTATCATCTAACACTGACTGTACAGTTTAACTGTTAATATCAGTAGTCAGTTATATGTGAACTCGTTAGATCTTTATCTACAACGATAACCATACCTAGGGTAACGCTTATCTATCTTGGTTGTAAGGGTAACACTTGTATATCTCCGTCACAGTCATTGGTAAGTGATTGCATTCACGGAGTAGCTCCTTTGCATCCATGAGCATTAAAGCACCTGGTGGTAAGTGTGTTTGTTTATGGAATAATCTTCAAAGTCTGTTGTATTTATTTTCTTTTGACGTCAGCAATATACCATATGCCATGTATGGTTAAAGAAGACGTCAAACACTTTTCTTTGCTTCAAAGTTTAAAAACTGTGCTTGGTGCCTTTATTCTTACATGATTTGTGTGAAAGACAGTTAAGCAATCAATATTGTTAATGCTGTGTGAAATACTCCTTAGCTAGCGTAAATTACATTGTTGAAAGCTTTCACATCTTCGGCCATACAATAGAAAACAATATAATATTAGCTAGCTGCCTATTATATAGTTTTTCTTATATGACCGACGATGTGAAACCAGCCGACAATTCGTATCTTTCCCTTCATCATAGTAAGTAAATGTTTTACTAGCTTTTGAGTAGTTCTTTAGCTTTAATTGTATTTACTTTACTTTATTTCTCCTACCCACAGTAATAGCAAACAACTCTAGCCTCTCGAGCCATTACCACCCGGGTAGACCCCAGAGGGGGGCCAGTTGGGCCTGCTGCAAATCCGCCACTCCCTGCACCCCCATCACCTGGTCTCCATCAAACCAGCCCCTTGGCCCCTGCCTGTCTCCCCCCACACCCCAGCTCAGGGGCGGCCACCCTCCGGGGGAGATAGTGAAGCATCAGAGGCAGCAGAGCTCCACCAGCTCCCACTGCTCCATCCTCACCATTAACAGTGCCGCCTCTCCCCCACCCAGTCTAGCCCTCTCCGTCGATATGATTGGGGGGTCTCTTGCCGCACTGGATACAGGTGAGAAAACAACTGAGAGATATTGAATGAGAGAGCTTGCCTCAGGGAAAGCTATCTGCTGATGTAGCTAACTAGAAAGTTATCTGCTGATGTAGCTTACTAGAAAGTTATCTGCTGATGTAGCTAACTAGAAAGCTATCTGCTGATGTAGCTTACTAGAAAGTTATCTGCTGATGTAGCTAACTAGAAAGCTATCTGCTGATGTAGCTTACTAGAAAGTTATCTGCTGATGTAGCTTACTAGAAAGTTATCTGCTGATGTAGCTTACTAGAAAGCTATCTGCTGATTTAGCTAACTAGAAAGCTATCTGCTGATGTAGCTTACTAGAAAGCTATCTGCTGATGTAGCTAACTAGAAAGCTATCTGCTGATGTAGCTTACTAGAAAGCTATCTGCTGATGTAGCTTACTAGAAAGTTATCTGCTGATGTAGCTAACTAGAAAGCTATCTGCTGATGTAGCTTACTAGAAAGTTATCTGCTGATGTAGCTAACTAGAAAGCTATCTGCTGATGAAGCTTACTAGAAAACTATCATCTGAGGTAGCTTACTCACGTCCACAACTTCTATCTAGCCCATTGAACTAAGATTTACTTGAAAATATCCTAGCTATGTTGAATAATTTGTTATAGCTATTGTTTCTTTCGAATTTAAAATTAAATTCAATGAATGCATACGATCTGTGGCTTTCTTTAGCTCTTTTTCTTAATAAAGTTGATATGCATTGATTATTTTTTTGCTAATTAGTAATTGCGTAGCTATTTCTTAATATACTGGGTTAAATTTATTGTAATAGCAATATTAGTTGACACAGCCTTTAATTTTCTTAATGTTGTTCACCAAGATGATTTCTCTACTTTAGCTCTTTGTCTTGTTTAATGGAAATATTTCTTTTATCATGCACACTGTTTTATGTTTTTATTAATTGGCATCGTCAAACCACATACCAGTAATAGGTCACACATTAGCAACCCTTCAAAAACATTGAGAGATGTCCAATAGGTATACATTTTAAATTAAATAGAAAGCAAACTAAATAGATATTTGGCTATATTTATCTTTGGTCTGCAGACAAGTTTATTCTTTGAAATTTTTTATTTAAAATCTTTACTGAATAGGTAGGTACCCAATATTATTGCCGCAGACTGGTGGTAGGACTTAGTTCATGGAGCCACTTTCCTTCCTGACGGTTTCTTCATGTCCCTTGAATTTCATTTCCAGTTTACATCAGTGATATGACATTCAGTTCAGAAACAGAGTATCTTTCCACTTATTAAATATGTCATTTCTAAGTGGCTAAAAGGCATACATTTGTAGCTGTATTTAGTAGACGTTATATTTATTTTGTTATGAATTTAACTTTTCTTTTCAACGAGTGATTCCAACGACTTGCTATTTTTAAATAGCGTAAAGTTAATACAGAACTGCTTTGAAATTGTAATATGACAAGATTTCAGTTTTGTTTCACCATCTTATTTAATATTCTATGAGAGATATTTCGATAGTTGTATCTATGATTTTTTTTCATTAAATATTTTGATATAATTCTAATATTATATTTTTTTTTCTCCTCAGGTATGTACAATCACAACCCTTTGACACCTCTAACGTCTGTGAGTACACACTACCGTAATATACACTATTATCAAGTTATTATTCACCTCTAAGTAGTGAAGTGTTTAATGCATCAAAATCAGAGTAGAATTTATATTTATAATTTCTACCAGAAAAGTGTGATGAATTTAATGTTCTCTCTTATAATCGAACCCCTGACCTTACATAGCAGTATAACTTCAATTCACTGGGTATCAGAGCGTGCACTGCTTGCATGGCTACGGACCGAACTCTGTGTACTATGTAACGCTCAATAGTAACTTTGTAACATTGAATTGTAGCTAGCTACGTAACTCTGTAGTCATAGCCATTTCATTGGGTTGATTTGGATATGTTCTGATATCTCACTATTTATACTTCAGTTACTGAAATCATTCATAAATCCACAGTTAATTTTTTTGTTTGAAAGAGTTGTTATTCTTCCTTGGAAATAATGAACCGGTATTCATATCAGTTATCATCATATGTAATTCCTTCAGATTTCCTTGTTATCTTCCCATGATTGCTCATATGATAAAAATAACTAGCAAAGTAGTTTTATATTGTTTTATAAATCATTTTTAATATGGATGACGGCATTTTTTATTTCCAATATTTCGAACTGAAATTTGAATGTTACTGACAATATTTATATATAATGAACTTCGCTAAACTGTTAATAGCTTTATTATTAACAGATATGTTTAGTAGATATTTATTGGAAAATATTGTTGAGCTGGGAATAAATTTTGAAATGTGGCTATATCTACTTTGAAAAATACCAAATTTCACTCAAATTCTTGTCAGTGATACATTTTATTGAATCTACTTAGTTCTATCCAGCAGCTAATGGAATTAAAATTTAGTAATGTTACCCCTAAAATAATTGTGTTGTAACTTAGTGTTCAGTAGATCGCGATTCCTCTCGAAACCAATCGTAATTTACTGAGCATTAGGATCACTGAATTAAGGGTAACTTTACTAAAATACCTACGGAGGCATTGCAAGATATAAAATAACTAACTGTTGGATATCCAAACAATTCAGTGTCCAAACAACACTCTAAGCGTGTTTACTCTGAGCATTGAATTGGAATACACTCACGTGCTGCTTAACTAAACACAGCCTACAGTCCTACTCCCATTACGTGTCAGCTAACCTCTGAATATCCCATTGCGAGATTATGAACTTAGTTTGCTTTCGGCTGTCGTGAGGTGCGGGTCCCCGTTACGCGCGATGCGCTCTGGTTCGCAACTGAAAATTACCTGGCATATTTGTACCGGTGTTGAGTGTGAAATTGGTATCGGTGTTTCGATATGAACACCTCCCCTTGACAAAATGCTGAAAATGTCTTTGTTTGCTGTGCAACTGTGTTTAGTAAAGAATTTATAGTTCGGTCGAAATATGGAATGTAAAAGATTAATTTTTGACGCTCTTGATGACTTCATTAAAGAATGATGAAAAAACGTGATGATGTTAATTTCGTGAATAAGATGGTAGCATATATTTTTTGATTACAATGCCTGTGTACAGATCACAATCCACGATCTTGCCTTCCAATGGCCCCTTTCTTTTTGATGAAACTCTCGGATCTGATAAAACGTTAGATTGTTCACTGGATAAGAGACTGAGTAACCCACTGGAGCACTTTATTCTTTCCAACAGAGAACTCCCACCTGTTCCACCTAACCAAAATCACCAGGAATCCTTAACATCTTCTGATGTATTTCAACACTCAAAGAGTGTCTTAGGTTTCAATAATGAGACTTCGTCTCCGATAAAGAGTCGAAGTAGAGCCAAAAGAGCTGCATCGACTGCTGACATACAGAAGAATTCATTCTTATTCAAAGGGTTTGGAATCTCTGATAAAGGAGTTCCTCCAGCTACAACGAATTCTTTTGCTAAAACTCTACCTAACGTCAACTCTAAGCAGATTCCAAGACTAACTGATTGTTATCCAAACACTCATATGACTAATTATAATAGAGCATCGAATCATTTTAATTATTCACCACAGTATGGTGTAAATACTGAACATGAAACTAAGGAGAACTTCGAAAATTTGGAAGACTTTTTATCACGCGGTGCCAAGTCCGATCGAAATCGTTCATTCGAAATTGCCGTGACTAACCAGAGTTTAAGTTGTGTTCCTGATGGAGGAGCTTTTAGCACAGCTGATCGCCGCGTAAATGTTCATTCTAGAACTCTTAATCGCACCAAGAGACGATCGTCTCATTGTCCAGTCGATGTACACATTTCAACAACCAAAGACACTTTTTCGGAATTTGACACTATGAAGTACCGACGTGAATCCTTTCGAAACCAAAAGCAATCTATTTATTCTCTTAATTCTAAACTAATTTCAAGATCAACTTCTTGTGCTGCTAACCTTAGTCAACCAAATGGTTTGGTGATGCCTTTGCCATTTCCAAAGGCAGAGCCCCCAAGAATACCCTCGGTAAAACTTCGTACAGTCAACAGAACTAAGAAGGATAGGACTTCTCTAACAAAGCCTGTGCAAAGAAACCACACATTCAATCTGAAACAAGACTTTGTAGAAAACTGGGTTGATCACTGGAACCCAGCATTAACAACTGGAGTACCTGTTCATAATCCATTTATCACTAGTTTCGGAAATAATTGTACAGTGTCTAATTCATATCAAGAATATCCGGGGAAAGACCATCGAAAGCCCAAATCCGTAAAGAACCGCCGTAGAAAATCATCCATACCAAATAGAGACACGGGCAAAGAATCCACACTGTTTTATATGGAAGCTGTCAATCCTGTTTTTTCAGTCAGCCATAATGCTTTGGATGAGTTTAGTAACCTCAATGACCGCTCTCTAGAAAATAAAAAAGACGATTCATTTGATAATTGCAGACGAAAATCAGATTCTCATCATACACCTAGACCTATAGAATATTTTGATCAATTTATATCTGATCAGTTTACTAGCATATCACCTATTGTTGGTGGTGTTAGAAGTAGTGGAAGTGTAGATTCACTTCTGAAAGACAACTACTCAAGGCAGACTTCCAGCGATGCCGATTCCGGTTTGCGGTTTTCGGACAGTGCCAATAATAATTCTGGATACACGGATTCACCGGCTGGTGTTTGGAGGAACGGTAGCGACAGCAGTGATTCTGGTCTCAAAGACTCTCTCAGCACTGAATCACCCAAGTTCTTCTACCCTGAGTTCAGCAACAAACCTCTATCACAGAGGTACCTGCAGTCTAATTCATCAGTTTCTAGGGAAAATGCACTGCAGAATGACTACCTATTTAGCAGCAAAGATCATCCCTCTGTTATATGCTCACTGCCTACTGTTGTTGACTCTACCGTACCTTTTAAAAGGTCTAATAGTTTCGGTGAAGAAAGCTCTAGATCCATGGAAGACTCTCTACAGATGAGGACTAGTGATATCCAAAGAATTTGTTTGGATGCTAAATCTTCAGAGGTTTCAGCCCTGAGAACCAAGTGGTTGTCAAGTCTTTGCACGTTGGATTGCGGGGCTAATGTGTGCAAACAGATATCTAGGATGCTCTTCAATTGTGAGTTGCCCTAATTTAGTAATACTTATTTTTAAGCTGCATCATTTTTTATGCTCTAAATATGAAGCTCTTATTTAAATTCCGTATTAAAGTTAATTGTTAAACAAGTTTAGTCTATATTTATAATGAAATTACGTGTTTTAACATAATAAATTTCCTTAAAAATTACATTAAACAACTCTCCATGATTGTAGATAATTTGTACATAGAATAAATACATTGTTAAATATTGGAAACTATATCTCTATACTTTTTCGAGACAATTTTCTTTCTTGTTTTCTCATAATAAAGAGGTAAATGAAGCGGTTCTGCGGTACTTAACCAGTAAATGGTGTTCATACAATCAAATAAGCTAACATTTTGTCTTAAGAATTCAACTCGACTGTACTACTGAAGAAGACGTTTATTATTAAATGCGAATTGCATATTCACATAAAATATTTGTCATAATATATCAATATTGAAACTGAAGATGAATTTAGACTCTTTGTGTTGAAGTTTTTTAATAAAATCATTTGTTTAAACGTCAACCGTTGAATAAAAGTGAGCTTATTTATATTTTGAGTATGCAAAGTTATACATAATATATGCTGTGTTCAGATATCTGCTCCATATAACCTGGCAGATATTTTCAGCTTTTGTGTTATTGGTTAGGGCAATTAGGCAATTGCGGCAACTGCTAATGACCTTTCACTTTTTGTGTGTTTTTTCAAGCCTTTCTCGGTTATTACTCCATTATTGAAGGCATTGGGCAACTGATTGATTCGATTGTGATAGAAGCTATACATTATCGCATGCCATTGTACTGCTTTTTATACCTCTCTAATTGCCATCACAAAATTCTATTTCACTGGTACTAAATGAACACGTTCTACCACGAGTGTGCCAACAGCATCTTGCCATGCGTTCTGACCTATTAAGTGATTATTTTTGGGTTTGATAGAACATCAATGAATAGATTTGAATATGTTCAGAAAATTAAAAGTATTTGAACATTAATATGAACATTTAGAGTTGATGGATAAATGCAGTGTAATTACGGGGAAAAAAGTTAAAAAATTGAAGTTATCAAAAATATTTCATTTTTTATTCTTAATAACTGAATCATGACTGAAATATAACAAGTTTACTAAATATTTCACTCCTCATATTAAAACCGCTAAGCATACTTCATTTTCACATAGCCTCCAGTGTATGACGTAAACAAGCTCTCATCAGCGTGATTTAATAGCTACGCTAATTAAGATCTGTGTAATGTAACCCCTTGCCGCCCCAAGGTCTCTATTGGTACATCCAGCCCCTGGGTGTTACTTAGCGTGTTACAAGGTACACTTGTGTTACAAGCCACACTTGTGTTACAACATACACTTGTGTTACAACATACACTTGTGTTACAACATACACTTGTGTTACAAGATACACTTGTGTTACAAGGTGCACTTGTGTTACAAGATACACTTGTGTTACAAGATACACTTGTGTTACAAGATACACTTGTGTTACAAGATACACTTGTGTTACAAGGTACACTTGTGTTACAAGGTACACTTGTGTTACAAGGTACACTTGTGTTACAAGGTACACTTGTGTTACAAGGTACACTTGTGTTACAAGGTGCACTTGTGTTACAAGGTGCACTTGTGTTACAAGATACACTTGTGTTACAAGATACACTTGTGTTACAAGATACACTTGTGTTACAAGATACACTTGTGTTACAAGATACACTTGTGTTACAAGATACACTTGTGTTACAAGATACACTTGTGTTACAAGATACACTTGTGTTACAAGATACACTTGTGTTACAAGATACACTTGTGTTACAAGGTACACTTGTGTTACAAGGTGCTCTTGTGTTACTAGGTGCACTTGTGTTACTAGGTACACTTGTGTTACAAGGTACACTTGTGTTACAAGGTACACTTGTGTTACAAGGTACACTTGTGTTACAAGGTACACTTGTGTTACAAGGTACACTTGTGTTACAAGGTACACTTGTGTTACAAGGTACACTTGTGTTACAAGGTACACTTGTGTTACAAGGTACACTTGTGTTACAAGGTGCACTTGTGTTACAAGATACACTTGTGTTACAAGGTGCACTTGTGTTACAAGGTGCACTTGTGTTACAAGGTGCACTTGTGTTACAAGGTGCACTTGTGTTACAAGATACACTTGTGTTACAAGATACACTTGTGTTACAGGGTACACTTGTGTTACAGGGTACACTTGTGTTACAAGATACACTTGTGTTACAAGATACACTTGTGTTACAAGATACACTTGTGTTACAAGATACACCTGTGTTACAAGATACACTTGTGTTACAAGATACACTTGTGTTACAAGATACACTTCAACCTATTTCAAGCCATTCTGTTTTTGTTTCATGGTTGCTAGCTGTTAGTAATTTTATTGCAGTTCTAATTTTGTTTCATAATATTTCTTCTTCCCCACAGAATAAAGTTTTCGCAATTTCTGTGATTTATAGTTTTTAAAGTAATTTGATATATTTTGAACGACATTATATTTTTTATTAAAGTCAAGTTATGTTAAAAATGCTGAGCAATTACATACGACAGCGCATCACACATTAGCTGAGTATATCTATTGAGTGATTACTCTTTAGATTACTGTAAGTGGTGGGAGTTTCTACTTAGATATGCTTTAATGTATGCAATAATTAACTGCACTAATGCTAAGTGTGATAATAACTGAAAATATCCTTCAAACAATATCCTGAACATTAACACATTGAAGTATATAATATCAACTTTCTGGTACTAACGATAAAATGACTTAAACCTTTTGTGTGACCTAACCAGCAATATATCACTTTTGATGAATTGTATGAAGTGCTATTTTTTAAAGTAAACTATATTGTTGTAAGCAGTAGTCCCACCTATATATACGCCTGAATAAGTAGTGCATCCACATTAACAACTTGAATATATATTGGTTATAAACTAAAAACAAGGTTATTAAGTATAGGGTAAGATACTATCGGTCAGTGCTACAACTTCGGTCATATAAGAAAAAACAGTATGAAAATTATTATTACACTGTTCTATCTAATAATAATTTTTATATTGGTTTTTCTTATATTCCTTAATTTTTTTTCATTTACTGCAATATATTTGATATTTTACACTTAATGGTCCTCTCATTCAAAGGTCCTCTCCAGGCTCCGAGAAAAAATGATCTTATTACATAGCTATATTATTATAAAACTAAGTTCTAGAATCGTTAATATGAAAAAATTGTACGAAACGCTAATTTGACGCTGAGATATAGATTTGACACGGTTAATTTTATTTGTAATTGCAAATTTATAAACAAAACATTGCAAATTCTGTCTTAATTTAAGCTGTTAGTGATTATCTGATGAAATTAAAGTAGATAATAGGTTTTCTCCTGTTATTTTTATACCTGCACACTAATATATACTATTGAATCAAGGATACCTACCATAGCTGATAGTCAAAACCAAAGGCGTACCATCTTTTTCTTCGGATTTAAAATTAGCAACTCTGAAATAAAACTGATATTGCAGTGTATTGGTTGTAAACATATTTAAAAGCATACAAAAACTTACTATCAAATTTCGTGGAGCTTGCAACAAAATGACAGTAACCGTATAGATATAATTTTAAACAATGAAAAAATTATTTGAGGGAAAATATTAAATTTAAATTTTTTAATTTAGATACAAACATAATTAAACCTTATAATAAATAGCTAAAATTATTTGTTAATAATTTGTTTCATTAAACAATTTGTTTCATTTATTTCTACTTCATACAATTCCCTTTCTGCAGACATATACAATTAATGAGTCCATATATCCCACCCCTTCCTTCTTAACTTTTAAAGTTATTAATGATCATTTGAAGGTTTTCACGTACGTGCTAGAAATGCAAATGCTTCCCAGGTCAAAGGTCACTGAAAACCGATTATCTATAAGGTTACTGGTGAACACTCTATTAAGATACATTTACTTATTTCAATGAAAATAGTAACAACTCTTTAATCATTTACTTTATCCAGCTATCTGTTACATATCCGATAATTCATTAACTGTCTTCTGGGGCTCTATCCTGAAGCTGTCTGTGGTGAATGGAAGAGAAGGGGTGGCGTCCTATGGGCCACCAACTGTTAAATTTGGATTATGTATATTTTTTGCTATATTCATCATATTTTTACGCTATATGCAGTTTTAGAGGATAGCCACTTTCCTTTCTGATTGCTTCTTCGAGTCTCTTGTATATAATTCTTTTTTGGCGTCAGTGATATGGTCTTTGGTTCTGAAGCTGATATTAAACCCCTACTAATTGATTATTTACATATCTATTTATCCTTTTAACGCTTCTTGCAGTTTTAGAGCTATAGACAGCACTAGGGTTATTCATAGTATAGCGCTAGGGTTATGCTCTTCAACTACGAGGTCTTAGTTTTTGTGTTAGGTAGGTCCGTGTGCCTCATTTTATATCACATCTTCATTTTCCTCTTCTATTCGTGAGTGCAGCCACCGGTGCTTCTGTCCCTTTTCGTCACATTCCTTGGTAAATGACTGCATTCTCGGAGTAGCTTTTCTGCCTCCATGAGCATTGTCACTGATTGTTGTTGTAGATTTGTTCAAGGAGCCACTTTCCTTTCTGATTGCTTCTTCCAGTGCCTTGTATTTAATTTCCATTTGAGGTCAGCGATATAGTCAATGAAATGGCAGAAACAGACGTTGATTAAACCTCTACTAAAATTAAAAATAACTTAATTTTTTAGCTATCCATTATTTATGTATTAGGTATATCCAGTTATCCATTATATATCTAGCTGTCCATTATAGCTCTAGTTGCAGTTTTGGTAATACAATGCTGTTTTGTGCATTATTTACTGCATTGGTAACATAATGCTGCTGTGCATTATTTACTGCATTGGTAATATGATGCTGATGTGCATTATTTACTGTATGGTATTACATTAAGGGGAGGCGATGCCTACTGTTGTTATTCCACACCTAACCATATAATATCAATTCTTTAGTTTGTTCATACGACTGTATGCTTTATTTACATTCATTGTAAAATATTCATTGAAAAATGTCACTTAGTTATCAATTAATATTAAATGTTATGTTTCAACATATATACACACCCCGGTGAGGTTCGATGATAACAAACTATACTTCACTGAACAATATGCCCTTTTTTTTGGATTTGCCCCCTACTTTGCGTATATGGGCCTCATCTGCCACTAATTGTTCACTGGGCTGGAATTCCTCACCACCAATTCCATATAATACTCAAAGTATAAAAGTGTTGTTTGAAGAAGTGATAACTATAGTATATATAGATATCCTAGGTAACTGTGACAGTAGATAAGAATATATCCTTGGGCCTAGGCCCCTGTGGCATTGGATATAGATATCCTAGGCTTCTTTGACTGTAGATATAGATATTCTAGTCTTCTTTGACAGTAGATATAGATAGCCTATGTCACTGTGATTTTCATCTCAGGGTCATCTCCACACTAACGGCAAGATAATCCCTCTGTCATGTATCTATTGTGTTTCTATTATCAGAATGTCTTCACCAATTAGTTATTGTTAGCAAGATTTAATTGTGCCAAGGTATTATTTAATATTTTCCGGTATGATTGGAGTCTGACTGCATTCCACAACCCTTATATCTTCAACTAGAGGGGACTACAATGCACTGCTACTTCCTACCAATGTCTATAATCTATAGTCTATCAATCACTCTCTTCAATATAAATATTAGTAATGGCATTCTTATAATAACAGTAATATTATCCTCTGGTTATAAATTTTGAAATGGCTCTCTTCATCTTTAAGGTTTCTTCGTTTCATTTTCGCTCTTTATTTTCCTTTCCTATTTATCTTTTTTTCAATGTATTTACGAATTTTTTTAATTCTAATTTCTTCCATCCATTTATTTCTTCTAATTTTCCTTCTCCTCTGCATTTATTTTTTCTTCTCCCTTGCCATTCTCCATACACCCCCCCCCCCCATTGTTCTTTTGTGTGTGGTAGTTCCCATGCTAATATTGCATGCAATTGCAATGGTTGCAGTGGAAGATAGGCCAACACTATCCCACCACACACAGCCTATCTCTCTCTCAGCCTATATCTATCTCTTTTTTTTTTCTCTCATCTAATTCATAAATTTGTAATATATACTATATAATATCAGTGTAATCCAATGTTTTATATATCGAATGTAACTGAATTATAAAAATACCTCTGTCACTATCATCTGAAGTTTTTTTTTATCCATCCACTATACTTTTGATATTCACATTAAATGGTATAATTTCTTTAACAGTTTATTGATAGCACATTAACTGTCAATTCTCTTCCTATAGCTTTGTTATACTCAGTAGCAGCTAATCAAATGAATTAGCTCATAATAACTTATTCTGTCAGTGCATTCATGGCTGGTAATTAGATGTAATTAAGAGTAATTATCACACTACACTCCTTTGAGCGAACAATTACCATATCATCATTGCCTCTGGTACAATGAATGTGCTACCCGTTACATTTACTCGCCATGTTAATGGTTATGTAATATTATATGGTAGGTGTATACGAACAAGCTTCGACCGGTTCTGAGGATATAGACAAAAGGCAAGAAATTCGAAATATTCAGGGTGTTTTAGATTAACTTCTCCTAAAAATGATGCTAAACACCAACGTGGATTTTAACGCCACTTCTACCGCGTGTTTTTGATCAGTTCTTGGGTCTTATTGTTGGAACAATTCATTAGCAACTTTTTTTGCAATTGATGAATTAGTCTCATCTTCTTCATGGAGCTTGATCACTATATTTCGATCTACAGTCATGATACAAAGAATGAATTTGAAATTTAAATGCCTGCAATATGAAGATTATATGACACTAGGATGATAGAAATAAACATTCATTTTGATTGCTTTATTTGATACCCAAAACTGGTAGTCTAAATTCTGAAACAAATAAGAAAATTGAACAATTAAATAGAATATTCTTATTTATGTAGTAGATCAATTTGATATCTTTATGAAAACTAATTTTTATAGAAATTAATTAAGTTTTAGTAATCAATACTCCAGTCCTCCATTTATTGTATCCTTACCGGAGAAATAGGAGGGTTTACCGGAGAAACATTTCTAATTTCTTGTTTCACTACAGTTACCAATGTTTGGCCATCTCTTTTACATATGAAAAGTATAGATCTTTTCTTTTCAATTATCACATTGTATAACGTACACGTTCATCTGCTCATCAAGTGATGTGTTGTTCCTTATTTGCCTCATTTCACTTATGGTTTCTCTTAAGTCAATCTATATAGTTTCCCTTTAGAACACACTCTGCCATATGTCACCTCATACCACTCACCAGTTAATGGCTAAGTCAATGAAACACTTACCATGCTCTGCTTTGCTTTCTAAGCAAATGATTGTCTCTGCCAGCATATGGGGTATAGTAACCACGAGAGTATTCCAAAGATGATGTGGTACGGTGTTGTCTATTTTAGCCTGTATGGTGTTGTCTATTGTAGGTACGGTGTTGTCTATTACAGAGAGGCATATTTGTCACTGCTGAATTTTTGTTCTCTCTCTATTTTCTCGTATAGCGAAATAAATTATTATTCCAATTATTGACTTTTCTTATTGAAATGGACCATTTTCTGCAATCGAACTCATCTTCTTGAATAAAATCTGTATGTGAAAGGTAGTATGGTATTTATTTTTCTGTTTCTTCTTTATCGACTTCTGTTTTTTCTTTATCGACTTCTGTTTTTTCTTTATCGACTTCTGTTTTCATTTGAGACTGGAAGAAATACACTCAAACTATAATAATCTAATGGAGACTTACTCTTGAATTATATGGTATAATGTTTTTTGAATAAATTATTATAATTTTTCTACCCAATGATGTTCCCAAATATCTTGTGAATGCCGATGGCTATATTTGAAGCGCGTGTTCCCATTTACCTGGGTACCGGTGAGCATGGTAGGCTGCCCATTTTCCCGGTAATTGTTTCCTCTGGAGTGTGGTGACACCTGGCCAGCGTGGATAAAGTAATGCCTTCTATAGACACTCTTTCTAGACCTGCACATACATGAGCATTGTCACCGACGGTGGTGGGTGACTTTGTTCATGGAGCTTCTTTCCTTTCTGACTGCTTCTTCCAGTCCCTTGCATTTGATTTCCTTATGATGTTAACGATATGGCTGAGGCAGACGTTAAACCCCTAGTAAAATGGTATATATGTGGGTCAAACCTCTGTAATTGCAAGTGGAGATTTTCTCTCTGAAAACATTACCACCTTTTTTGACGTTGTAATTGAGTGCGATATGATTGATCTTAGTCGTACCACTAACATCAACGTGTGAGAGTACATTAGGAGGTATTGCTTCAAGATGAGAGTTAGTGGTGATACCTAGCATTAAAAACATCATTTTAACATATCTACCTGCCTTGGTGTAACAGTTAACATTTACTAAACTAACTTCTATTTAATTCAGTGCTGTCCAAAATAGCTCACACTAATTCAGTGCTGTCCAAAATAGCTCACACTAATTCAGTGCTGTCCAAAATAGCTCACACTAATTCAGTGCTGTCCAAAATAGCTCACACTAATTCAGTGCTGTCCAAAATAGCTCACACTAATTCAGTGCTGTCCAAAATAGCTCACACTAATTCAGTGCTGTCCAAAATAGCTCACACTAATTCAGTGCTGTCCAAAATAGCTCACACAAATTCAGTGCTGTCCAAAATAGCTCACAAATTCAGTGCTGTCCAAAGTAGCTCACGCTGTCCCCGCTGTCTATTCATGCTGCTTCAGCTGCGGGATGTGGTTAGGCCTCTCCTGTAGTGGCGGATGCTGCGCCAGCGATGCGATACTCAGTGGCGCAGAGGGCGACAGCTTCTCATGCTCCCATTAGGGAAACTGAAACACTGGGGTGTGTTTGACAGTGAAACACTGGGGTGTGTTTCACACTATGGTGTACATTTTAGGAGTATAATGAGTGATTTGGGAGAGGAGTGTGAATGAACTGTAGCACTAACTTGGTGAGAGTGACTCTTCTTATCTGTTGACTCACTCTCTCTTCCTCCCTACGGACCACTAAAAAAGGCAGCACCGTTCCAACGCAGCTTTTCAGCGAAATATTCCTATGTTATTCGTACGGGGATAAAAATGAGGTTCATAAACATCTGTACAGCTGACGATTTACTTAATCTTGGAGTATTTTAATTTGATATTTGAATACTTAATAGCATCCCGCATTTAATGCTGTTAACTTGTTAAGTTTATTGAAATTAGTTTTTAAATAGAAATGTTAAGAGTTGTGCAAGACGGTTTCTATGTGAGTTTGGAGAGGTTGTGTGGCGCTTTGCTCAAATGATACGAGCTAAAGTATCACACAAACAGTCGAAACGATGTACACTGAACGTCCTAATGAACTTAACAGCAATGAATGAGGTTAGATAGGACTTATAAGGTATTCAAATATCGAATTAAAATCTTCAAAGATTAAGTAGATCATTAGCTATTTTAGGTGAACCTCATTGTTATCCTTGAACGAATAACATGGAAATATTTCACTGATAAGCTGAGTTGGAACGACGCTTAAAAATACCTTAATAATAAATAGTGGTGTTACCTATTGACTCATCCTCTCCCTATTGACTACTCCTCTCTCTTGACTACTCCTCTTACTCTCTTGACTACTCCTCTTACTCTCTTGACTCATCCTCTCCCTATTGACTACTCCTCTCTCTTGACTACTCCTCTTACTCTCTTGACTCATCCTCTCCCTATTGACTACTCCTCTCCCTCTCTTGACTCATCCTCTCTCCCTCCCTCTTGACTCACGCTCCCATCATCCCTATTGACCTGTAGCGCGTTATTAGTGTTATCTCATGTGCCTGTGTTACGTCACAGCAGTGTAGATGTTACCGTAAGAGTCACGAATCCTTGGCGTTACTGATGAGCGTTACTCAAGTCACTATTTTGAAACCAGCTTCTCTCTAGAGGACACTACTACTAGTAATGGTAAAATATCTACCTAGTAATGAAATGATTAGTCCATAGCACAAAGGCATTGTCTTTTTATGCTTGAATACTGAGTTGGGGTAGGTTACGAATTATAGGTCTGTTTCACATCTTCGGTCGTATAAAAAAATGTTTGTAATAATAATTTATTTTTTATTTTTATTGGTATACATATCTGTTACGAATAATATAGAAGGATGTACCTTATCATTATTAAAATTTATTTTGTTTTATAATGTTTATTTACAAGAAATCAACGATTCGATTATTTATAGCCATCTTCAGGATCTGAAATATAAAATATTTTACTTTTTGCTCCATACATTAAAGAATTAAAATCAATTAAATACTTTCTCTAAAAAATATAACTAAACTGTATGGAGATAAAATTATTTGTACATATATGATTAAATTAAAACAAGAAATTTTGAATTGTTAATCTCATCATATATGTACAAATTAATTTTATCTCCATACAGTTTAGTTATATTTTTTAGAAAAAGTATTTAATTGATTGTAATTCTTTAATGTATGGAGCAAAAAGTAAAATTTTATATTTCAGATTTTGAAGATGGCTATAAATAATCGAAACGTTGATTTCTTGTAAATAAATATTTTAATCCTTTAGCGACCAGGTGGACACTGGACACTCGTGTCTCCTTTCATTTAGTAGTTCCATGAGACCAACTGGCCATATGTGTCCTCTTCAATTTTTTTTATGAATTAAAAATTCTCATCAAATGATTTTCATATCCTCACTCAAGTCTAAACTCAAAAAAAATATATATATTTTCAAGGTCAGAGAAGAAAAAAGGTTGCTCGCTAAAGGGTTAAAACAAAATAAATTTAAATAGTGATAAGGTACATCCTCTCTATTTTATTCGTACTGAAGCTAAAATGTTATGCTATAAATGATTTATATGACCATACCTGTTGATATCATGGTTATCAATTGAAATTAAATATTGTTGTCATATAGTTTTTTCTTATGTCTGATGATGTGAAACTGACCGATAAATAGTGTGCTATGTAATGACATGTGTATTCTTTATTCAGTGTATATTTAAAAGATGCATATTTACTCTTAGTAAAGATAATGGGGTATTACTAATGTTTTATTCTATAGGGTTGAGTTAGAGAAACTATAGAGTACGCTAACCTATTTATTTATATTGGTCAATCTAATTCGAATTATATTCTGTTGATTAAAAACTACTGTTAGCTAAATAATTCTAAGACTTCTCGTATATTAAGTACATTGCTTGTATTTAACATTTATTATATTTCTACCCAATGCATTACTGCGCTACTCTTATCTGCTCCAGAAAACTTTTCACTCGAGTGTAGCAATGAGTGCGTGTTTTTATTGATGTAATCTGCGTAATTATTTGTGCGTCAAATCGTGTAATTCGTAACTCCCAAATGTACTTTCAGGTGTACAATTAGTGTTGAGACACACAGGTGAAACACTTAATTACAGCCTGTATCACTTTATATTTCTCTAAGGTACTATTGAATGGAGTAGAGGTGAAGAAAGATGTGATTATTTTTATACTGGAAACTTTATCGTTTATTACTACTTCATTAATTTTAGTTAGTTTGGGTAGACAGATTTGAAATGTAGAAATCTACAAACTATGTTCTGTGAAATTGGCATCATCACTGAGAGTTTTCTCTTCCAGTTGCTACAGTTATTTCTCCTGTTCGGCACATCCTTTCTTGCTTAGATACTCAATCACTCTATCATTTAATTAGCTACATCTAATAACATCAAACCAACACTTTCTACTAGTATTTGCTATCATTTTACTACACTCTCTCTCCTTCTTCATTTGCTGGTGTTGTTGTGTGTTCAAGTTAATGTCTATGTCTATTTTATACCGTAAATATATAAAGTTAACTAAATTCGTAAGGTGAATCAATTTTATTTTCGGAATAAAATTGAAAAGGATACATAGTGTAGATCTAAGATAAGCTTGCATGTATCATAATTTGATACGAGTAACATATGACAGATATAAAAAACAGATTATAACCTTAAATAATTTACTATTCAGTCTGACAGTAAACCTGGGTAATTATACTTTACAAATAAATTCTTATTTAAAATTCACTATATTCACCACGAATTATCTTTCAACAGTTACCTATTTAACTGCAAGTTAATTGTTTTAACAACCAAACACTTAGGTTGTAAATATTCGGAGAGACAGTTATGGTCTAAATATTAACCAATCTTAATCTTCCATAGCCCCAACATAACTTTCTATCTGGGTATACGCTACCAACGAATTATAGACCATTCACCTTATTTACCGATAGAACACTGTGTAGCAATCAATTAATAGTTGGTATTTCTTTTTAAAGTGACTCGTGGATTGCACAACACTGAATTTCACTAAATTCATTCCTATGAACTCTTTTCATAAATATTGGTTTTAATAAAAATCCTAGTAAGATACATAAGGTGTTATCAAGCGAGTTGTTACGGGAATTGATGTCAGCGAGAGAGGGGAAAAGTGACATCTTCTGTTCCTCAAACTGTTGTAACTTGCAGTATTGATTTCAATATAATAAATGCACAATATTACTTTCTACAATTGCAGTACTTATAAGAATAACACTCGTGCTATACAGTCAGTCATATTGCAAGTATATAATTTATCAGTTCTTTTTCTACTTCATGAACACTCACCTCTTCATTTTCCTCTTCCATTACTTGGCCGTGCACTGATATTGTTAACATGTCATGTTCCTTGGTGACAGTATTGAAGAGAGTAGCTATCTCCCGCTTCAAAGTTTGATTGTAAACTATTTCTTTTTTTCATGGTCACCTTTTCGTCTGTCAGTTTCTCCTAAGTCCTCTGTATTAATCTTTACGTCAACTATCTAAGAGTCTTGAACATTGTGATATTTATATTCATTTTCAAATATTGTCAATCACTATTGCCAATTCATATGAAAAGTAGTTAGGGGTAAGTTACGAATTGTCGGTCGGTTCCACATTTCCTGATGCGTAAGAAAGAAATTATTATTGTTTAACTTTTATTTTCATTGGTATCGGTATCATGGTTACTCATAAAAATTAAAGAAATAACTATTTACATTTTTCTTACTCGTTCGAAGATATGGAGCTGACCGATAATTCGTAACTTACCCAATCTCTTAATTTCATTTCCTTTTCTCTTCCTTTTCTCCTGTGCGTGTTTTCTCATTTCTGTCTGGTAAGTTGAGGTTAGTTTTTCGCCATACCTGTAGTGCCTCTTTTTTTTACCATGTGCTGTTATTTCTTGACCAGTTTTCAAGGTGACTACACTAAGGTCCGTCGATCCTCTCGCCCTACACCGCAGTACATTGAATCTGCGTAGGGTCAGTTCCGAGTTATCGAAAACTATCACATTTTTCGATAATTTAAGAAAACAATTTAAATCGGCAATTTTTTTCCTTATAGCTATGATCGAAAATATAAAACCGTTTGATAATTCCTAATTTACTCCACACTGATTCACCTACTAGGGTAAGTTCCAAATTATCGGTCAGTTCCACGTCTTCAGTCATATAAGAAAAATCGATATAATAATTATATAGTTTTTTTTCTTATATGACTGAAGATGTGGAACTGACCGATAATTCAGAATTTACCCTATCCCATACTATTTACTATCAATGTGTACCATATGTGTTCTGAATTTTCTTTACTACTATTATTTCATTGTGATAGTTAATTAATAATTCCTATTAATACTAGTTAAAAATTTATTCAGTTACGGAGATTTTGATCTTGTCTGTTTTTATTGTTTATCATCGGACATCTATTGCCAATTAATATTAGTGTATCACTATTTATATATCTTCATAGTGTACACATTTGTTGTTTAAAATATTAATTATCTTTTGGAAACTGAGTGTCAATGTTACATTAAATGTAGCTTTACAGTAGTTTTCAATATAATTAATAATTTCTCGGTCCAAAGAAATAGAAAATTAAACTTAATAAAGTCATTAATGCAGCAATGTGTACCACTCACAAAATTAGCAACCTAAACGTACGTTTTGCATGCTGCGGTAGTTGCGATTATCGCTGAGCACTATTGCAATGCTATTCCTATGGAGCTGTTTTGCAACGAGCTGTTCATGATTCAATGGGAATCAGTAGAATTTATTATTTCGAAGATACATTTTATCTACTAAATAATTTCTATTGAACTAGTCTCAATCATGTTTACTAGTCTCAATCATGTTTGGCATTCCTGAAACGACAGAACAAAATGGCTTGCAATGCTACACATTGGAGTTTGAGAGTAACCCCACTAGATCTTCTATGGCCCCACCATAACCATCTCCCTGTGGTAACTACACTCTAACATCTAAATGTACACCTCTTGCAATTACTTCCCTCTCCTTTATTTCGTACATCATTTGCTAGAGTAAGTCTAGAGCTAGCTAACCTTTCCACATTTTAAATCATGAAAACACAGCTACTTGTTAAATTATATTCTTTTCTGCTGGAAAATGTATTGCCGTTCGATAAGTCATAACTTAGCCTGAAGGACTAATAACCCTAGCCAACTGTTAGGCCTGCAAACTCAACCTTCAGAAAGAAGTAACACTCTAGGTCACCTCTTTGATTTGGCTGCTTTTAAGTTTTTATGGTTTTTAACATCTGGAAAATACTAGGGTAAGTTACGAATTATCGGTCAGGTTTCACATCTTCGGTCATACAAGAAAAGAACGATATAAATTGTTTAATTGTATTGGGTATCCATGATACCTGTAGGTATCATGGATACCTATAAAATGTATTATTAATTATTATATAGTTCTTATTATGACCGAAGATGTGAAACCGACCTCTAATTCGTGAGTTACCCTCTAAACTTTATATTTTGATATAGGTGAGCGTTACATCAGTTAGTGTGTGGTCACTAGGGGCAATGTCTCCCCAGGCCATTTCACAACTACTAGCAATTAATGGGTTGCACATTCCCTTTCTCTGCTAAATAACTATTAGTGCCATTTAGGGGGACTGACCGCAGCCTTTTTAAAACACAGCCTGAATTATAATCTGATTATCATATATTAATGTCCATTACGTTAAAAGACTAATAGTTAAGTCGGCGAGAAAGATTGAAAGTGAAAAATTCAATGTGGTGTTCGGCTAATTAATTATCCTCTTAGATAAATGTTCTTTTACTGTTGAACATATTTTTGGTTCACAATCAGACTATCACTGATTATATTTTCCTATCATGAATAACCGACTGATAGTTGGTGGTAGAGTTAATTTATTGTGTTTGTGTTAATGAAACACTTTGGCACTCTATCGATATAGAAGAAATAATTATTATATTGTTTGCGAATAACGATGATTTTGTTGTAAAACATTTAAATGCATTGAAAGAGAAGCAGTTCAAATTGATATCGCAAATTAGAGTGTAAATCAATCCATGTAAACTGATATGTGTTCTGATATCATTATACTGGCGTGTATTGCTCTAATAAAGTCTACTGCCCCTCCCCTCTCATTCCGTTACTCCAATAAAAGCTCTTCACTTCATTTATTGTGTTTCCATCTTTGTTAGCTCCACACATCAATGATTCAGAGTCTGAATGGAAACGCATCTCCATGAATACTATAGACCTTTCTTACAGTTACAGCCTT
This sequence comes from Caprella mutica, assembly GCA_947561585.1. Classification (NCBI taxonomy): domain Eukaryota; kingdom Metazoa; phylum Arthropoda; class Malacostraca; order Amphipoda; family Caprellidae; genus Caprella; species Caprella mutica. The sequence goes on from CANNZV010000436.1 coordinate 288,724, forward strand.
TTAATGAAGCTAGTGCTGGGAGGAAGTTAGACTGCTGTAGTGGCATATTAATTCCCATTCGATCTTCTTTGGCATTACCATAATTCTATCTCTGGCAATTAATTGATATTTTAATTAGCTATTGCTAGAGTTTACTAATTTATCTGTGAAAAAGGATATATAATTTAACTTTTTTTAGAAGAAAGTGCATTGAACATATTATTATTCCAAGAACATTCATTCTAACCCTGCAACATTATAGGTAAATCTAATTGTATTTCTTTTCAGTTCTTTTTTGTTTATGACAAGTTGAAGTATTCTTGGAGCTTTAGTCATTTCAAATTGATAATAAGTAATTAACCTGAAGCTTTATTGAACAGGACCCCTTGTAATTTTTCTTTCAACATCAGCGATATTGCCTTTGGTTCTGTAGATTCCGTTATATCCCTACCAATTATCTAATAAAGTACTATACCTATCTAAGATCTCTTCCAAAGAACCATTTCTCTTATGTTCATTCCATGCGTTTACCCTTGTGACTGGTGATCGTGACATCCTTACTGCAATGACTGTTGCACTAACAGATAAGTCTATTGCTCTACTATTGCCAATGGTGACACACAGCTAATTGATATGCATTAACCAGTCAGCTACAGCACATGCTAGTATTACACTGAGTGATTGTACCTCTCGAGTGTTTTTGGTGTTAGTTTGTGAGCCTCACGAGTGTTTTTGGTGTTAGTTTGTGAGCCTCACGAGTGTTTTTGGTGTTAGTTTGTGAGCCTCACGAGTGTTTTTGGTGTTAGTTTGTGAGCCTCACGAGTGTTTTTGGTGTTAGTTTGTGAGCCTCACGCGTGTTTTTGGTGTTAGTTTGTGAGCCTCACGAGTGTTTTTGGTGTTAGTTTGTGAGCCTCACGAGTGTTTTTGGTGTTAGTTTGTGAGCCTCACGCGTGTTTTTGGTGTTAGTTTGTGAGCCTCACGAGTGTTTTTGGTGTTAGTTTGTGAGCCTCACGAGTGTTTTTGGTGTTAGTTTGTGAGCCTCACGAGTGTTTTTGGTGTTAGTTTGTGAGCCTCACGCGTGTTTTTGGTGTTAGTTTGTGAGCCTCACGAGTGTTTTTGGTGTTAGTTTGTGAGCCTCACGAGTGTTTTTGGTGTTAGTTTGTGAGCCTCACGAGTGTTTTTGGTGTTAGTTTGTGAGCCTCACGAGTGTTTTTGGTGTTAGTTTGTGAGCCTCACGAGTGTTTTTGGTGTTAGTTTGTGAGCCTCACGCGTGTTTTTGGTGTTAGTTTGTGAGCCTCACGATTGTTTTTGGTGTCAGTTTGTGAGCCTCACGAGTGTTTTTGGTGTCAGTTTGTGAGCCTCACGAGTGTTTTTGGTGTCAGTTTGTGAGCCTCACGAGTGTTTTTGGTGTCAGTTTGTGAGCCTCACGAGTGTTTTTGGTGTCAGTTTGTGAGCCTCACGCGTGTTCCTAACACCACTCACATCTCACTCACTTATCCCTATTTAGAGTCATGACTGACTATAGAGAGTTTTGACGTTTAGTTTCACTGTGTGAGTTAAATTGATTCACATGTGAATGTTAACATTTTCTCCTTACTGTGAAAATGAATCCTTTAATTTACTGTGAATGTTCCGCAGGCGAATCTATTGGATATTCATCACCTTAATTTGAAAGTAAAAGTTAAGGGAGAACTAACTATAAACACTACCAATGAATTAAAAAATGGTATTAGTTTCTAGTAGGAACTACGTAGTGAATGCACTTAATATAGCCAAGCAAACTGTTAAGTGTATTGGATTTAAACACTAATTTTAGGGTTTTTTACAATAAATAATATCTTATCTGTTAATTGTTTCTTTGTGGTTTAACAAAAATTGTATTGGTAGACAATGTTCATATAGTTAAGATAAAAATTTCAATTAAAATTAATAACAATCAAAATCTATAAAATGAAATAAAACCGTTGTATAATACTATCTTTTAGTTTACGAAATAGTGTTATCTTTGTTATCAGTTAGCGGTGCTTTCTACATATCCTCTGTACTTTCTAACACAGTCATTCGGTCAGTTGTCACACACCATTATCACATATTAGGAAGAAATAATAGCTCTCACTGGACTGATTAGTCTGTTCTGGGTGTTATCATACAGAGAGAAAATATCAACAGCTCTTTTTATTTGATAATGTTGTGTTGTATAGATATAGTTTTGAGTAATGAGCTCCCACTATAAAATAAATAAATTATAACTAACTACTGGGAATGTTTCTAATGATAACAGTTTATACAGTTTTTCACTCTGTAATATTTATGTGTTATCTTATGTTTTTTCTGTGAGTTTTCCCATTACTAGTGTGATTTTTGTTCTAGTTTGCTGGTTGCAATGTGAGTAGATTGCTGAATGCTGATACAACTGAACTATTAACTTCCCTTATTCGAAAAAAACACCCATTAGTATTTGTAGCTAGAGAATATAGGATCAGTGTGGATGCCTACTCAGTTACCGTTGAAATCTCCTTAGTTTTCATATTTGAAATATGAAAACTTTTTTGCTTCGTATAGTTACAGTTCTCATTCACGCATATTCGTTTCAACTGATATGTTTTATATTCCTTACAATGTACTTATAATATTAATCTACCTTTACATGATAGTGTCATTTTCTGAGTAGCAATTTGATCTTCAAACTGTATGTTGTTTAACCCTTTGTTGCGTATTGGCCACTATAACAACCTTTCAATGTTTCGTGTAATAACATTGGAGTAACGAACCAAACACCGTATGCTCACCAGTCACCACAAGAGAGACTAACATAATAAACCAATCCGAATGATAGAGATGTTAGCTTTCATAGCAGTGGTGAACATCCACTTTCTGGTAACTAAGCAGTCGGTACCCTGTATAATGTGTATCATTTTTATGTATTTCTACCCTGTCTTATAAATAGGATCCAAAGCAACACACATGAAATATTATGTAATTGTTTTACCCATATAACTTAATGCAATGGCGGGTTATGCTATCAATATAACTTAATGCAATGGCGGGTTATGCTATCAATATAACTTAATGCAATGGCGGGTTATGCTATCAATATAACTTAATGCAATGGCGGGTTATGCTATCAATATAACTTAATGCAATGGCGGGATATGCTATCAATATAACTTAATGCAATGGCGGGTTATGCTATCAATATAACTCAATGCAATGGCGGGTTATGCTATCAATATAACTTAATGCAATGGCGGGTTATGCTATCAATATAACTTAATGCAATGGCGGGTTATGCTATCAATATAACTTAATGCAATGGCGGGTTATGCTATCAATATAACTTAATGCAATGGCGGGTTATGCTATCATTATAACTTAATGCAATGGCGGGTTATGCTATCAATATAACTCAATGCAATGGCGGGTTATGCTATCAATATAACTCAATGCAATGGCGGGTTATGCTATCAATATAACTCAATGCAATGGCGGGTTATGCTATCAATATAACTCAATGCAATGGCGGGTTATGCTATCAATATAACTCAATGCTATGTCGGGTTATGCTCTCAATATAACTCAATGCAATGGTGGGTTATGCTATCAATATAACTCAATGCAATGGCGGGTTATGCTATCAATATAACTCAATGCAATGGCGGGTTATGCTATCAATATAACTTAATGCAATGGCGGGTTATGCTATCAATAAAACTTAATGCAATGGCGGGTTATGCTATCAATATAACTCAATGGTATGTCGGGTTATGCTCTCAATATAACTCAATGCAATGGTGGGTTATGCTATCAATAAAACTTAATGCAATGGCGGGTTATGCTATCAATATAACTCAATGCAATGGCGGGTTATGCTATCAATATAACTTAATGCAATGGCGGGTTATGCTATCAATAAAACTTAATGCAATGGCGGGTTATGCTATCAATATAACTCAATGCAATGGCGGGTTATGCTATCAATATAACTCAATGCAATGGCGGGTTATGCTATCAATATAACTCAATGCAATGGCGGGTTATGCTATCAATATAACTCAATGCAATGGCGGGTTATGCTATCAATATAACTCAATGCTATGTCGGGTTATGCTCTCAATATAACTCAATGCAATGGTGGGTTATGCTATCAATATAACTCAATGCAATGGCGGGTTATGCTATCAATATAACTCAATGCAATGGCGGGTTATGCTATCAATATAACTTAATGCAATGGCGGGTTATGCTATCAATAAAACTTAATGCAATGGTGGGTTATGCTATCAATATAACTCAATGGTATGTCGGGTTATGCTCTCAATATAACTCAATGCAATGGTGGGTTATGCTCTCAATATAACTCAATGCAATGGTGGGTTATGCTATCAATATAACTCAATGCAATGGCGGGTTATGCTATCAATATAACTCAATGCAATGGCGGGTTATGCTATCAATATAACTCAATGGTATGTCGGGTTATGCTCTCAATATAACTCAATGCAATGGTGGGTTATGCTATCAATAAAACTTAATGCAATGGCGGGTTATGCTATCAATATAACTCAATGCAATGGCGGGTTATGCTATCAATATAACTTAATGCAATGGCGGGTTATGCTATCAATAAAACTTAATGCAATGGCGGGTTATGCTATCAATATAACTCAATGCAATGGCGGGTTATGCTATCAATATAACTCAATGCAATGGCGGGTTATGCTATCAATATAACTCAATGCAATGGCGGGTTATGCTATCAATATAACTCAATGCAATGGCGGGTTATGCTATCAATATAACTCAATGCTATGTCGGGTTATGCTCTCAATATAACTCAATGCAATGGTGGGTTATGCTATCAATATAACTCAATGCAATGGCGGGTTATGCTATCAATATAACTCAATGCAATGGCGGGTTATGCTATCAATATAACTTAATGCAATGGCGGGTTATGCTATCAATAAAACTTAATGCAATGGCGGGTTATGCTATCAATATAACTCAATGGTATGTCGGGTTATGCTCTCAATATAACTCAATGCAATGGTGGGTTATGCTCTCAATATAACTCAATGCAATGGTGGGTTATGCTATCAATATAACTCAATGCAATGGCGGGTTATGCTATCAATATAACTCAATGCAATGGCGGGTTATGCTATCAATATAACTTAATGCAATGGCGGGTTATGCTATCAATAAAACTTAATGCAATGGCGGGTTATGCTATCAATATAACTCAATGGTATGTCGGGTTATGCTCTCAATATAACTCAATGCAATGGTGGGTTATGCTCTCAATATAACTCAATGCAATGGTGGGTTATGCTATCAATATAACTCAATGCAATGGCGGGATATGCTATCAATATAACTCAATGCAATGGCGGGATATGCTATCAATATAACTCAATGCAATGGCGGGATATGCTATCAATATAACTCAATGCAATGGCGGGTTATGCTATCAATATAACTCAATGCAATGGCGGGTTATGCTATAAATATAACTCAATGCAATGGCGGGATATGCTATCAATATAACTCGATATAATTTGCCTCGTGTAATTACCTACCTGTAGGTTTTCTCATCGGCAGAAAGTGCAGTCAATTCCCGTATGTAGAGAGCGAAACAATCATTACTAAAACACTAGAAATTATAGCCATGCTAGTGGGGCTGATTAACTCTACTCAACTAGTGGTGATTGGGGCAAATAAATCTACATGTTCTAACATATCAATTGTTGTTTCGAATGTTTATAAATTTATCACTTCAGATCACCATTAAAAAATTGTATGTTTCATAGATCATAATTGTTAATTCGGTGAATTACACCATAGGTGGTGATCTTTTTTCTGTCTCATCACCATAGGTGGTGATCTTTTTTCTGTCTCATCACCATAGGTGGTGATCTTTTTTCTGTCTCATCACCATAGGTGGTGATATTTTTTCTGTCTCATCACCATAGGTGGTGATCTTTTCCCTGCCTCATCACTGTACATGTGCTAAATTATCATCGGCTGCTCTAACTAAGTCAGAGGTATAACTGCTAATCGGAGCATGAGGGTAGACAGTCTCATTAAATTTCTCTGGAGATATTACCTCGAGTGAGTGCTGCAATCATTCCAAATCTCATTTGTCACTTTCTTTCCTTTGCACTTTAATTACTAAATTGTGTGTATGTACAGAGATATCACCATTTCAACCGACAATGCCTCTATTCTACTCTTTTTCTCTCATTGCTTTACATATCTGCATATTGTAACTTTGATGGATTAATATTTAAAAAAATGATAAAATGTATGTAATTGGTATCCATGGTGCCTGCAGTTTGTTCTTACATGACCGAAGGTGTAAAACGGATCGCAAATTCATAACTTACCCCATTTGATGTAACATTGAATGTACATGTACTGGTGATAAAGTGCGACTGCAGTGTTCGTCATGCATCTAAAGGAATGCATGTGCTTGGTGTAGGTGCTATCTTTGCTCTGTGCAGTGTTTTCAAGGGAGTTACTAGGCTGGAAAGATAGGGAGATGTCTCTAGTGTTGGTGTGGGGAGAGAAATAACAGTATTGGTGTAATGGGGGAAAGGATGGGGTGATAGGGGATAGAATGGGGTGATAGGGGATAGAATGGGGTGATAGGGAATAGAATGGGGTGATGGGGGATAGAATGGGGTGGTGGGGGATAGAATGGGGTGATAGGGAATAGAATGGGGGTGATGGGGGATAGGATGGGGTGATGGGTTAAAGGGAATAGGATGGGTGGTGATAGTAGATGGGAAATGTCTAAGAAGATACGATAGGTCTTGGTAGATACGATAGGTCTTGGTAGATAGGATAGGTCTTGGTTGATACGATAGGTCTTGGTAGATACGATAGGTCTTGGTAGATACGATAGATCTTGGTAGATAGGATAGGTCTTGGTTGATACGATAGGTCTTGGTAGATACGATAGGTCTTGGTAGATACGATAGGTCTTGGTAGATACGATAGGTCTTGGTAGATACGATAGGTCTTGGTAGATACGATAGGTCTTGGTAGATACGATAGGTCTTGGTAGATACGATAGGTCTTGGTAGATACGATCGGTCTTGGTAGATACGATCGGTCTTGGTAGATACGATCGGTCTTGGTAGATACGATCGGTCTTGGTAGATACGATAGGTCTTGGTAGATACGATAGGTCTTGGTAGATACGATAGGTCTTGGTAGATACGATAGGTCTTGGTAGATACGATAGGTCTTGGTAGATACGATAGGTCTTGGTAGATACGATAGGTCTTGATAGTAGAGTCAATGGAGTGTGTGCACTTAACTTCCTATTTACATTTTACTGTAAAAATGTAGTTTATTCTTAAGAATAGAGTTAATTTATTTATTCTGCACATTGTTATGTTGAACAAGAGGAGAGTTTTTTAGTATAAGCAATATTAAGATAATGTAAGCGATTCACTCGATCACTGTAAATTAGGATAGTTACCCCTTGCGTGTTCTTCTGCCAAGCATGCGGTAAAATGCTAAAATTATTCCTAAGTTGATTGTCGGTAATGTATCCTCTAACCTCATCCTGCAGAGGTAATAGTCCTAACCCTATCCTGTAGAGGTAATGCTAACCCTATCTTCTCTATCCCTCTATAACCTTGGTTGTAGCTGCACTCACTGTGTAATTATATTACACATCAGCTGCTGGTAATGCTCTCAACAACTTCCTCTTCACGCTACCAAATAAACTTCTATCTCATGTTTGTGTCCTTTAGTCTCTAAATTAAAGAGGATATTCCTCTGCGTTTATATAGTCTCAAATTACAATATCATTTCAAGTTTCCAGTTCATCCTATTGCATTAGACAAAGTGGTACCATTTGTCTGAGTCTCTATATCTCCTAATAACACCCTCTCTTTATTATTCCACTTGTTTTGAAAACTGATTCGGCAATCCCAATTTAAAATTACACAGTGGTATTTTTTGCGCAAACTTCTGCAGTTCTGATGCTAAGCCTCATTGATTTCAAATGTTCATGATAGATTTTCCTAGTATGGACACTAGTCTACAATATATTTGTTTTCATGGCTTGAGTAGCTCGCAAATTACATTTCCTGGTTATTTATTCTGTTTCAAATCATTAAAGTTTTTTTCCAGCGATTAGTTCTAAGTGACCTGTTTTCAAGTGCAAACTTTCAGGTGACCAAAGCGAAAAATACGATAATTGCTGCGGTCACTTGGACCATTAGATTGCACTATTTACGCCCCGCTACTTATCCACCGCTACTTGGATATTTAGCGCTGCTTATCCACCGCTACTTGGATATTTAGCGCTGCTTATCCACCGCTACTTGGATATTTAGCGCTAATTATCCACCGCTACTTGGATATTTAGCGCTACTTATCTACCGCTACTTGGATATTTAGCGCTACTCATTTAACGCTACTTCGTTGTTTAGCGCTACTTATCTAACGCTACTTGGTTACTTAGCGCTACTTGGTTACTTAGCGCTACTTATTTAACGGTACTTGATTACTTAGCGCTACTTATTTAACGATATTTGGTTACTTAGCGCTACTTATTTAACGCTATTTGGTTACTTAGCGCTACTTATTTAATGCTACTGGGTTATTTAGCGCTACTTATCCACCGCTACTGGGTTATTTAGCGCTAATTATCCACCGCTACTTGGATATTTAGCGCTACTTATCTACCGCTACTTGGATATTTAGCGCTACTCATTTAACGCTACTTCGTTGTTTAGCGCTACTTATCTAACGCTACTTGGTTACTTAGCGCTACTTATTTAACGGTACTTGATTACTTAGCGCTACTTATTTAACGATATTTGGTTACTTAGCGCTACTTATTTAACGCTATTTGGTTACTTAGCGCTACTTATTTAATGCTACTGGGTTATTTAGCGCTACTTATCCACCGCTACTGGGTTATTTAGCGCTACTTATCTATCGCTACTTGTATATTTAGCGCTACTTATCTATCGCTACTTATCTTACGCTACTTGGTTACTTAGCGCTATTTATCTATTGTTACTTGATTATTTGGCCATTAACCAAAGGCTGTTGTTCTACTATATCCTGATATGGCCTAGGGTTCCGAAGCAGATGTTAAACCCAGACTAATTTAATGTATTAAATCTTTATACTAAATAAACTTCAGTCCAAACATTTTCTCTGATAATTACAGATTCACTTGATGCATGGCAAAGCTAATACTTTAATTTATAAACCTCAAGTTAGTTCTCGCAAAGTGTTAAACTAGTGTATAAACAGAGACCCCCAGGGTTCTATCTGTGGTGAATAGAAGAGGAGGGCCTTTGGGACCCAAACTGTTGTAATTTGGATTTTTTTTTATTGGGACCATGTTCATCATTTTTAGTGCTATTTGCAGTTTTAGAGGATAGCGCTAGGGTTATGCTCTTACTCTTCAACTACGAGGTCTTAGATCTTGTGTTAGGTAGGCTCGTAGTCTCCATTAACTATCAGCTCTTCATTTTCCTCTTCCTTCTGTGAGTGCAACCACCACTGGTGTTTGAGTTTTTTGGCATATTCCTTGGAAAGTGACTGCATTCACGGAGTAGCTTTTCTGTATTCATGAGTACTGTCTCCGACTGGTGATAGGTGACTTTGTTCAGAGCTCGTCACATTCCTTTCTGACTGCTTCTTCCAGTCCCTTGTATTTAATTTCCTTTTGACGTCAGCGATATTGGCTTTAGTTCCGATTAAGACGTTAAACCTCCACAAATTTTACCCAAAGATAACGTTATGGTGTTGCTATAAAAAATTTAAGAGCCATTCTTGTTTAATTTTTTGTTGGCTCTATCCTAATTTTTCCTCCTGGTACTGCAAGCATCTAAGAAAAATAGGGTGCAATAACTCTAGTTAATTAGTGAGTACTCTCCAGAATATATTGGTTGCTCTATTTTCTCTTCCAATTTAATATGGTTACATGAAAGGAAAAAAAAATCCCCGACGAATATATTGCTACTAAGTACAAATCTTTCACTTCACAACTTTTTCACTCGTTGTTAGGTCATAAGTTGCACTTCCTATAAACATTATGAATTATTCATCTCATTGCTTAATAACCATTTCATTTAGCTTCAGACTTAGCTCTTATTATACTCCATATTCTATTAATTTGCTTCGATTTCAACTTGTAATAGTTTCCCTTGAGAATGGTTTTCTTTGTCCGTGAATAGAAAACGAATATAACTGAGGGTTAACTAATGCATTAGTTGTTTTTTATGAAAATTATATTTATGGATATTTTATAGTTTCATTCGATTCTGATGTTCAATATCCCTTTTATGTGTGTTATATATATTATTATTAATGAACAGTGCAATAATACGCCCTTTTAACGTTCGGATTATAAGAAATTTATTGTAAATTTAATTAACTGCTCAATCGTTGCTTCATCACTATATATTTTAACTATAGCTTCATTATTATACATTCCGTTCTTTGATCTATGATTCTAGTTGGTATTTTATAGAAAGCAGTTATCTTCCCTGCCTCTAACTCAGTGTTTTTCTTACAGGTATGTGTAACAGCTCTATCCTGTCCCACCTGATCAGAGGTAAAGTATTGTCACTATATTATATTTATTAATATTAGAGGGTAAATGATTAGAGCATAAAGGGCCGTACACACGTCGTAGAGTTTTTAACTTGGTTTATAGTTTATAGTTAGTATAAACTAACTATAAACCATGATACCTGCATGTATCATGAATACCAACTAAAATATATAACAATTATATAGTTTTTTCTTATATTCTCGTGGAAAAAGTAGGAGGAGCTTAGCGAAAAGTCTGGTGGAAAAACTTGAAAAACTCTACGTGTGTACGGCCCTTTAGAGGGCAACTGACGCGTCCTGTGGAAAAGATCTTAGCCTCATTTTTACAGTTGTGTAGAAGTATCCACAGTTAATAAATAGATATTAGGTATTTTACTGAGATATCACGAACGATAAAGGAATTTAAGATACTTTTACGTGTACCTATACTGATGGCACAATGAAGAAGTTACAAGGATAACTTTTCCATGAAAAACTTCATGTTCAAGTTTTGTGGCTTAGTCTCTTCCTCCATGGAACCCTACCACCGGATGTGTGGTCCCCGGTTGAATAAAGAAATTATGAGTATTGATTCGTGGATACATTATGTATCTGTATTTGTTACCAGGATATTCTCTTTAGAATTGACCGCGTGATAATTTCTTCGGTGATCGATCGTGTCTGATAATTGAGTATTTACTCTAAAATATCTATTTTAAAGTATGATGAAAGCAACCTATGGTAAAAAAAAAGATAATTTTATTTTTGGTGAAAAAAAACCATAAGAAAAACATAGGCTTTCTCCTATAATTTTTTTTCACAAGCAGCTTTTTCCAATTAATGTTGTGCCGAGTTTTTGTGTGAATGACTTTATTGTTTACACTAGCACTGTAAGGGTGCTAGTGCGGTTGTTACCGGTGTGCTAACCAGAGAGTAGCACTAGCATTATATCCTATAGCTGGTTGATGTCAAATATTATAGTAAGGTGAGCTATGCCTGATTGTATTGTGAATGTTCTTCTTCTTCCATTTTTGTAGGGGCATTAAACCGTAAAAAAATGTTTTAATACATGTTGTTTGTAATTAGTGATATAATTGTGAGAATTGAAAGGAATTTGCAGCAATGGCTCTGCGATCTGTATGTTCACATAATCAGCTGCGCCACCCTGTATAGAATGAAATAGAAGCAATGACTGTACTATAATCTCAATATACGTCATTGATCAAGATTATTTATTTAGTATAATGTAAACTTAAATTTAATAGAAAGTAAACTAGAACGTTAATAAATACTTTTTATTTATAAACTCAAGAAGAACGGTTTGAACAAAGGTATACAAATAATGTAAGGTATATAATATAAAATAATTTCTGTTACCTATTTAGGTATTTTCTTCCCAAGTAACCTATTTACTAATTACCAAATATTTATGAAGTTATGAAGCAATTACTAGTGTAAATTTTCAAATTTATTCCAATAGTTTATTGCATTAAAAACAAAGGATCTGTGAGAAATAGACCGATAGTACGGAGGTAGGGTGAATCTTTTGCTTGCGAGGAGGTCTGGTGATTATGGTTATAATAACTCTTAAATTTAGTAAATTAAAATCCTATAATAGTACAATGTCTTTAATTTCTATATAGACAGTTTATAACAGGCTTCCACTCCCTAGCTAACTAATGAAGAGAAAAGAGAATATTGTTGTTTTTTAAATTAGAAGCAAAAATGATTGTATTTCAGAGTCTCACAACACGCGAAAGATTAACAGAAAGAACATGGAGATGTTGTTTGAAAGTTATATTTTGATCAATATTTATTGATGAGAATTAACTCTTCCAATGATCTCATAATTCATCCTAATCACAGGAAACATCTGACTGATGTGAAAATAATATATATTTAGTTTTATTCATATAGCCTTTTATATTATTCGCTACAACCCATGCGTTCACTTTATTTAAATAGACATTTATAAGATTAGCAGAATTCACTGTATTTTCTCTAGAAACATCCAAACAGTGCAAAGTTGGCGGTGTATCGTGCCCATGCGCTCTATCATTTGTACTACCTGTGAATTGCATCAAAAGGTGGCACTGAAATTGAGAATTAAATATATTTATTTTATATAATCTGATTTAAATTATTTTATCCTACAGTTAATGTCCCTCTATCGATCATCAAGAGAGGGAAAGTTTGTCCAAAGGTTAACTGCCCCACTAATTAGTTTTTATTCCCCCCCCCCCTACCCCCTGTATTGGTGTGTAGCTATCATTGTATTCATCAACTTACGATGTCTTAGCCTTTGATTGACTCCATGCTTCATTTACTATCACCTCTTCATTTTCCTCTTCCATCCGTGGGTGCAGTCACCGGTGCTTGTTTCCCTTTTCGTCATACTCCAGATAGTACTTTCATGGAGTAACTTTTCTGCTTCCATGAGCTTGTCACGGTTTGATGGTAGATAACTTTGTTCTAGGTGACACATTACTGTACCTGAAAGTACCTTGTATAACTTCATTTTACTTTTGCATCAGCGATAATGACTCTGCGTCTCAGTGATTGAATATGACGTATGAAGCCTCTACAATGACTACTACAGGGACTAATGACTATACTATAGTTCAATAGCTTAAGCCTCATTACCAAAGTGCAGTGTTGTACCATGTACATTGTACAACTAGTAGTGAGGTGTGAAAACAGAGGCTGTAAGCACTAATGATGATGATGATCTTTATTGAATATTAAAAACGGAAACCCATAAAAACATTGAACGGAGTACATAATATTGAAGCTCATACGAAGTTTCACATGAAACTTTTCGGTAGCTATGGTGAATCATCCCCATCAGTTATGTATTTGTTTCTACTGTATTCCTCTCCTTTTCTGTGTTGACATTGAGGCTTGCACTGGTCTATCGACTGATTGTGTGTGACAGTTCCTGCAAGCCTCTATTCCGGGAGTCAAGGGTTAGATAATAATGCATCCGTTTGCATGTCCACCTAATTACCTAATTGCCATATCATGTATTGCCTTTTGTTTGTTTTTCGTGACACGAAGGAGTGTGCACAACCTTGGGAGTATCCTGTAGAAAGCTACGTACCCTTGTGTCGCTGTTGTTTGTACCTCTGACATACAAATACTGATTTGCTTCAATGAGTGTTAATGTGCTAAAATAGCCAGCTATTTAAGTGTCAACTCTAATACAGGCTATAGGTACTGTAGTGCAGGCTACAGGTACTGAAGTGTAGGCTACAGGTACTGCAGTGCAGGCTACAGGCACTGCAGTGCAAGCTACAGGCACTGCAGTGTAGGCTACATACATGTCACATCTGTTATTTATTTTCTATTTTCATTTTGGTGACTTTAATTCACTTCAAGTAGTTATCCATTTCTCCTGTTATTATTTGCCTGGTGTGCCCTTTCTCCTGTTATTATTTGCCTGGTGTGCCATTTCTCCTGTTATTATTTGCCTGGTGTGCCCTTTCTCCTGTTATTATTTGCCTGGTGTGCCATTTCTCCTGTTATTATTTGCCTGGTGTGCCATTTCTCCTGTTATTGTTTGCCTGGTGTGCCATTTCTCCTGTTATTGTTTGCCTGGTGTGCCATTTCTCCTGTTATTGTTTGCCTGGGGTGCCATTTCTCCTGTTATTGTTTGCCTGGTGTGCCATTTCTCCGGTTATTGTTTGCCTGGTGTGCCATTTCTCCTGTTATTATTTGCCTGGTGTGCCATTTCTCCTGTTATTATTTGCCTGGTGTGCCATTTCTCCTGTTATTATTTGCCTGGTGTACCATTTCTCCTGTTATTATTTACCTGGTGTGCCATTTCTCCTGTTATTGTTTACCTGTTTATTTCTTTTAAATATAACTGTGTTATTAGGTCACTAGATAAAGTAGAGCAAAATAATAATAATCACCAGCAGAGTAAGTTTCTCCATTATAGCTTTCTAAGCTTGGTACAAGAAGCTCTCTTGCTTTGTGCTGGGTACAGCTCTACCGAGTAATATTGGAATGCTGTTGTAACTAGCTATCTCACTCCGTTATTCGCAGTAAAATCTGCAGAAAGATGAAGCTAAGAAATGTGTTCTGCCTTGTAATTAGGAAAAGCACTGCCTTAGCGTTCACATTGATCGATGGGGTTGTTATTGAATTGCATTAGAGGCTGAGAAATTACTAGTGGTGAAGGTAAATTTCATTAACTCGAAAGTTAATTAGGCCCTCTACACTTGATATCATATGAAAATACTATCTTACAAAGAGTAATTTCGTCATTGAATGTATGTTCTTCATTACACCTAATAAGATTTGTACAATTGAATAAATTGAATATATAGCATTAGTTAAATTTTTTAACGTGGTTTATTTCAAAAAAAGTTTTTTTTTTTTTTTCAAAAGTTATTTCAATTGTTGTTAATGATTAAATCAGCACTCTATTGATAATTTTTTAAAGCGCGGTTTACAATTAAGATTGAGAGCATACGGTGAGGTTTACGTTCTCATTCAATAAAACTATAAATTTAAACCATGTTGATGCATGGGTAAGACGTGACAGCAGCACGGGTTGAATCATCCTACTCGTGTATCCTTTTGCCCACTCCTTTTCCCTTGTGACATTCCAGTCTTAGCTTCAATGTTCCCATGGCTGTTATCCTGATGTCAATGGATGCGTCTGTCACCCGGACCTCGTTCATTTATCAGTCCGTGCTTTTGACGTCATCCGCATGATAATAATTAGTCAGGAAAATTACCCAGTCCTAGCGAGAAAAATAATAAACTGAAATCTCTGAGCATGATTTAATTTTGTAGGTGTGGAAATTGTCTCTCCTGTTCACGTAGTAGCTTCTATATATAATGTTTATAATGCCATTATTTAAAATATTCTAATCTTAGTGAATCAGGATGAGTGGAATTCAGTTCACTTTATTGGTTGAATGTCTCTTAAGGTTGATAATAGCGATCTAAAGCACAGACAGTAGACTTTACCGACACTATCTATGAGCCACGCATGAGTGCCACTGCTAACTTTTTGAGTGCTCTGGTGGGCACTGTACGTAGCCTGGCATTTAGTGCTCTAACGAACTTCCTCCTGATACACTTTCAAGGACTTCGTTAAAGCACCCACTGAACATCTAAGATCTTATGGCGATTTGTAGTTACATTAGTGAATTGCTAAGTACTAGTCTCTACTTTTTCTGTTTGTTAGTGCATTTGTTTTCCTGTTCTTTAGATTAGGCAATAACCACTATAGAGTATGCCTAGTACCGCCTGGTACTGAACTCTAAGGGGTAGCGTTACCTGTGGTAACTGCGCTCAAAATACAGTTCTGTGTAGGTATTATTGGGTAATCTTAACTAGCGGTATTTATTGCACATCATTTTAATGCATTTTACTACCGAAAGCGAATTTAGTGACTGGAATAGCCTTATTGCGAGAAATTGACCCCCTTTTAACTAATGCTAATTATGTGTCAGTTCCATGAAAATGGCTATGCTACTTTTTATACTTTTCCCCGAAGTAGAAAAATCAGGATTTCTGATCATGTTAAAGAGAATGTCTTACGAAATATTTCCTAAATTGGGTCAAGTGACAAATTATATTCCATCACTATTTGGCCATCCTTTTAATTATTTTTATCTTAGTCACTTTCACATATTATTGCAAATTGATTTTGATTATAAGAGTCTGACTAACATCCAAATACTTAAATAAAGAGTTTTATTGAACATTTTATTTGCAAAATTCTAATTTCACATCAACAACATTAAATTAATTACTGCATTCCCCTTGGTAATTTCAATTTATTTTATATATTTAATTGATTTAAAGAAGTAGGGCGTTAGCAAGCCACTTACTGTTACTCGCATGACTATTGATTTGGAGTCTAGAGATTAATCTCCATCTAAATAACTGTGATTACTATTCCTTGCTTTGTTGCTTACATGAGTAATCACTAATCAATCATGGGGTTGAAATGGAGTAAACTATCAATAGTTACTGTTAATAGAATGATTCTAATATACTAAAAATAACATTGATTGATTGACTTGAATCTTTTAATATTGTTAATTGGGTAAAGTGTCTGGTGTAGTGGTCCTCTATTCTAGTGTCTGGTGTAGTGGTCCTCTATTCCAGTGTCTGGTGTAGTGGTCCTCTATTCCAGTGTCTGGTGTAGTGGTCCTCTATTCCAGTGTCTGGTGTAGTGGTCCTCTATTCCAGTGTCTGGTGTAGTGGTCCTCTATTCCAGTGTCTGGTGTAGTGGTCCTCTATTCCAGTGTCTGGTGTAGTGGTCCTCTATTCCAGTGTCTGGTGTAGTGGTCCTCTATTCCAGTGTCTGGTGTAGTGGTCCTCTATTCCAGTGTCTGGTGTAGTGGTCCTCTATTCCAGTGTCTGGTGTAGTGGTCCTCTATTCCAGTGTCTGGTGTAGTGGTCTATTCCAGTGTCTGGTGTAGTGGTCTATCCCAGTGTCTGGTAGCAGTTGCAGGTACTGGTCTCTCTCAGAGTGTTTCTAGTCCCAGTGCAGTGTGGTGTGCAGTGCTGTGCTCTTCTCTCCATTATTTTCCGATGTTTAGTGCTCTTGTCTTACCTCATTAATAGTAACGCTTCAAACGTTAAATTCTACCCATCTTTTTCATAGTGCAAAGGTTAGATATTTAGATGGCATGGTTTGGGTAGATCCATTTCAAACCATGCTGCTAAATAGTAAACTCTTTTGCTTTTGTCAATGCGGATGCTTCGTAAATTATTTCAATGGCTATGGCTGAATATTATTGCAAACTTCTCAAGATTAGTCATTTATCCTGCCACTAAATGGTCGGTGACGTCATTTCGGGGCACCTCAACTGCGACTTGTGATCTTTTTGGGATTGGATATTTTGTTTGATGTTTTTCTTCACAGAGTTCTTTATCAACTATCTTGATGCTTATTACTGTTATTATCGAAGATTGCATCTGAATGAACTATCTTAGATAAGAATTCGATATTTCATTTTAGAACATACCTTACTTTATTATCTATTTTGAGGAATGATATTAGTTTATACTTATTAGGTAATTTTGAAGGTTTTAAAAACTGGTCGAATTTGATATTAATGTTTGTGCAATTAAAACGAAAATTATACTTTTCAGTTTATTAGTTTATTTTTAGAATTATTAGTGTTCATTAAATAGTGTCAATAATTCTTTCAAATTGGTGAGTCACTGGTATGTTTTTCTATCCATATTGTTGCAATAATGTCTGTGTTCACTGAGTAGCTTTTCTGCATCCATAATTTGTTGTCCAATGGTGGTAGGTAGGTGACTTTGGTCATGAACCACTTTCCTGTTTGACTGCTTCCTAGAGGTTCTTTTTATTGATTTTCCTTTCGACCTAAAAGAAATGTTTTTTTTTATTCCAATTACACGTCTTGCAAAATATAAACCTGTATATTCTGCCTGCAATACAACTTCTAGTCATTTCGCGTGTTTCATTTTGTGTGAGTGGTTTGTCTTACGCCACACCTTGTCTTTTCTATTTTTTGTCCTGTGAGTGAGGTCAGACCTCGTCACCAGAGTACTGCGAAATAGTACCAAAAACTCCTGAAACTCTCGGCCTTGTCTCTCACCTCTGTCTGGGGTATTTTTTGTACTGCACTCAAGAAAGTACTGCACTCTGTCTTCACTCACTGCACTCTGTCCGTGCTTCACTCATTGCACTCTGTCTTCACTCACTGCACTCTGTCTTCACTCACTGCACTCTGTCTTCACTCACTGCACTCTGTCTTCACTGCCTTTCAGTCTTAAGCAGTTAAGACCAATTAAAATAACTAGTGATAATGTGCTAAATTACACTTTTGTCTACTGAGTTATCCTAACGGTCCAAATTTTCAATCATATATGAAAAACTACATAATTTAATGTTTTTTACCTTGTTATTTTAATGGGTATAAGTTGAAATCCATGTAGCTAATCATGGATACTAATTAAAATAACAAGTGATAATGCGATAAATTATAATTTTTGAATGATTGAATATGTGAAACAGTTCACTAACTTGAAACTTTGCCTACTTGCTTTATTTTGAGCTCATTACTGACTTATTCCAGTACATGTACTGTATAGTGGATGTCAAGGCAGTACGCATTACTTCTGTAGATGTACTGACCACATCTCTACTTCAAACTACGAGTGTCCCGTAGAATCATGTTGACCTACATTATCAAACTGACCTATAGAGTTTGTGTTAGATTGGTGTGCTAACACTGTACTGAATGCATTAGTTTACTTAGAAGAAATGAATGGACTGGGTAGCTAACGGGTAAATCTGGGCAGGGTCAGTCACAGCATATGCTGCTGCTGTTTGTTCTAAAAACTAAATTATCTGGGTTAAGTCAGACAACAATGACTCGGAAATAAATTAAGCTGTCTTACCGAGTCTAAAGTCTATTTAGTAAATGCTAATTTATTCATCGGTTGAATTGGTTGATATTTATAAATTCTTGGTTGATCAAATTATAACTCCCAAAATTAATTATGATAATAGATAGAATTCAAAACTATCCATTGGAATTTCAATAACTAAATCTGACACGCGAATTCAATTTCAAACTTAGTTAGTATACCAAATGGTAATACGAATTACTACTTTGGGTATCTATATTTCTTTATTCATTTCAAAGTATCAAGTGGGTGAATGCGTTTGCCTACAGTGTACTGCTAAGTACATACTGTTTCGGAAAGACGCGTTCACACAATGGGTCTAACTACCGTTACTGGCATCTTCCGTATTGCTCGCACTAGGCACACCATTAACTGTGTACGAGCTGTACTAAAATCAACTCTGGCACTTTACTCTTTGTCTTTAAATTTGAGACACATCTTTGTGAATCTGGTCGTTAGCTATTAACGGAAATATTAAAAAAAAATCATGAAGGTTTTACATAGGAATATTTATTTCAAAGAAATAACCTCACTGGATTAATTGGAATTTAATTTAAATTAAAAAAAAATGGAAAAATATCTGTACCAGTAGGTGTTTCATCTTACAATTACTCTGTCACCAGACTAGGGTAATTAATTACATTTCACTTGTTATAACAGTAACTATTCAGTATTTAAAACTAATCATAATAGCTACAGTTCGTACAGTGAAATGAATGTAATAACACACTGGTTTGAAGCACAAGTCTTTTCTTATTGAAACAAAGCTGTGTGTGGTTTAACCACAAATGTGGTTATTTCATCATCACGCTTCCCCCTCACTCAGGGCGATCACAGTTCACAAGTTTGGTGTTGATGGCTGCTTTAATTACTTCCAAAGGAGTTAAAGGCTAATGGGGCTACACTTTCACACCTTGCTTCACCTGTCTATCGAAACAAGCGAACTTACCGTAGGGTTAATTACGAATTATCGGTCAGTTCCACATCTTCGGTGATATAAGAAAAAATGATATTAAATTATTATTTTTTATTTTAGTTGGTATCCATGATACCTGCAGGTATCATGGATACCAATAAAAATAAAATAACAATTATCATATAGTTTTTTCTTATATGACCGAAGATGTGAAACTGACCGATAATTCGTAATTAACCGTATCGAAATTGACACTCAATTAGTCAAGCTGTGTAAGTTTAAAATAATACTCGATTGATAGTAACTAACTCCTAAGTAGTTTTTATATCAAAAATAGGAATATTAGGCCTTCAAGTTTGACTCAAAAATACTATAGAAGAGAACTTTAATAGCATACGATTGTTCTTTCATACACTCTCGCATAAAATATTTATCAAGTTGGAAAATTATTGAATGTAAAAAAAATTGGACTAAATTTCTATTCTAATTCCAATTGTTTTATTCAATTATATTATAAAAAAATGAATAGTTTGTAAAAAGAACCGTCCATCAGAAATCCATTAAGAATCAAAACTAAATGTTGGATTGTAGTTTTATGAGTTAGGTTCCGGTCACCTTGGTGTTCACTTTAGAGATTCTTTAGTCGCTTCATT
This sequence comes from Caprella mutica, assembly GCA_947561585.1. Lineage (NCBI taxonomy): Eukaryota > Metazoa > Arthropoda > Malacostraca > Amphipoda > Caprellidae > Caprella > Caprella mutica. The sequence goes on from CANNZV010000436.1 coordinate 309,256, forward strand.
CCTTTGCTTGCCAGTATCCTGTTGTATCCTAGTGCAGACCTCGCACTGACTTTGCTCATAATCTTGCTCGGTATGAGACTACCTAGTGCCCACTGGTTTCACAAACTCTTCAGTGTTTGTTTTCTCTATTTCTCCGACAGTGTGTTTTCTATGGCGATTTTTCCGAGAAAGTCCAACCATCCCAAAACAATTATTGACTGTTCTGGGAAAGGTGACTAAATAACTAAAACCTTTCGCATCCGCTCTACTCTTCAACAAAGAAATATATCAAATATAACATATAAATTTATTGATCATTCTTAATGTTAGTAATAACGACTAAGTATTCAATGGTATGTGGTTGATTGTGTCCATTCGTAGTTAGTATGTCTTTAGTGTCTCTCTCCTACTTACATTCATAGAAAAGTTAGTATTGCTTTGATGCCCTTTCTTGTAAAAGTTGTCAGTGCACTTTCTCTCGAGTCTCGTCTCTGTGATAGCATTCAAAAGCAACCCTTACGTACAGTGCAATAAGAGCCATAATCTCATGCTATCATCTTCACAAACTCACAATTATTTTGACAGTTCTTCGAAAAAGTTAGTTTCTTAACTCGCTTTCTATAAAACTAGTACTTGCATCTGTGTTTTTCTGTGATTAGAAATGAGGATAAACTTTTTTTGAATCTATGGAAAGTGATGCATAGAAATTTTCTAACATCCTTAAAAAGCATTATTAACTATTCCTATCCAAGAATGCATCCCTATCCAAGAATGCATCCCTATCCAAGATTGCATTCCTATCCAAGAATGTATCCCTATCCATTATAATATTGAAGTAGCATCCTTTCTCATACCTCGACAATAGGCACGATTGTGAATTATGCAAGAAATGCATTTGGTATCATTTTCCAAAAGTCTGGTCGTCACGTAGTTCTGAAAGTCTTATCAATTCCTATAAAAACATAACTTAGAGACAGGGCATCAGATCTTCTCTTAAGTGCGCACCTCTAACCGCTTTTCTGCGTATGTGGTGGTATAAACCAATTGCGCCATACTCCTAATGATGCGCAGTGTGATTTCTATGACGCATTGTCTGTGTACACGAAATGCACGTAGTTTTGCCAAACTGCAACAGTTTGGCTATAAATCTGTACGACGGGTGTGTTTAACATACTGGTTGTTTTAGGTATGTTCTAGAGGTGTTTAGAGTGCCCCTTGTGTCCCCACTAATGCCAACTGTACGTCCTTGGGTGTGTGTTGATCAGACACTGAGAATGTTATAGACTTGCTTAAGGATGCCTTCAGTATTGCACTAAGTGAACGCTCTTGAACCATATCTTTACCTCAAAACTGCCAATTTTAATCATTGCTCTGCAATGTATTAACTACCGTTGTTTTGTTGTTCGATTGTATCAACTACCGTTGTTTTGTTGTTCGATTGTATCAACTACCGTTGTTTTGTTGTTCGATTGTATCAACTACCGTTGTTTTGTTGTTCGATTGTATCAACTACCGTTGTTCTGTTGTATCAACTACCGTTGTTTTGTTGTTCGAGCTTTGTTTTGTTTGTGCTGTTCATCTGTTGTTACATGTCATAAATGATTGCTTACTATTTTAGCCTCTTGGCTCAGCTGATCACCAATAGGCTCACGTTAATTGAATATACATCTGGCAGATGATGTGAATCCTAATAATAGAATTAGGAATTTATGTACGACATCCCTTAGTACTTTATTTTCCCCTTTATTTTACCTGTGCATTTTATTTGCAGTGCATTAAGTTTGATTTTAGCTTGTGATTGCGCCGTGGAACCGTAGCACAGCTACTTACATTTCAACTTGTTTGCCCTTTACTTCACTACCTACTAAACTTCTGCCCAGTCAGAAAAGTGACAGTGGCAATTGATGTGATATCATTCTTTTAAACTAGTGAATAGCATTTAGTGATGTTTGATTAGTGTAATTTGTAGTAGTGTTGAACATAGTTGTAGTAGTTTATAGAAAATAGTGTTTGCGTGTTCTTGAATTGGTATGGGTGTTAGCAATGGCCTTAGAGGTGGAAATCTCTCCTCTTCAATGCCCCAAAGCACGCAGCTTCACTTCCTATCTGACCCTTTGGCCCCCGTGAGAGCCCTAACCATCCACCACCCTAACAGTAAAAATCCCCTCCGTCTCAGTTACAGCAATTCGAACGGCAGTGACCATAGTCTCATAAAACTGGATTTTGGGACTAAGTCGGCTTTGAATGATAGTTCTTCCACTGGTGGTGGTTCTGCTGGTTCCCCTGTGGGGCGCAGATCTTTTGGAGAATCTGGGGGCATACCCCGGGTGACTGAAGGCAAAGGAATGGCGAGCAGGTCCAGGAAGAGCAAAAGTTTCAGTAGCAGAGGAGATGCTAACTACCAACTCTTTACCATCGATTTATCGTCTTCGCCCAAAACAAATGTGCAGCAGAAGAGAAGTTTGAGTAACTTGAATGGTACCTTAGACGTTCCTCACCTTCCCAAGCAGAGGGAAAATGACAACTCTGCTCATAACAACAGTATATGTACCTTGGATTTGCCACACCCTCATATGAATCATCCTACTCCATCCTCTGTACACCATCACCACCCCCCACCTAACGGTAGGAAAGACTCCTTCAACAACTCCCATTCCGACATCAACAGGACCAGCTCTGCTGAGCACCAATCCAGTGAAAATAATCACGCCTACCCACCTCCTAAAATTCCTGGCAGGAAAGTCTCCAGTCGCAACTTGCACGGTGTCTTCCACTCTCGTCTGTCTGGACCACTAGCTTCTCTCCAGCCCATCACCAGTGAATCAGCTGGTAAAGTTAACAACAAATCTGGTAGGAGTAGAAAGAAAAGACATTCTGCTATCTCTTTTTTCACTAGTCAAAAGGATAAGGAGAATATAGTCAGAAGAAGCAGTTCCCCTTACCATTCTTCCGAATCTCCCGTGGAGAACCCCAATCTTCCCTCAATGTTACACCAGTTAGCGTGGATGTGTCGCAGACACAATGACAGTCTCTCCAGCAGCAGCGAGTCCCCTACGTTAGACCAGACAGCAATTCACACCCGGGGGAGTAGAGGACCTCTCCCCCCACCTCCTCTTTCTGAACACGTGGGTGGTGGGGGGCTTGGTGCCCAGGGTGATGTGAGGCGGGACCTCAATGACACTAGAAGGGCAAGGAAAGTTAGCACTGCTCTCAGGGCCTTGGCTGGCAGAATCAACTCCTCTTTGACTCGAGGAGAGGAGCCCATAGGAGGTGTAAGGCCATTTGCTCCTCCTCCTCAACTAGAGTCTTCACTGTCTTCTTCTAGCTCTTTCTCATCTGACTCAGGAGATGGTAAGTCTTAGTCCATTCTAATTAATGGTAGCTACTCTAATAACTACATATGTTTATTCTTGTGTATAATTTACCACTTAGTGAAGTTAAGCGTAGTGTAATAGCAAATATGTTGAAATTGCACTCGAGGATAGGAATGTTCTTTTGTTAGTGTCGATATATCATCAGCGATGAAAGTTTATCTCATTGAAGTTACGTCAGAGTGAGAAAGTGACACTGATTTCTCTAGTGTCCGCAATGACCCATTTACTATTTTTCTCATAATTGCTGCCAAACCAGAAACCAGTGAACAATAATTGTAGCATTATTAGTGCAAGCATGAAACTTTAGAGAAATTATAGTATTTCGTATGGAAGAATTACAGTTTATATTGAATATTATCTCTTAATATTAATGATCCGCCAATGCGTTATTAAACTAGTGTTTGTGTATATTACCTATACAGCCCCCAGGGGCTCTATCCTGAAGCTGTCTGTGGTGAATGGAAGAGAAGGGGAGTGGCGTCCCTTGGGGCCCCGAACTGTTGTAATTTGGATTATGGATTGTCTTTTTTCATTTTTACCATGTTTATCGTTTTTTTTACGCTACTTGCAGTTTTAGAGGATAGCGCTAGGGTTATGCTCTTCAACTACGAGGTATAAGATTTTGTGTTAGGTAGTCTCGTAGGCTTCATTTACTATCACCTCTTCATTTTCCTCTTCCATCCGTGAGTGCAGCCACCGGTGCTTGTGTCCGTTTCGTCACATTCCTTGGTAAGTGACTGCATTCACGGAGTAGCTTTTCTGCATCCATGAGCATTGTCATTGACGCTCATAGGTGACTTTATTCATGGAACCACTTTCCTTTCTGACTGTTCTTCCAGTCCTTTGTATTTAATTTCCTTTTGACGTCAGCGATATGGCCAATGGTTCCGAAGCAGACGTTAAACGTCTACTGAAATAAATATTAACTATACCATCACTAACTATGTATATTCAGATGGGCTTAGGTACTCTCGACTGGAGAATCTTATCAGTGAAACCATTTTTCCTACTTCTTTCGCAAGATTGTGGAAGTTTATGTTTTTATCTTCAATTTTTATTTATTTCCTAATTGTAATCACAATAAAGAGTTAATTAAATATTAGCTTTCTTTGCATTGTGAGTAACCATTTAATATCAACAGTAAAACTTAGGGAGTATAAACAGTAAAGATTGGGGAGTATCAACAGTAAAGATTGGGGAGTATCAACAGTAAAGATTGGGGAGTATCAACAGTAAAGATTGGGGAGTATCAACAGTAAAGATTGGGGAGTATCAACAGTAAAGATTGGGGAGTATCAACAGTAAAGATTGGGGAGTATCAACAGTAAAGATTGGGGAGTATCAACAGTAAAGATTGGGGAGTATCAACAGTAAAGATTGGGGAGTATCAACAGTAAAGATTGGGGAGTATCAACAGTAAAGATTGGGGAGTATCAACAGTAAAGATTGGGGAATATCAACAGTAAAGATTGGGGAATATCAACAGTAAAGATTGGGGAATATCAACAGTAAAGATTGGGGAATATCAACAGTAAAGATTGGGGAGTATCAACAGTAAAGATTGGGGAATATCAACAGTAAAGATTGGGGAGTATCAACAGTAAAGATTGGGGAGTATCAACAGTAAAGATTGGGGAGTATCAACAGTAAAGATTGGGGAGTATCAACAGTAAAGATTGGGGAGTATCAACAGTAAAGATTGGGGAGTATCAACAGTAAAGATTGGGGAGTATCAACACTCAACAGTAAAGATTTGGAAATATCAACAGTAAAGATTTGGAAATATCAACAGTAAAGATTGGGGAATATCAACAGTAAAGATTGGGGAATATCAACAGTAAAGATTGGGGAATATCAACAGTAAAGATTGGGAAATATCAACAGTAAAGATTGGGAAATATCAACAGTAAAGATTGGGGAGTATCAACAGTAAAGATTGGGGAGTATCAACAGTAAAGATTGGGGAGTATCAACAGTAAAGATTGGGGAGTATCAACAGTAAAGATTGGGGAGTATCAACAGTAAAGATTGGGGAGTATCAACAGTAAAGATTGGGGAGTATCAACAGTAAAGATTGGGGAGTATCAACAGTAAAGATTGGGGAATATCAACAGTAAAGATTGGGGAGTATCAACAGTAAAGATTGGGGAATATCAACAGTAAAGATTGGGGAATATCAACAGTAAAGATTGGGGAATATCAACAGTAAAGATTGGGGAATATCAACAGTAAAGATTGGAGAGTATTAACAGTAAAGATTGGGGAGTATCAACAGTAAAGATTGGAGAGTATCAACAGTAAAGATTGGGGAGTATCAACAGTAAAGATTGGGGAGTATCAACAGTAAAGATTGGGGAGTATCAACAGTAAAGATTGGGGAGTATCAACAGTAAAGATTGGGGAGTATCAACAGTAAAGGTTGGGGAGTATCAACAGTAAAGGTTGGGGAGTATCAACAGTAAAGGTTGGGGAGTATCAACAGTAAAGATTGGGGAGTATCAACAGTAAAGGTTGGGGAGTATCAACAGTAAAGATTGGGGAGTATCAACAGTAAAGATTGGGGAGTATCAACAGTAAAGATTGGGGAGTATCAACAGTAAAGAGTGGCGAGTATCAACAGTAAAGATTGGGGAATATCAACAGTAAAGATTGGGGAATATCAACAGTAAAGATTGGAGAGTATCAACAGTAAAGATTGGAGAGTATCAACAGTAAAGATTGGAGAGTATCAACAGTAAAGATTGGAGAGTATCAACAGTAAAGATTGGAGAGTATCAACAGTAAAGATTGGAGAGTATCAACAGTAAAGATTGGAGAGTATCAACAGTAAAGATTGGAGAGTATCAACAGTAAAGATTGGAGAGTATCAACAGTAAAGATTGGAGAGTATCAACAGTAAAGATTGGAGAGTATCAACAGTAAAGATTGGAGAGTATCAACAGTAAAGATTGGGGGATATCAACAGTAAAGATTGGGGGATATCAACAGTAAAGATTAGGGAATATCAACAGTAAAGATTGGGGAGTATCAACAGTAAAGATTGGGGAGTATCAACAGTAAAGATTGGGGAGTATCAACAGTAAAGATTGGGGAGTATCAACAGTAAAGATTGGGGAATATCAACAGTAAAGATTGGGGAATATCAACAGTAAAGATTGGGGAGTATCAACAGTAAAGATTGGGGAGTATCAACAGTAAAGATTGGGGAGTATCAACAGTAAAGATTGGGGAGTATCAACAGTAAAGATTGGGGAGTATCAACAGTAAAGATTGGGGAGTATCAACAGTAAAGATTGGGGAGTATCAACAGTAAAGATTGGGGAGTATCAACAGTAAAGATTGGGGAGTATCAACAGTAAAGATTGGGGAGTATCAACAGTAAAGATTGGGGAGTATCAACAGTAAAGAGTGGCGAGTATCAACAGTAAAGAGTGGCGAGTATCAACAGTAAAGAGTGGCGAGTATCAACAGTAAAGATTGGCGAGTATCAACAGTAAAGATTGGGGAGTATCAACAGTAAAGATTGGGGAGTATCAACAGTAAAGATTGGGGAGTATCAACAGTAAAGATTGGGGAGTATCAACAGTAAAGATTGGGGAGTATCAACAGTAAAGATTGGGGAGTATCAACAGTAAAGATTGGGGAGTATCAACAGTAAAGGTTGGGGAGTATCAACAGTAAAGGTTGGGGAGTATCAACAGTAAAGGTTGGGGAGTATCAACAGTAAAGGTTGGGGAGTATCAACAGTAAAGGTTGGGGATTATCAACAGTAAAGGTTGGGGAGTATCAACAGTAAAGGTTGGAGAGTATCAACAGTAAAGATTGGAGAGTATCAACAGTAAAGATTGGAGAGTATCAACAGTAAAGATTGGAGAGTATCAACAGTAAAGATTGGAGAGTATCAACAGTAAAGATTGGAGAGTATCAACAGTAAAGATTGGAGAGTATCAACAGTAAAGATTGGAGAGTATCAACAGTAAAGATTGGAGAGTATCAACAGTAAAGATTGGAGAGTATCAACAGTAAAGATTGGAGAGTATCAACAGTAAAGATTGGAGAGTATCAACAGTAAAGGTTGGGGAGTATCAACAGTAAAGGTTGGGGAGTATCAACAGTAAAGGTTGGGGAGTATCAACAGTAAAGATTGGGGAGTATCAACAGTAAAGATTGGGGAGTATCAACAGTAAAGGTTGGGGAGTATCAACAGTAAAGGTTGGGGAGTATCAACAGTAAAGGTTGGGGAGTATCAACAGTAAAGGTTGGGGAGTATCAACAGTAAAGATTAGGGAGTATCATCATTATATCGAAGGTAGTCTGTTGACTATTTGTCAGTGATGTTCAATTCACTCCTTAGTTTGGGTAATAGTGTCCTTATAATAAATCATTGCACTGCTGTAATTAAAATGAAGCCTCTAAGACGGAAGCCTTTTCAGTTTAGTTTTTAGCATGCAGTAGTTAGACAGGTGACTTTAACATGTACTATTTCACTCACGTCTATCATTAATTTATTGCATTTTAATTACAGCTAGAGTAATTTGAGAGAGGTGTCCTGCCTGCAGGATAGGTAATTGTGAGCTACCTTACCTGCTATTGAGTTAATTCCACTTAGTTTTTACAGTGTTTCATGGAATGGCTTATTTATTCACATTCCAGTATTTCCTGTTTGTGTTACAATGAATGCAGTTATCCTCTTGACTCGGATGCTTTTTACACACTGTGGTGAAGCTCTGTCCACACTGTGGTGAAGCTCTGTCCACACTGTGGTGAAGCTCTGTCCACACTGTGGTGAAGCTCTGTCCACACTGTGGTGAAGCTCTGTCCACACTGTGGTGAAGCTCTGTCCACACTGTGGTGAAGCTCTGTCCACACTGTGGTGAAGCTCTGTCCACACTGTGGTGAAGCTCTGTCCACACTGTGGTGAAGCTCTGTCCACAGTGATGTGTAATGCACCACTAGGATGATGTTCTGGAAACTATTAATGTTGACTGTCAAGTAAAGATTTATAGAACTGTCGAGTCGTCGAGCATATTGTTTGTAATAATGGTCGTATAATAGCAATGTAACAGTGTTAGGTGACTTTAACCACCATTAAGACACTTTATATTGTACAGAATTATTAAATTTTACAAAGATTATTTCACCCCAATTATTAGGTACATCATGTGTTTTTAAGACATTGCTCTCCTTAAAGTTCTCTCTGCAATTGATTCCATTCCCAATGTAGTCCACTAAGTGCTATTGGTATGTTGGCTCGTTGCGCGGAAGTGTATCTATAGGTTAATATGTTTCAGTTCCTTGAATGAGTTGTGTGTGTGTTTGTGTGTGTAACCTTCACGCCATACCGGGCACACTATCCGCACTGAGGAATGAAGCTACAGTTACGAACACACTGCCTTGCATTGGGATACGAGATATTACTTGTAACACTGCCTTGCATTGGGATACGAGATATCACTTGTAACACTGCCTTGCATTGGGATACGAGATATCACTTGTAACACTGCCTTGCATTGGGATACGAGATATCACTTGTAACACTGCCTTGCATTGGGATACGAGATATCACTTGTAACACTGCCTTGCATTGGGATACGAGATATCACTTGTAACACTGCCTTGCATTGGGATACGAGATATCACTTGTAACACTGCCTTGCATTGGGATAAGAGATATCACTTGTAACACTGCCTTGCATTGGGATAAGAGATATCACTTTTAACACTGCCTTGCATTGTGATACGAGATATCACTTGTAACACTGCCTTGCATTGGGATACGAGATATCACTTGTAACACTGCCTTGCATTGGGATAAGAGATATCACTTTTAACACTGCCTTGCATTGGGATAAGAGATATCACTTTTAACACTGCCTTGCATTGTGATACGAGATATCACTTGTAACACTGCCTTGCATTGGGATACGAGATATCACTTGTAACACTGCCTTGCATTGGGATACGAGATATCACTTGTAACACTATGCATTATATTAGGGTATGTATATGTACTTTAACATGTCTGTACTTGCAATTGCTTTATGCTATTCAATAGTAGCTACCTGTAAATTATATCTGTACCATAAGCATTTTAACATTAGTTTAGCAAGTGCAATTTACTACTTCAGTCTGGTATTGTGCTGTTTACTACTTCAGTCTGGTATTGTGCTGTTTACTACTTCAGTCTGGTATTGTGCTGTTTACTACTTCAGTCTGGTATTGTGCTGTTTACTACTTCAGTCTGGTATTGTGCTGTTTACTACTTCAGTCTGGTATTGTGCTGTTTACTACTTCAGTCTGGTATTGTGCTGTTTACTACTTCAGTCTGGTATTGTGCTGTTTACTACTTCAGTCTGGTATTGTGCTGTTTACTACTTCAGTCTGGTATTGTGCTGTTTACTACTTCAGTCTGGTATTGTGCTGTTTACTACTTCAGTCTGGTATTGTGCTGTTTACTACTTCAGTCTGGTATTGTGCTGTTTTCGATAAAAAAAAAAGTTGTACACTAACCTTTTTGATCTCAAATTAAAGAGACTAACAAAGAGAACTGTACATATGTGCCTCTAACACCTTGCTGTCACTGCCTCTAACACTTTGCTGTCACTGCCTCTAACACTTTGCTGTCACTGCCTCTAACACCTTGCTGTCACTGCCTCTAACACCTTGCTGTCACTGCCTCTAACACCTTGCTGTCACTGCCTCTAACACCTTGCTGTCACTGCCTCTAACACCTTGCTGTCACTGCCTCTAACACCTTGCTGTCACTGCCTCTAACACCTTGCTGTCACTGCCTCTAACACCTTGCTGTCACTGCCTCTAACACCTTGCTGTCACTGCCTCTAACACCTTGCTGTCACTGCCTCTAACACCTTGCTGTCACTGCCTCTAACACCTTGCTGTCACTGCCTCTAACACCTTGCTGTCACTGCCTCTAACACCTTGCTGTCACTGCCTCTAACACTTTGCTGTCACTGCCTCTAACACTTTGCTGTCACTGCCTCTAACACCTTGCTGTCACTGCCTCTAACACCTTGCTGTCACTGCCTCTAACACCTTGCTGTCACTGCCTCTAACACCTTGCTGTCACTGCCTCTAACACCTTGCTGTCACTGCCTCTAACACCTTGCTGTCACTGCCTCTAACACCTTGCTGTCACTGCCTCTAACACCTTGCTGTCACTGCCTCTAACACCTTGCTGTCACTGCCTCTAACACCTTGCTGTCACTGCCTCTAACACTTTGCTGTCACTGCCTCTAACACATTGCTGTCACTGCCTCTAACACTTTGCTGTCACTGCCTCTTACACTTTGCTGTCACTGCCTCTAACACCTTGCTGTCACTGCCTCTAACACCTTGCTGTCACTGCCTCTAACACCTTGCTGTCACTGCCTCTAACACCTTGCTGTCACTGCCTCTAACACCTTGCTGTCACTGCCTCTAACACCTTGCTGTCACTGCCTCTAACACCTTGCTGTCACTGCCTCTAACACCTTGCTGTCACTGCCTCTAACACCTTGCTGTCACTGCCTCTAACACCTTGCTGTCACTGCCTCTAACACCTTGCTGTCACTGCCTCTAACACCTTGCTGTCACTGCCTCTAACACCTTGCTGTCACTGCCTCTAACACTTTGCTGTCACTGCCTCTAACACCTTGCTGTCACTGCCTCTAACACCTTGCTGTCACTGCCTCTAACACCTTGCTGTCACTGCCTCTAACACCTTGCTGTCACTGCCTCTAACACCTTGCTGTCACTGTCCCAATAATACCTCTAACACCTTGCTGTCACTGTCCCAATAATACCTCTAACACCTTGCTGTCACTGTCCCAATAATACCTCTAACACCTTGCTGTCACACCTTTACTGCATCCAACTGTCTATTGTTTCTTTCATTTTCAAATAATATTATTTATTGAACTGTAGTAGTTGTTGCTGTAGAAATTACAATAATTCTACATGCCATAATGCCAAACATTTTGTAATTAGAGTAATATCTACAGTTGATAATTACTTCACTTGTTAAATCATATGAATGTACTATCTCTATAAGTCTAATTAACCTTTCAATCGGAAAAAAATAATTACTGACTAGTGCGTAGTGACTATGAAAATATGTATTCGTATCAAGTTTTAACGCATGTGATTTTTATTTACTTCAGTTGTACCTTCAAAGAAAATGTAGTTCGCTTCAAAGAAAACTTCCTTTAATGGTATACCTCTTTAGAATTGTGTATATTTTCTATAATCGTACCAGTTACAATGGTGTTTGTATTAATGTATATACGGAAAATAATGAATTAGTTCGAAAAATTCGTGTCTAGTTTACATATTTGGAAATATAGCTATATATATTTTTCAAAATGATTTATTTCTACAGAATTGACTTTTAGTGATGCTGCTGGTACTTGAATTAATTCCAAGTTATCAAAATAATGTAAGAATATTCCTATTTACAACCTTTCATTCACATTTAGCTATAAAAAATAGGTTTCAGCGTACGTTTAAATGGAATAAAAAAATATATTGAAAATGATTTTGTTACTCTTGTATAATTTTAATTTTTTCATTCTGGTTAAAGTTGCAGTAAACCTTAGCACAAACTATTTCTCTGTTTTTTATTAATCGTATGATGAACATTGACTATTGAATAAAATGATGTCATTATATTTTCTAAAGTTCGATTTAGAAAATAATTTAGTTAATTTTCTCAAGTTCAGCGCCATCTTCTGGTGAACATCTTAGATACCATGCGCACTATGTCGCTAACTTTGTTCATCGCACAGGTTGTTTGTATATTATTAATCACGTTCTAGTTCAATTTCAAATAAATGTAAGTTTATACTCTATTTATCAGTTAATTTTAATCATTAACGTGTATTTAGTATCGAGTACATTTATTGTTTAGGACTTAGCTAAAGGACAGCTGATTATGTAATGAACTGACTGCAATATCAGTTATATGAATATAATAATATACATTTTTCGGGTTGTTCATTGTATTTCAGACGAATAAGTTTGTAGTAAAAGTATATAGCTAACTAATTACTAACATTTCTCAACAAAAGTTCCATATTTTATATTAGTTGACTGCCTCTTTAACTACTTTATCAAAAGATATATTTTCATGATTAATGAAAATAATATCCTGTTTCTTCCATGTTCATTTATGATGTGCATTTTTGAAAGCTTTCGTTTCCGTAGCACGTGTAAGACACTGAGAATTAGGTGGTGTTAAAAAAAGACTAATTTCAACGAAGAGTAACTGAATCACGAAGATTCGACTTGATGTGAAACAATGTTTGTTGTCATTTACCCAGGTATAAATTTATCTGATACATTATAAGTTCGTGTGAGGTCTCTTTTTTTAATATTTTAACCCCATCTTTTCTATTTGTTTGGCATTGCTATTCCTCCATCTGATATCATTGTTATAATATAGCAATTTCATCGGGATTACTAAAATATTTGGAATAAAAAATAGAAGCGACATTCGTATCTTAGGTGGGCAATTGCTCTGACTATCAGAGTAAGGGTTAAAACTTAAAAGGATAATAGCTGATCCCCCTAGGTTTCCTCTAGGTAGGCCTTCTTTTTGTTCTATTACAGTATTTAGGTTTTTGTTTAGCTTGGCACTCTTTTTCTTCCAATTTCTTCAGTATTTCTCCTCCACTTCTTCCTTTGTTGGTTTATTTATCAATTATTTATATATTGCTCAATTTCTTGCACATAATACTCCTCATTACGTTCTTCATTGAGTACCAGACCTCCCTAAGCGTGGTGGGGAAACTGTGAACATGTCGTACAGCAAACAATTGTAGTAGACAACCTCGTACTGGGCAAACCTTGTATCAAACCAAGATATTTTCGATACTATACAGGAAAAATCCTCGTACTAGACAAAGCACAATTTTTGTGTCCTGTCACTTATTCTATTGTGAATATAAAAAAAAGAGTAATAGTTATAATATTATGTTCGACATAAATTTCTTTTCAAGTAATGTATTATATCTATTATTTGCAGTTATAAGTCTAAAATTTATCATTTTATTCATGGCAGAGTCATTAAAAAATAGATGTTAAGAATTAAGGAAAACTAGATACAGTGGTGACTAAGCTAATTTCCCTCAATTATTATTTTACTCCCCTTGAATTCTTGATAAACAAACAGCTGTTGAATTATCAGAAAATATAGAATATAGAAAACTGTCAGTCTAGTTACTCTAGTACAAAAATACTAAAGTGAGTTTTGTACTAGACCAAGCTAGCCTGGAACGTAACTCTGGTTCACTAGAAAGTTTTGCTCTACCTGTCTGATTTTTCGGATATGTTATTCTCAAGCTATCTTCCTATTCTATTTAATAATAAATAACAGTCTAAGTTTATTTGGCAAAATGTAGTAAAAATCACGAAAAATCTTATTTTTCTGAAATTCTGTTCCAACTGTTAATCTTGTCAGAATTTTCTCAAATTTCAGGAAGCGTGCCTTAATTAGTCTCATCCAGTTATCTACTTCATATTACTCTTCTATAAGTAGCTAATATCTAATCTTTTTTATGACACTATATGTGTACCACTATGGTGTTTAGTGGGTCTCACAGTTATACTGAGTGTTCCACTATAGTGTTTAGTGTGTCTCACAGTTATACTGAGTGTTCCACTAGTGTTTAGTGTGTCTCACAGTTATACTGAGTGTACCACTTTGGTGTTTAGTGTGTCTCAGTTATACTGAGTGTACCACTATGGTGTTTAGTGTGTCTCACAGTTATACTGAGTGCACCACTATGGTGTTTAGTGTGTCTCACAGTTATACTGAGTGTACCACTATGGTGTTTAGTGTGTCTCACAGTTATACTGAGTGTACCACTATGGTGTTTAGTGTGTCTCACAGTTATACTGAGTGTTCCACTAGTGTTTAGTGTGTCTCACAGTTATACTGAGTGTACCACTATGGTGTTTAGTGTGTCTCAGTTATACTGAGTGTACCACTATGGTGTTTAGTGTGTCTCACAGTTATACTGAGTGCACCACTATGGTGTTTAGTGTGTCTCACAGTTATACTGAGTGTACCACTATGGTGTTTAGTGTGTCTCACAGTTATACTGAGTGTACCACTATGGTGTTTAGTGTGTCTCACAGTTATACTGAGTGTACCACTATGGTGTTTAGTGTGTCTCACAGTTATACTGAGTGCACCACTATGGTGTTTAGTGTGTCTCACAGTTATACTGTGTGTACCACTATAGTGCTTAGCGTGTCTCACAGTTGTACTGTGTGTTCCACTATAGTGTTTAACGAGTTTCACAGTTATACTGAGTGTTGACTGTTCTATTATTTAACAAAATGCTCCCTTATGATTTGACCAAGGAGTTGATAGTTGCAATATTTTACATTTGCTATATCTTCACTAGATAGTATGGAGATCATTAATAGCCTTTAGCATCATTTAGTCTCTAGTTTTTGCGTATCACAGTTGCTCTCTTCACACGGCAGATGTTCACCATTGAGTAGTTTGTAACAGTGGAGTCATTTCCTGATCTGCTATTCACATTATCTCTTTTGATTCATTGTCACTATCATTATTCATTATTTGCTCTACACACAGTTCTCTCATTGTTATTCTCTACTCTGTCGCTAGCTTTCTCTATTTTACTTCACATTATTTACTCTATTGTTTATTTCTGTTACTCATGTGTATTTTATTCATTTATTTTCGATGCACTGCTTTTCTGAAGCATGTAGTTATTTTATATATTTCTTTGCTATATTTTAACTTTTCACCTTATCTCTTCAACTTTTGATTCCCTTTCTCTGTCCTTTTCACTCATAGTCCCTATATTTTTATTTTCTCTTATTTAATTTTTGCGTTTTCTAATAATATTTTCATCCTTCTCTTTATTTTTTTCCTATCTTCATTATTTACTTTCTGTATTTTTTTTCATTTCTATTTACCTCTGTTTTACTTTGCCTGTTAGTTTATCCTAAGCTTCCCTTTCTTCTGTTATTTTCTTCTCGCTGTTTTCCCTCCCCTTTACACTTACTTACTCTTTCTTTCCCCTCTCACGTTCTCTATATTTATCAATTACTACAGTTGACTTTTTATTGGTTCCTTTTTACCCTTTCTTGTTTTTCCCCTCTAGTTTTCTATGCTTTTTCCCCTCTAGCTCCCCACAGTTTTTTCCTATCTTTCCCCATTCCTTTTCCTTTTCTTTCCCCATTCCTTTTCCTTCTCTTTCCCCATTCCTTTTCCTTCTCTTTCCCCATTCCTTTTCCTTCTCTTTCCCCATTCCTTTTCCCTCTCTTTCCCCATTCTTTTTCCCTCTCTTTCCCCATTCCTTTTCCCTCTCTTTCCCCATTCCTTTTCCCTCTCTTTCCCCATTCCTTTTTCCTCTCTTTCCCCATTCCTTTTCCCTCTCTTTCCCCATTCCTTTTCCCTCTCTTTCCCCATTCCTTTTCCCTCTCTTTCCCAATTCCTTTTCCCTCTCTTTCCCAATTCCTTTTCCCTCTCTTTCCCCATTCCTTTTCCTTCTCTTTCCCCATTCCTTTTCCCTCTCTTTCCCCATTCCTTTTCCCTCTCTCTCCCCATTCCTTTTCCCTCTCTCTCCCCCCATTCCTTTTCCCTCTCTCTCCCCCATTCCTTTTCCCTCTCTCTCCCCCCATTCCTTTTCCCTCTCTCTCCCCCCATTCCTTTTCCCTCTCTCTCCCCCCATTTCTTTTCCCTCTCTTTCCCCCCATTTCTTTTCCCTCTCTTTCCCCCCATTTCTTTTCCCTCTCTTTCCCCCCATTTCTTTTCCCTCTCTTTCCCCCCATTTCTTTTCCCTCTCTTTCCCCCCATTTCTTTTCCCTCTCTTTCCCCCCATTTCTTTTCCCTCTCTTTCCCCCCATTTCTTTTCCCTCTCTTTCCCCCCATTTCTTTTCCCTCTCTTTCCCCCCATTTCTTTTCCCTCTCTTTCCCCCCATTTCTTTTCCCTCTCTTTCCTCATTTCTTTTCCCTCTCTTTCCTCATTTCTTTTCCCTCTCTTTCCTCATTTCTTTTCCCTCTCTTTCCTCATTTCTTTTCCCTCTCTTTCCTCATTCTTTTTCCCTCTCTTTCCTCATTCTTTTTCCCTCTCTTTCTCCATTCTTTTTCCCTCTCTTTCTCCATTCTTTTTCCCTCTCTTTCTCCATTCTTTTTCCCTCTCTTTCTCCATTCTTTTTCCCTTTCTTTCTCCATTCTTTTTCCCTCTCTTTCCCCATTCTTTTTCCCTCTCTTTCCCCATTTCTTTTCCCTCTCTTTCCCCATTTCTTTTCCCTCTCTTTCCCCATTTCTTTTCCCTCTCTTTCCCCATTTCTTTTCCCTCTCTTTCCCCATTTCTTTTCCCTCTCTTTCCCCATTTCTTTTCCCTCTCTTTCCCCATTTCTTTTCCCTCTCTTTCCTCATTTCTTTTCCCTCTCTTTCCTCATTTCTTTTCCCTCTCTTTCCTCATTTCTTTTCCCTCTCTTTCCTCATTCCTCTTCCCTCTCTTTCCTCATTCCTCTTCCCTCTCTTTCTCCACTCCTTTTCCTCCTCTTTCCCCATTCCTTTTCCTCCTCTGCACTCCAGTGCCGTTTGCTCACTCTTTCCCCCAGTCAGTGTTTGTGATGTTGTCGTAGCGTGTGGTTGTGCGTGTGTGCTGAGGGGAATAGTTTCTCCTAACAGTCTCTAATTGCCTCTAGTAACGGTGACTGCAGTGAAAGGGGATATATATGGCAGAACAAAACTCTTCACTCTAGAGCTTTCTTAACTCACTAAAATGTCTTTCCTCATGTTCGTTCTATGGTACTTGGTAGCAGTGTTGTAGTGCAAGAACGAGTCCTTTATAGGAACTATCTTGTGTTTTGGCAATCATATGGCACCGTGAGGGTGATGCTAAAAACTATTTACTGTCTGTAGTTATCCTTTGGCATATTCAGTTATTGACTATTCAGTTATAACTACCGTCAGTTAGAGTGGGTGTCTCTTTGACTTGGTCATGTGACAGACAAACTTGTAAGCCTTGAGTCGCATCTAAAAAAGTCATAGCTCACCTCATTAATGTGTGATACTTTTTATCACTGCTCTGGTAGGTGATAGCAGTCAAAATAGCACTAGAAAATACTATTTTATCCCTAACTAAGTCATTCCATTGAATGTACATCGAGAATAAGGAGTTCATGTAAAAGTACTAATTCGCTTCACTACTGCATTTCATGTGGTAATTGGCTTACAGTTCTAATTATAGTTTGTTGCATTTAATTCCCCGTAGCGACTTTCCTTTGCGATTTCCTTCATATTTTTCACATTTGTGCAAACTCACTTCAAGGGCATTCGGTCACAAAGCTACCCATACTTAGAAACTAGTGAAACGATCTCTGTAACCTCAATGTTGTAGAGACTCTACCATCCATTGTACTCCCATCAACTAACTTATTTCAAATGTCACAATCTTAATAACATACAAATTGAAATCTATCATTCGCATTGTTATCACTAGGGTTCTGACGATATGCTTTTTAAAGCGTAGATCATGAAAATATTATAGACTGATAGGATTGAACAGTATTGAATCATTCTACACTAGCAATACCATTTCGTTTATGATATTCTTGATTTCTATAATTTCGAAAGCATATTGTCACAACCCTAGTTCTAACTCTTTTTCGATTCAATGATTCCTGAACACCCACGTCAGTCACATGCCTGTACATGGTGTTAATTGATTAGTATGTCAAACTAATCAACAGTCATCACTCGTTATGTTTTTTGATGTGTACCTTCTGTAGAGAGTACAGTTGCACTTTGTGCTGTAGAGTTCTCTGTCCTCTGTTCTTAAATGTACCCTGTCATTTATATTGCTAGCACTCTACTCGGTGAAGAATTTCTCATCATTTATAACATGGTGAAATATCTTCCGTTATCATCTGTTTCATAATATATTTCTTATCCTCTTTCTTTATTCTTCAATGGTAATGAACTTTCTGTGCCTCTTATTTTTCCTGATATAGTTCTAATCACCCAAATTAGTATTGGTATTTAAGTCGTTTGGAATATTAGCAAGGCTCTCTTACTCTAGATATTTTCGTTCAATGAATATTGCTTGTTCGTAATTCTGTTTTGAAAATGGCGTTCTATTGCAGTTATAAGATGAGTGTTTTTAGTCTGTGCTTTCTCCAGAATGTGTTTTTCACAGTGACAAACAGAGCGTGAAATGCAGACTAGAGAAGCACCAGTGCTTGTCAAACTCTTTGCATGTTTACAGTTATTTACCTGTCTTGCTTCCATGAGTCACACGCTTTATTAGCGTGCTACCTACTCCTACTAAACAGTCTGTGTTTCCATGTTTTTATCTAGTGATAGGCTATTTTAGATATCTGTGCAAATCATGCGAGGTGATTGCAGAGAAATGTCTTCCTAACGTAACAGTGAAGAGTGTCGTGATCTCTTTCACTTTTCTTGGAAATGCGTCGAGAAGTGTTAACCCTCAAACATCTCACATCTTCATCAATGTCACACTCCATCGTGTCACTACCATCACATTAACATCTGCCTTGTGTCTGTCCTCAATTACAACTCTGCCTCACATCAAACACTCTTTTGCGATATAACACTGTCTCTTAAGGCTGAGTTACGAATTATCGGTAGGTTTCAAATTTTCGGTAATATAAGAAATAAGAAAAATATAAAATGATTTAACTTCCATATATATATTATTTTTTCTTGTATGACCGAAGATGTTAAGCCGACCGATAATTCGTAACTTAACTTATGTTCACAAGTTTTCGGTTCCTAGTGAAATAGTTGTTTGTAGACTAATCACTACAGGCAATACTGCTCATTTCTAGCTTATTTTTTGTTAGTTTCCTATGTACAATACTGGGATATTCCCAAGAGTTCATTATGATCTATTTGGACAATCTGTGAAATGCCACGAAAATACAGTACCATGAAAAAACTCCTGAAAAACATTAGCAGCAATGACGGCAGTGCTCAGTATAACCCTCACTCTTCCACTGCTCGCAATCCGGTATCTTTCATTTTCGGACTGATAACCAGTAACATGGAGAACAGTGGTGAGTAAAGCCCTATAGTTGTCGTTATTTCATTTCTATGCTATTGGCAGCAGTTATATTTAAAATGTATCACAACGCTAGGTAAACTAGTTGTCACTGTGCACAGCTAAATCAGTTAGTATTACAGCGCTAGATGAACAAAGTCACTAACCATATTGGTTCATGAACTAGCGTTACTACGCTAGTTGCACTAGATCCTTTGGTTCATGAACTAGCGTTACTACGCTAGTTGCACTAGATCCTTTGGTTCATGAACTAGCGTTACTACGCTTGCTGCTCTAGATCCTTTGGTTCATGAACTAGCGTTACTACGCTAGTTGCTCTAGATCCTTTGGTTCATGAACTAGCGTTACTACGCTAGTTGCACTAGATCCTTTGGTTCATGAACTAGCGTTACTACGCTTGTTGCTCTAGATCCTTTGGTTCATGAACTAGCGTTACTACGCTAGTTGCTCTAGATCCTTTGGTTCATGAACTAGCGTTACTACGCTAGTTGCACTAGATCCTTTGGTTCATGAACTAGCGTTACTACGCTTGTTGCACTAGATTTTTTGGTTCATGAGCTAGCGTTACTACGCTTGTTGCTCTAGATCCTTTGGTTCATGAACTAGCGTTACTACGCTTGTTGCTCTAGATCCTTTGGTTCATGAACTAGCGTTACTACGCTTGTTGCTCTAGATCCTTTGGTTCATGAACTAGCGTTACTACGCTAGTTGCTCTAGATCCTTTGGTTCATGAGCTAGCGTTACTACGCTTGTTGCTCTAGATCCTTTGGTTCATGAACTAGCGTTACTACGCTTGTTGCACTAGATCCTTTGGTTCATGAACTAGCGTTACTACGCTTGTTGCTCTAGATCCTTTGGTTCATGAGCTAGCGTTACTACGCTTGTTGCTCTAGATCCTTTGGTTCATGAGCTAGCGTTACTACGCTAGTTGCACTAGATCCTTTGGTTCATGAACTAGCGTTACTACGCTTGTTGCTCTAGATCCTTTGGTTCATGAACTAGCGTTACTACGCTAGTTGCTCTAGATCCTTTGGTTCATGAGCTAGCGTTACTACGCTTGTTGCTCTAGATCCTTTGGTTCATGAACTAGCGTTACTACGCTTGTTGCTCTAGATCCTTTGGTTCATGAACTAGCGTTACTACGCTTGTTGCTCTAGATCCTTTGGTTCATGAACTAGCGTTACTACGCTAGTTGCTCTAGATCCTTTGGTTCATGAGCTAGCGTTACTACGCTTGTTGCTCTAGATCCTTTGGTTCATGAACTAGCGTTACTACGCTTGTTGCTCTAGATCCTTTGGTTCATGAACTAGCGTTACTACGCTTGTTGTTCTAGATCCTTTGGTTCATGAGCTAGCGTTACTACGCTAGTTGCACTAGATCCTTTGGTTCATGAACTAGCGTTGCAACATTACCCTCAATGAACCACCATGTGTTCGTTGATGCATAACCGCTAAAGTTTGTATTACAGTACTCGAAGAAACATGAATTTTTTGTATGCGGTGTAACCTAAGTTTTTATTATTGCATTTTCTGAAAGCAAAATATGCGGTTAAGTTGTCACATCAAATAGTGTTGCTGTGCACTATGAATTGAGAGTAACTATCACATTTGTAAGTGGCATACTGGTGTTCATTACTGACCTGGTCTAATGGTCATATTAGCTAGCATTGCACTAATGACAGACCAGACAACAGCTGTTATGTGTTGCAGCGTCACATGTTAGGTACGCATTGAAGAGGCTCTGTTATATAGAGCACATGCACTCATTTTATAGAAATGTAAATATTTTAAGTAGCTATTTGACATTTCAGTTGTAGTCCCGCCTTTTATAGTCAATGAATTCATCAGCCAATAATCTCGTTAATTTCACATTTTTAATTGTGACATTTATTTTTTACTATTATTAGTTCTGATGGTATTAAGAGAATGCGAGTCGTAACAGTTAAAAGGTAGTAGATAATTGCCTTAGTTTTAGCTTTAGATTGCAGTGCACACTGCATTGTGAGGTAGAGATCAGTGGAGTGTTGTGTGTCTGTGGAGGATTTGCATGTAGTATCTGCTTTCTCCCTCACTTTCGCTTCCAGTGACTGATCATCTATTTAGCTTACTCAATATCTTTGAGGATACTATTGGATGCCGATAGCCATTGTTCAGTGGGTTGTAGTCGCGTGTTGAAATAGGCAAGTTACGATGGCGTGCTAGCAGAGCACTCCTCCAATGTTCGGTAGGTATGAATGCCATTGTATGGAGTGCACAACTGTTACGTGAATGACTGTTTCTGAGAGCGTCTAAACAATACCAGTTGGCCTTGCTGTGTACGTATGCTATTATGAGCGTACAGTCGGCTCTAACAGTACCTGCCACCTCATGAATGTAGAGCATACAAGAGTGTGTCAACTGGCATGGTGTAGACGTGAGTACATCCATGCTCCGATATGCTGGCGCTCCGATTGCCCCACACATTCCACACTTTGTTTGTATTCACTATTAATTGTAACGGGTGGGAAGACTCGGAAACACATCGCTGCCACATTGCCAATCATTGTCGCTAGGTTGATTTCTTGTTTGACTATCTCGTCATCTTGAATGCATATCTAACTCTTTATTATATTATAGCTACTTTATTACCTGCTCTCAACATTAGTTTTTATTGAACTTTTATTTAATGCATATGATAGCTAACTGTCGTACCGACGTGCACTTCTCACTCGATTTAATCATTTAGAATTTAATTCTTCTTGAATTAAATCACTGATGTATCCTTTGTCAATTAAATGTCCCTATTGTCCCGTGAGTGTCCATTGTCCCAAGTCTTTATAGCAATATTCTGAACATTTTTCTTCTTACTTCTATTTATTAATTAACTATAAAACAAATATAAACTCATAAATTAACATAATTCCTGTGTGTTCATAGTTTCTGGTCGGGTTTTTTAATTTGAAACTATTTTCTTCGAAAATTTGGCTTTTGTTGATGTAGATGTTGAGACTTTGAATAACTTGAAGTAGAACATACCCTCGTGTCAGTTTTCCTGGTAGTGCTTGCCACAAAGGTTCCACTTGTTCTTATTGACAGTATCGACGATAGTCTCATGAACACCTAATTTATCTAATTAGTTTCTAGTGACTAAATTGTAACTCTTTTTTTTTCAGGTAGTAACAATGCAGCTAACAGTCTCGGTTCACCTGACTCACCCCAGGTAAGCAACTTATTCCTCTGTTCAATGTTCACTCTTGATGTTTATCGTACTTTGAAGTACTTCCATCAGAAGATATTAGTGAGTTAAATAGATCCATTCATTCACTTTTTGTTTCTATTCTTCACTGCTATTTTAGTAGTGTCAATTAATAATTGTTTGTAGTTATTTAATTCAATAGCAAACAATAGTCAGTATCGGTTCCGCTCATTAATTTTGAACTTTAATTTCCTAATTTGATTCCTAAGATTATTTATGAAAAGGCAAAAGACTCTCAAGTTTTATTTTTCAGAAATGATTTGTTTAAAATTAGGTCTCTTCCTCAGTAATAATTTAAGACTTTACAAGTTACATTAGCGAAAATGGGATTTTCTCTGTTGTTCAGATAAATGTGGTTAATAACGAAATTCATATGATGATGGAAGATCCATACTAGTTAATTTACTGTCAGATCCTAACAACGGTCTTCAGGTAGGGAAAGTTACGAATTATCGGTCGGTTTTACATCTTCGGTAATATAAGAAAACGATATAATAATAATTTTAATTGGCATGGGTACCATACCAATTTTAAAAATCCTGACAGTGTGTGCTAGAGCAAATAGTCCACTGCTCTCAAGACTATGAATGTATTTGTTTTCATTATTTCTTTTGTTGGTGCAGAAGAGGTTGGTGCGGGCACTGTACGACTACAAGGCAGCACAAAAAGGAGACCTCTCTCTGGTGCAAGATGAGGAGTATGAGGTGCTGGAGGAGACAGAGGAGCACTGGTGGAAACTGAAAGACAAGCACGGCAATGAGGGCTACAGTCCTAGCAACTACGTTAAGGTCTGCACTGACATTGGCCTTCACCAGTACGAGTAAGTAATTGCACTCAAATTATAGCTCGTAACCTAATTTAAGGTGATTTAGATTGAAAATAAATATGGCAATGCAGGGGCTAATAAAGTCAATCAGTCGTATCTTGAGTTATAAAGGGTAAAAATGGAGTTTTCTTCAAGATTATCTTTATTGCTACTGAAAACATATGTCTATTATCTATTTAATTTCTAAAGTCAATTGAATTAATTATAGGTATAGTATATTGCAATTAGCTTGTCTGTCAGTTTCAATTGTCGTTGTTAGCTAGTTGCTTAGCCCCCGCGATGCCATACAGCGGCCGTCGTCTGCCCCGTACGCCCGAATGTTTTCCGCGCTCTTGCGGTGTCCTGTGGAGTGCAGGGTATGGAATGGGTCTCGGCAGTGTCAGCCGTCCGGGTCACAGGAAGGCTGCGTCTCGCAGTTAGTGGGTTGCCCCCGTCAGCTGTTCCCAAAGGTCGCGGACCGCAGTTATCACATGAAGCGGTGGCAACGACTAGCAGGCCTCCATTAGGTGCTTCGCATCATCGGATGCTGCGCCACATCTCTGGCAGCTGTCCGAGGCACTGAAAGAGGGTTCTCTATGAGAAGTTGACAACTGGCGGCGGAATGTCTCCCCTACACTGATTCCATATAGGTTGTGACATGGGCGAAACGAAAAACTTGGCTCCTTGAAGACCCAGATTCGAGGCAAAAGGGACCACTCTGGTTTCAGCGTGCATGTGGGATATCGGGGTGGACCTGTTGCACACGTGTTGATTTGGGTCTGTGTCTGATTCGACGACCAGGTAGGACTCGCGTAGCTCATGCCTGGCCTGCTTATACAAGGTCCTGATAGATTCCCTTGATTAGTCGGATACTGTTGCAGTGTTGTCTTGCAGGCTTTTGAGACGTGACCTCACTCTGAGGTTGACATTCTCGGTGTGGTGACCGAAAGTGAAGTATTTGTCAAAGGATACACCAAGAATTTTTGGTGTTATAGCGTAGGGAATTGGGCTACCGTTCAGGATGACTCTCAATGTTCTCTATTGTAGAGGGTTATCAATGTTATGGAGGATTTGAGTGGCGCCACCTTCATCCTGTTCCGCTGCTATGTGGAAGCCTGGGTGCTCCGAAAGGATGACGACGTAGTCAGTATATGATAATTTCCTGACGGGTGTGGTTGTAGGAATCAGGATTCAGGATGTCATGTATAAACAGGTTGAACAATGACGGAGAAAGGACAGAGACATGGGGGTCACTATTGGTGAAAGGTCTATATCTGGAGATATCTGTTGCAGTAAGATGTCTGGACGTGACGGTCGAACAGAAAACTAGCTAGCCATTTCTTTTGTCCGTTGCTAATGGAGGTATTGCTGATTTTATTAATAAAGGTGCATCTCGGTATGGTGTTAGACGCTTTGCTAGCGTTAACGGTCGCCAGCAGGTTAAGGGGTGATGGGTTGCTAGAGTTGAGACCCTCGTGTATAAGCTTCGTTACATCGGTGAGTAAGGTGTTGGTGGAGTGAAAATCCCTGAAACCATATTGGAATGGGTCCAGCGGGATGTGGTGGCTGGCCTGTTGGAGCATCAGCCGTTCCATTGTTTCTGATGGGCAGCGTAGTAGAGAGATGGATCTGTTGGAGGCTTGCTCACAAAGAGTCTTGTTTGGCTTGAGTATCGGGATAATTTTGGGGGTTTTCCATTTGTTGGGGATGTTATTGGTTTGTGATTGAGCTGTTGAAAATATCTATCAGGAAGCAGATCATCTGCGAGCCGAGGTATGCTAGGTACTTGTTCGAGAGGCTGTAGCACTGGTCGTTGAAAAGTTTTGGGAATTGAGAATGTTTTCTTGATTGGGAGTAACCATTGCCTCGTGAGTGTCAACAAGATTAGTGTTCCTGTTGTGAATTGACCTGACCCAGTGCAAAGTTTTACGGGAGAGGAGCAGTAGTTGATATTTTCTAAAAAATTTCCTGTCTGAGTGCAGATTGCTTCTCTTGTATTGATGTTGTGATGTTTCGGTTTAATTCGTGAATTCGGTCAGCTGTTTGCTGGGTGGGTCGGAGGTTTCTGAGTTGATTTCTCATAAACATCCGATATGTCATTTACTTATTTTCAATAATAATCGCTAGTGTCTGGGAGAACTGACAGTTAGTTCTGCTATTTAACCATCTCTTTATATCAAATATAGATAAATAACTTTTGTTTATTTGTTTGCAGTTGGTACCTGGGGGATGCAACGAGACAACGAGCAGAGACTATTCTCATGAGGGAAGAGAGAGAAGGTTGCTTCGTGGTGAGAAACTCAACTTCAACCAGTGGCATGTACACCATCTCTGTCTACTGCTCTATGTGAGTATTGTAACCTCTGTACTGCAGTTTTCTCCCAGTATAGAGAATATTAAAGATTTTTCCTCTTCTTTTCGATCAATTCCTATCCTTCTCCTATATTTAGCTACATGTAGGTTGTTTTAAACTAGGATCGATAAAGTTCTTCAAGAACACTTTACCAGTTTGTGCGATGTTGATCATTTTTACTGATCGTTTATTTTTCTCTCAGGTCCCGGCCCCAGGTTAAGCACTATCACATTCAGAAAGATGGCGATTGCAAGTACTATCTCTCACAGAACATCAAGTGCAACTCAATAGCTGAACTGATATACAAACACCAGTACAATCCAGGGGGTCTGTGCACCCGACTCAGAAGTGCCCCCCATGGCAATAAGCCCCCCGCAACTGCAGGCTTTGGCAGAGGTTGGTGACTTAGTTACAGCTTCTTTTGTTAACTATATTTCAGTATTTATTTAGATATAGGTAACAATGCACGTAGTCCCAGTCACAACTGATATTGTTCTTCTTCAGACAAGTGGGACATTCCTCTGACTGAGATAGTTCTGATGGAGGAGATAGGCAGTGGTCAGTTCGGAGTGGTGAAGAGGGGTCGTTACAGAGGAATGGACGTGGCCGTTAAGATGATGAAGGAGGGGACTATGAGTGAGGATGAGTTCATAGAGGAAGCTAAAGTCATGACGTGAGTAATTTACCATTTCACAATATATTATAAAGAAATTATATTCAGTGTAACTATTAGATATGATCCAAGGCAGTCTTATTGTGCTATTCATCAGCATGTTATTATGTAGCAATGTTACTCCATAATAGCCATTAGCTATATAAAGCTATTATTATTCAGGACTAAAATTATTTATTAGATCCTAAAATGTACGAAGAATGTTTCTAATTTAATGTTTGATATCATTCCACTTTATTATTGTTGCTAGTGTTTGACTGTATTTCCTCTCTCCTGTTCTCAGTAAGTTGCAGCACCCCAATCTGGTGCAGTTGTACGGTGTGTGCAGAAGACAGAGGCCAGTGTACATCATTACAGAGTTCCTAGAGTATGGCTCACTGCTCCACTACCTCAGACAGAAGGAAAAGAGTCTCATCACTAAGACTGACACACTCGTGGACATGTGCCTGCAGGTATACAAACCATTCTACCTCGCATTACAAACTAATTACTACTCTCTACTCTCCTTTCTGTACTCTTTTGATCTGACTGTCCTCTTTGTTTCAGATCGCAGACGGTATGGCGTACTTAGAAAAGGAGAAGTTCATCCACAGAGATCTGGCTGCTAGAAACTGTCTGGTTGGCTCCAAGAACATCAAAGTGGGTGACTTTGGTCTCGCGAGATATGTGGTGGATGACGAGTACACAGGGTCTGGAGGTGCTAAATTCCCCATCAAGTGGGCTGCCCCTGAGGTACTAAACTACATGAGATTCTCCTCCAAGAGCGACGTGTGGGCCTTCGGGGTACTAATGTGGGAGGTGAGTCACTGGGGAAATGTTTATCTTCTTTTAGTATGTTTCCCTCCGTATCAAATATTCACGAGTTTTAAATCACAGGTGTTCACATGCGGTAAAATGCCTTACGGAAGACGGAAAAATGCAGATGTTGTGGCCATGGTGCAGGAAGGCATCGTTTTGGACCAGCCTAGATACTGCCCTAATAACGTGTACCAGGTAATTACTGCCCTAATAACGTGTACCAGGTAATTACTGCCCTAATAACGTGTACCAGGTAATTACTGCCCTAATAACGTGTACCAGGTAATTACTGCCCTAATAACGTGTACCAGGTAATTACTGCCCTAATAACGTGTACCAGGTAATTACTGCCCTAATAACGTGTACCAGGTAATTACTGCCCTAATAACGTGTACCAGGTAATTACTGCCCTAATAACGTGTACCAGGTAATTACTGCCCTAATAACGTGTACCAGGTAATTACTGCCCTAATAACGTGTACCAGGTAATTACTGCCCTAATAACGTGTACCAGGTAATTACTGCCCTAATAACGTGTACCAGGTAATTACTGCCCTAATAACGTGTACCAGGTAATTACTGCCCTAATAACGTGTACCAGGTAATTACTGCCCTAATAACGTGTACCAGGTAATTACTGCCCTAATAACGTGTACCAGGTAATTACTGCCCTAATAACGTGTACCACTAAAGTAAAGATAGCACCGTTCCAACTCAGTTTATCAGTGAATTATTTCTATGTTATTCGTACGGGAAAAAAAATGAGGTTCATTAACATCTGTACAGCTGACGATTGACTTAATCTTGGAGTATTTTAATTCTGTATTTGAATACTTAATATCTGATCGCTTTCACTGTAAAGTTTATTGAAATTAGTTTTGAAATGGAAAAGTTATTAGTTATCAAGACGTTCTCTTTGGACGTATTCACGTCAGTTGCTCAGTGCCTTGCACAGTTTCTTGAGAAGATCACTGAAAACATCTTGAAACTTCTCTTTCAAACTTATTTCAATATCCTTAAGAGCAATAAATGCAGTTATACATTAGGCCTTTAAATATCGAATTAAAATACTCCAAGATTAAGTAAATCGTCAGCTGTACAGATGTTAATGAACCTCATTTTTATCCCCGTACGAATAACATAGGAATATTTCGCTGATATGCTGAGTTGGAACGACGCTCACTTTACTTTTCAACTGTGAGAAGCTAGTGTTTTCTGTTGCTAGTGCTCGTGTGTTTTCTGTTGCTAGTGCTCGTGTGTTTTCTGTTGCTAGTGCTCGTGTGTTTTCTGTTGCTAGTGCTCGTGTGTTTTCTGTTGCTAGTGCTCGTGTGTTTTCTGTTGCTAATGCTCGTGTGTTTTCTGTTGCTAATGCTCGTGTGTTTTCTGTTGCTAATGCTCGTGTGTTTTCTGTTGCTAATGCTCGTGTGTTTTCTGTTGCTAGTGCTCGTGTGTTTTCTGTTGCTAGTGCTCGTGTGTTTTCTGTTGTTAATGCTCGTGTGTTTTCTGTTGCTAATGCTCGTGTGTTTTCTGTTGCTAGTGCTCGTGTGTTTTCTGTTGCTAGTGCTCGTGTGTTTTCTGTTGCTAGTGCTCGTGTGTTTTCTGTTGCTAGTGCTCGTGTGTTTTCTGTTGCTAGTGCTCGTGTGTTTTCTGTTGCTAATGCTCGTGTGTTTTCTGTTGCTAATGCTCGTGTGTTTTCTGTTGCTAATGCTCGTGTGTTTTCTGTTGCTAATGCTCGTGTGTTTTGCAGGTGATGCGAGAGTGTTGGGAACAAACAGCAGACCAGAGACCCACCTTCACACACCTCAGGGATGAACTCACCTCTCTAAACTCAGAGGAATGCTAACAACTGCACTGTAGGGATTATTGCCTACACCGTCACTAGGGCATATTGCCTACACCATCACTGTAGGGATTATTCATTTGCTACAATCTATTGTGATTCATTTTAGTGTATCAAACAGGATCAGAGGTTTGCATATGATATCCACCTGCCTTCTTATTAAACATTAACATGAACAGTACTGTCAGAGACTGTACGTCACAGTGCGTGTCTCTACTTTCAGAGACTGTACGTCACAGTGCGTGTCTCTGCTGTCAGAGACTGTACGTCACAGTGCGTGTCTCTACTTTCAGAGACTGTACGTCACAGTGCGTGTCTCTGCTGTCAGAGACTGTACGTCACAGTGCGTGTCTCTACTGTCAAGAGACTGTACGTTACAGTGCGTGTCTCTACTGTCAGAGACTGTACGTCACAGTGCGTGTCTCTACTGTCAGAGACTGTACGTCAAAATGCGTGTCTCTACTGTCAGAGACTGTACGTCACAGTGCGTGTGTCTCTACTGTCAGAGACTGTACGTCACAGTGCGTGTGTCTCTACTTTCAGAGATTGTACGTCACAGTGCGTG
The DNA here is from genome assembly GCA_947561585.1 of Caprella mutica. Classification (NCBI taxonomy): domain Eukaryota; kingdom Metazoa; phylum Arthropoda; class Malacostraca; order Amphipoda; family Caprellidae; genus Caprella; species Caprella mutica. The sequence goes on from CANNZV010000436.1 coordinate 338,947, forward strand.
TCTCTGCTGTCAGAGATTGTACGTCACAGTGCGTGTCTACTGTCAGAGACTGCGTCACAGTGCGTGTCTACTGTCAGAGACTGTACGTCACAGTGCGTGTCTCTACTGTCAGAGACTGTACGTCAAAATGCGTGTCTCTACTGTCAGAGACTGTACGTCAAAATGCGTGTCTCTACTGTCAGAGACTACGTCACAGTGCGTGTCTACTGTCAAGAGACTGTACGTCACAGTGCGTGTCTCTACTGTCAGAGACTACGTCACAGTGCGTGTCTACTGTCAAGAGACTGTACGTCACAGTGCGTGTCTCTACTGTCAGAGACTGTACGTCACAGTGAGTGACTTCTTTCTGTTGTTCACATTTGTGTTTACTTTTCCCCGCCCTTCTTGTTCAGTATTTACTGCATTGCAGTAGTATTTATTATTATGCGTTTTTTCTATTAGAAGCAAAGTGCAATAAGAATGAAGTTACATGATTTACCTACTGGTGTGTTAACAAGTGTTACTGGTGTGTTATCTCAGCAAATTCTTAAAAGATCACTTTTGAATAGTTTCTTTGACTGTACTTAGTGTTTACTTTCTTTTCTGTTGTTATTTGATTGGTGCAGCTTCCAGTTACTGATGTAGAACTCCGTTAATTCCAACAAAGGAGGCAACGGTGCCTATTTTCTCGTCTGGTGTTCAAAATGTCTCTGTATTAATTGGTTAAGAAGTATTTCTCTTTTCATTATTAGACTTTATTATTCTTATTTAATTTGTTGTTATTTGACTAATGTGGTTTGTAATGGTAACTGTGTCTGACGCTCAAAAGTGTAAATAAGATGTTTATTTTGTGTAGAGTCCATCACATGAAGAAGCAGCAACTCGAAACTCTTTAATTTGCTAAATAGCACTTTTTATTCTACTTGATGTGGTTAGTTTAACTGTAGGTATTATTGTTTCAAAGCATTACATCATTCACCTCATTGTATAATACGACTGTACATTCTAAAGCCTATTTAAATAGCATGTAAATAGTGTGTGTGTACTATTTGTAAATAGCTAAATTACTCAATAACTTGCTTTAAGTAGATCTAAATCATCTTTGTTCAGGTTTACTTTTTATTCTCATTTCTTTTTAATACTTCTCTTTCAGCTTGAATATTTGAGGTAGGTATTTTTTAAAAGAAATATAAATATATTTGAACTAGAGTTCTGTTCTCGCATTATCTAATTGCTTCGTTCAGGTGGAATATTTAGATCAAAATTTCCGGTCATTAAAACTTGTTTTAACTTTTCTCTATGAGAATAAAATTCATAAAATATATTAGATTTATGATTCTCAATCGGTGATGTATAAATGTATATAAAATTTTATCATTTTATTTAAATGTGTCATAAAAATACAGTCTTGGAACCATGTAAAGTTTGTTTGATTTCCTCAATTGGTAGAACTATTAGGATGTCTACTGTCGAGTATTATTGAACTAATTATTACAGTAAATGTTCCTAAGTCACAAGAGTAGTTACAACTGCAAAACTAAATTATTTAGCTACTCTCTAACATAATTTATTTTCTCTACAGCGCAAATTATTAACCATTAGTTTCTTCGCTTTCTGAGATCTGGTGAATTATAGGGACAGAAAATGCATTGGTTTTCTTCATAGGTTTCGAATTATTTTTAAAATGCACGTTTTATATCATAGCCACAATAACTGTGCCATCAGTTCCTTACTACTAGTCTACTACGATAAAAAAATGAACTCAACGTATTAAAATATATTTATTTTACACATGTTCTAAGTATATTCACAAAATAACAAAGTTACAAAACACAAAATAAATGGAGACAAAATCACAGGCATGTGTTTAATGAAATAAATTCTATCAATAATATTGCATTTCACTTACAACTATTTCCTAACTGCCATTTTGTCGCAATGAAGTACTATAGAACTTAAATACATTTGGAGATTTGAGCTCGTTAGTTAAATCTAAAAATTAATATACAACTCATAGGTCCATTTATGGTACACTTATCAATTATTTAAATTCGTTGTGTTATAATTCTTAGTGTCCCGTCATTGTAAGTATTAATGGTTATTATAAGTGTACAATCAATGAATGCATTAAAAGATACTCTCTTTATAGTCAACACTGCTAAGATATTTGTACTAAATTAAAGTAGAGAAAAAACTTGAAATTAATTATTGAGTCATTAAAAGATAATCAACCAAAGAAAAATTGACAATATTTTATTGCTACAAAATTTAGAAGAAATAAGATCAATATTTTAGTTGATTTGATTAATAATTTTCTTAGACTTTATTAATGAGAAACTTACAAGTTAGGAAATAATAAAAAGATAATCAACAAAACAGAATAAAGGAGTAAAAGTGGATATCACGAGACGAAGAAATAATTCCACTTTTAAATAGCAGTCAAAAATGATATACAGTTTAATGTTGATAGTGTGAGTGGAAATGGTTACTAAATATACAAACTGTGAACATTATTATTCACTAAAGAGTATTTAACAGACAAACTGTAAAGAGACACAATGTTGAGGTGCGAGAACACGCCAGTCAATGTCAGAATGAGTAATGGACTTTTAGTGATGTAATAAGACTACAAATCTTCTCATCGCCTTCTCAAAGTACTCACTTCAAGTTACAAAGTACTCACTTCAAGTTACAAAGTACTCACTGCAAGTTACAAAGTACTCACTGCAAGTTACAAAGTACTCACTGCAAGTTACAAAGTACTCACTGCAAGTTACAAAGTACTCACTGCAAGTTACAAAGTACGCACTGCAAGTTACAAAGTACGCACTGCAAGTTACAAAGTACTCACTGCAAGTTACAAAGTACTCACTGCAAGTTACAAAGTACGCACTGCAAGTTACAAAGTACGCACTGCAAGTTACAAAGTACTCACTGCAAGTTACAAAGTACTCACTGCAAGTTACAAAGTACTCACTGCAAGTTACAAAGTACTCACTTCAAGTTACAAAGTACTCACTGCAAGTTACAAAGTACTCACTGCAAGTTACAAAGTACTCACTGCAAGTTACAAAGTACTCACTGCAAGTTACAAAGTACTCACTGCAAGTTACAAAGTACTCACTGCAAGTTACAAAGTACTCACTGCAAGTTACAAAGTACTCACTGCAAGTTACAAAGTACGCACTGCAAGTTACAAAGTACGCACTGCAAGTTACAAAGTACTCACTGCAAGTTACAAAGTACTCACTGCAAGTTACAAAGTACTCACTGCAAGTTACAAAGTACTCACTGCAAGTTACAAAGTACTCACTGCAAGTTACAAAGTACTCACTGCAAGTTACAAAGTACTCACTGCAAGTTACAAAGTACTCACTTCAAGTTACAAAGTACTCACTTCAAGTTACAAAGTACTCACTTCAAGTTACAAAGTACTCACTGCAAGTTACAAAGTACACACTGCATCACCACAAAGTACTCAAGTACCTACCCTCATACCGGTAGTTTTTTCCTTGCTTTAGTATCAGCGTGTCTCCTAAGCAGTGTGTTCTCATCCCCGTGTCTCCGTCTCCTTAGGATGAAGTTCAGTTGATGCACGGTGCTGATGGCGTAGTAGACATTGGCAGAGGGCTGCATTATCATCTCTCCGTGCGGCAGCAGCTGCGCCAGTGTGTAGTCATCCACAGGGTGGTCAATGCCGTGCTTCTCCATGGCTGCCTTCACCACAGCTGCCGTCCTGTCGCTGTTGTTCACCATGACGCTCTTGTACAGAACACCGCCACACGCGTCACTCGACTCCAGCGACACTTTTATCACGTAAAAATCGGGGGTGATGTAGGGATTATTGCTGGGGGTGAGGGATGCAGCTGTGGAGGAACCCCCACTGGAGGCACTCTTAGCAGAGCTGGGGGTTTGGGACACGGACATTTGACTGCCGGAGTTGTTACTGTGTTGGGAAGTCATGGAGGTGTTGGATAGGGAGTTGCTGTGGAGGTGGATGGGGTAGACAGGCTCCTCGGTGGAGGGGGAGGTGGTTGTTATGGAGGTGGTGGAGTGGAGAGAGGCGTCCAGAGAGGGTTGAGAGGAGGTGGTTGAGCCAGTGGACATCTACAAACAGGAACAATGAATAATTATTACTATGTATTCTAAAAGGGAAAGTATTCGAAGCATTTAGACTTACTAATCAAACCTCCAAGAGATTCATTCTCTAATATTGTGTATTTTTCAATTGAGCAAAGGGCGGGACTTACCTTTCTATTGAGCAAAGGGGCGGGGCTTTCCTGTGTGTGTGCAGTGGCTATGGAATCGGAGTCAAGGAAAGAGGAGCCACTGGATGTGCTGGCCACACTGTCGTTCTTACGGTGACCCAAACTGTTTGGAAAGAATCAAAAGTTGGAATTAAAACATTTCCGTACCTTAATCGAAATCGCAACAGAATAGTAATTATTTTTTGCTTAGCAAACTCAAAATATGAATAATTGACAATGGTTACATATTTAAGGTGTGTAAGTCTTACAGTTGTATTTTTACAGACCTAAGAGACCTACACACAGTGACACTAATAGGTACCATTGTTGGAATTTTCGCTATTTTTTTGTACAATCATCTGTTATATTATCAATAAGTTGTGATAAAGTGGTACAACTAAGTGAATGTCTGTCTGCCTTACTCAGCCTGCCAGAAGCTGGTAAAGTGTTCGCATAATTTGAGGAAAGGGAAAACTAAAACCGGAGAGAAGGATATTCCTAAAGAAATTATACTCCCTGGTATTAAGACTATGCAGACTACATCAAAATTAAATTTAAGATGGAATAACTTTTTGCCAGAGTCGAACTATGTGACACCTTTAAGGTTACAAATTAAAAGGTTACTATCACAAAGAATATAGTTTTAAAAATATTGTTCCTTGCAGATAAGTTTTTTTTTTAGGTTAATGTTTTTAAGGTTACTAACTCATTGATTGATCAACCACTCTGTCAGTTCTTTGAACAGTCATGAAGTGTCCAATACAACAAATTATCGGATACAAGAAAGTATATTACAGTCATCTATTTTGAGAGTTTCAAATTTCTTATTATTTTAAATGTAATTTAATTCAGCTTATAAGTGTATGTAAAAAGTAAAAGTCAACAGGGGGTGGAGCACCATCGGTTTAGTGCTCCGCCCCCTGTTGGCTCCAGTTCCTCCTTGCCGATCAATAAAAGAAGAGTAATCCTTGAAAACAACCTTACCCGTGAAAACATTATTCTTATGTGAAAACATTAGCTGAATGATTGTATCGTTAGAAACTTATGCGGTAGATAGAGACGGTATCTCAAAAAACTGATGCGGTAGATTTAAATTTTAGGCGTGAGAAATATAATCTTATTATAACCTTATTATTATTTTGTCAGAAGTGTTAAAATAATCGCAAACAATCATTTCTAGAGTTTCTTTCAGTTCCTCTCAGACATAAAATTGTTTAAAAAAATCAATAGTCTATATATTCTCTCACTGATTGAGTCTCTTCTTGTTGTTTTTGTTGGCAAGGGCAGCAGAGCTGTTGAGTGGCTCGTATGGCTCAATGGCGCAACTGAGTCTCCAGGACTCCTCGTCATCTAGCACCAACATTGACTCCCAGAAAGACTCAAAGGCAGAGACATGCTCTATTTGGTATGCACCTGCAGCACCCTGTAGAAGACGAATCTGAAAAAAAACAATTTGAAATATAAGAAAGATATTACAAACGACACAATTAAATGTTGAAGTGTTACAAGGAAAGAGTCCATTACAATTTAAACTGTAAAATGAGCTTAAAAGTTTACCTGTGACATTACTTCAAACTCTTACTCTTACCTGTGCCAGTACTTCAAACTCTTACTCTTACCTGTGCCAGTACTTCAAACTCTTACTCTTACCTGAGCCAGTACTACAAACTCTTACTCTTACCTGTGCCAGTACTTCAAACTCTTACTCTTACCTGTGCCAGTACTTCAAACTCTTACTCTTACCTGTGCCAGTACTACAAACTCTTACTCTTACCTGTGCCAGTACTACAAACTCTTACTCTTACCTGTGCCAGTACTTCAAACTCTTACTCTTACCTGTGCCAGTACTTCAAACTCTTACTCTTACCTGTGCCAGTACTTCAAACTCTTACTCTTACCTGTGCCAGTACTACAAACTCTTACTCTTACCTGTGCCAGTACTACAAACTCTTACTCTTACCTGTGCCAGTACTTCAAACTCTTACTCTTACCTGTGCCAGTACTTCAAACTCTTACTCTTACCTGTGCCAGTACTACAAACTCTTACTCTTACCTGTGCCAGTACTACAAACTCTTACTCTTACCTGTGCCAGTACTTCAAACTCTTACTCTTACCTGTGCCAGTACTTCAAACTCTTACTCTTACCTGTGCCAGTACTACAAACTCTTACTCTTACCTGTGCCAGTACTTCAAACTCTTTCCTCTTCTTATCGAAGTTAATGAGGCCCTCGTGTACAGTGTCTGGAATAGCTGTGTCTATCATCATCAGGTCAGTTAGGAATGTTCCGAGGTAAGGAATGGTGCCGTGATTCACAGCCTGGAATGGGCAGAAGGAATTAGGAGGAACGTTTAAACCCTTGACAAAGAACTCCCTACATGGTACAAAGGACTGAGTCTACATGGTACAAAGGACTGAGTCTACATGGTACAAAGGACTGAGTCTACACGGTACAAAGGACTGAGTCTACACGGTACAAAGGACTGAGTCTACACGGTACAAAGGACTGAGTCTACACGGTACAAAGGACTGAGTCTACACGGTACAAAGAAATCCCTACACGGTACAAAGAAATCCCTACACGGTACAAAGAAATCCCTACACGGTACAAAGAAATCCCTACACGGTACAAAGAAATCCCTATACGATACAAAAGACTCCCTACAGGGTACAAAGGACTCCCTATACGATACAAAGGACTCCCTATACGATACAAAGGACTCCCTATACGATACAAAGGACTCCCTACAGGGTACAAAGGACTCCCTACAGGGTACAAAGGACTCCCTACAGGGTACAAAGGACTCCCTACAGGGTACAAAGGACTCCCTACAGGGTACAAAGGACTCCCTACACGGTACAAAGGACTCCCTACACGGTACAAAGGACTCCCTACACGGTACAAAGGACTCCCTACACGGTACAAAGGACTCCCTACACGGTACAAAGGACTCCCTACACGGTACAAAGGACTCCCTACACGGTACAAAGGACTCCCTACACGGTACAAAGGACTCCCTACACGGTACAAAGGACTCCCTACACGGTACAAAGGACTCCCTACACGGTACAAAGGACTCCCTACACGGTACAAAGGACTCCCTACACGGTACAAAGGACTCCCTACACGGTACAAAGGACTCCCTACACGGTACAAAGGACTCCCTACAGGGTACAAAGGACTCCCTACAGGGTACAAAGGACTCCCTACAGGGTACAAAGGACTCCCTACAGGGTACAAAGGACTCCCTACACGGATCAAAGGACTCCCTACACGGATCAAAGGACTCCCTACACGGATCAAAGGACTCCCTACACGGATCAAAGGACTCCCTACACGGTACAAAGGACTCCCTACACAGTACAAAGGACTCCCTACACGGTACAAAGGACTCCCTACACGGTACAAAGGACTCCCTACACGGTACAAAGGACTCCCTACACGGTACAAAGGACTCCCTACACGGTACAAAGGACTCCCTACAGGGTACAAAGGACTCCCTACAGGGTACAAAGGACTCCCTACAGGGTACAAAGGACTCCCTACAGGGTACAAAGGACTCCCTACACGGATCAAAGGACTCCCTACACGGATCAAAGGACTCCCTACACGGATCAAAGGACTCCCTACACGGATCAAAGGACTCCCTACACGGATCAAAGGACTCCCTACACGGATCAAAGGACTCCCTACACGGATCAAAGGACTCCCTACACGGATCAAAGGACTCCCTACACGGATCAAAGGACTCCCTACACGGATCAAAGGACTCCCTACACGGATCAAAGGACTCCCTACACGGATCAAAGGACTCCCTACACGGATCAAAGGACTCCCTACACGGATCAAAGGACTCCCTACACGGATCAAAGGACTCCCTACACGGATCAAAGGACTCCCTACACGGATCAAAGGACTCCCTACACGGATCAAAGGACTCCCTACACGGATCAAAGGACTCCCTACACGGATCAAAGGACTCCCTACACGGATCAAAGGACTCCCTACACGGATCAAAGGACTCCCTACACGGATCAAAGGACTCCCTACACGGATCAAAGGACTCCCTACACGGATCAAAGGACTCCCTACACGGTACAAAGGACTCCCTACACGGATCAAAGGACTCCCTACACGGATCAAAGGACTCCCTACACGGTACAAAGGACTCCCTACACGGTACAAAGGACTCCCTACACGGTACAAAGGACTCCCTACACGGTACAAAGGACTCCCTACACGGTACAAAGGACTCCCTACACGGTACAAAGGACTCCCTACACGGTACAAAGGACTCCCTACACGGTACAAAGGACTCCCTACACGGTACAAAGGACTCCCTACACGGTACAAAGGACTCCCTACACGGTACAAAGGACTCCCTACACGGTACAAAGGACTCCCTACACGGTACAAAGGACTCCCTACACGGTACAAAGGACTCCCTACACGGTACAAAGGACTCCCTACACGGTACAAAGGACTCCCTACACGGTACAAAGGACTCCCTACACGGTACAAAGGACTCCCTACACGGTACAAAGGACTCCCTACACGGTACAAAGGACTCCCTACACGGTACAAAGGACTCCCTACACGGTACAAAGGACTCCCTACACGGTACAAAGGACTCCCTACACGGTACAAAGGACTCCCTACACGGTACAAAGGACTCCCTACACGGTACAAAGGACTCCCTACACGGTACAAAGGACTCCCTACACGGTACAAAGGACTCCCTACACGGTACAAAGGACTCCCTACACGGTACAAAGGACTCCCTACACGGTACAAAGGACTCCCTACACGGTACAAAGGACTCCCTACACGGTACAAAGGACTCCCTACACGGTACAAAGGACTCCCTACACGGTACAAAGGACTCCCTACACGGTACAAAGGACTCCCTACACGGTACAAAGGACTCCCTACACGGTACAAAGGACTCCCTACACGGTACAAAGGACTCCCTACACGGTACAAAGGACTCCCTACACGGATCAAAGGACTCCCTACACGGATCAAAGGACTCCCTACACGGATCAAAGGACTCCCTACACGGATCAAAGGACTCCCTACACGGATCAAAGGACTCCCTACACGGATCAAAGGACTCCCTACACGGATCAAAGGACTCCCTACACGGATCAAAGGACTCCCTACACGGATCAAAGGACTCCCTACACGGATCAAAGGACTCCCTACACGGATCAAAGGACTCCCTACACGGTACAAAGGACTCCCTACACGGTACAAAGGACTCCCTACACGGTACAAAGGACTCCCTACACGGTACAAAGGACTCCCTACACGGTACAAAGGACTCCCTACACGGTACAAAGGACTCCCTACACGGTACAAAGGACTCCCTACACGGTACAAAGGACTCCCTACACGGTACAAAGGACTCCCTACACGGTACAAAGGACTCCCTACACGGTACAAAGGACTCCCTACACGGTACAAAGGACTCCCTACACGGTACAAAGGACTCCCTACACGGTACAAAGGACTCCCTACACGGTACAAAGGACTCCCTACACGGTACAAAGGACTCCCTACACGGTACAAAGGACTCCCTACACGGTACAAAGGACTCCCTACACGGTACAAAGGACTCCCTACACGGTACAAAGGACTCCCTACACGGTACAAAGGACTCCCTACACGGTACAAAGGACTCCCTACACGGTACAAAGGACTCCCTACACGGTACAAAGGACTCCCTACACGGTACAAAGGACTCCCTACACGGTACAAAGGACTCCCTACACGGTACAAAGGACTCCCTACACGGTACAAAGGACTCCCTACACGGTACAAAGGACTCCCTACACGGTACAAAGGACTCCCTACACGGTACAAAGGACTCCCTACACGGTACAAAGGACTCCCTACACGGTACAAAGGACTCCCTACACGGTACAAAGGACTCCCTACACGGTACAAAGGACTCCCTACACGGTACAAAGGACTCCCTACACGGTACAAAGGACTCCCTACACGGTACAAAGGACTCCCTACACGGATCAAAGGACTCCCTACACGGATCAAAGGACTCCCTACACGGATCAAAGGACTCCCTACACGGATCAAAGGACTCCCTACACGGATCAAAGGACTCCCTACACGGATCAAAGGACTCCCTACACGGTACAAAGGACTCCCTACACGGTACAAAGGACTCCCTACACGGTACAAAGGACTCCCTACACGGTACAAAGGACTCCCTACACGGTACAAAGGACTCCCTACACGGTACAAAGGACTCCCTACACGGTACAAAGGACTCCCTACACGGTACAAAGGACTCCCTACACGGTACAAAGGACTCCCTACACGGTACAAAGGACTCCCTACACGGTACAAAGGACTCCCTACACGGTACAAAGGACTCCCTACACGGTACAAAGGACTCCCTACACGGTACAAAGGACTCCCTACACGGTACAAAGGACTCCCTACACGGTACAAAGGACTCCCTACACGGTACAAAGGACTCCCTACACGGTACAAAGGACTCCCTACACGGTACAAAGGACTCCCTACACGGTACAAAGGACTCCCTACACGGTACAAAGGACTCCCTACACGGTACAAAGGACTCCCTACACGGTACAAAGGACTCCCTACACGGTACAAAGGACTCCCTACACGGTACAAAGGACTCCCTACACGGTACAAAGGACTCCCTACACGGTACAAAGGACTCCCTACACGGTACAAAGGACTCCCTACACGGTACAAAGGACTCCCTACACGGTACAAAGGACTCCCTACACGGTACAAAGGACTCCCTACACGGTACAAAGGACTCCCTACACGGTACAAAGGACTCCCTACACGGTACAAAGGACTCCCTACACGGTACAAAGGACTCCCTACACGGTACAAAGGACTCCCTACACGGTACAAAGGACTCCCTACACGGTACAAAGGACTCCCTACACGGTACAAAGGACTCCCTACACGGATCAAAGGACTCCCTACACGGATCAAAGGACTCCCTACACGGATCAAAGGACTCCCTACACGGATCAAAGGACTCCCTACACGGATCAAAGGACTCCCTACACGGATCAAAGGACTCCCTACACGGTACAAAGGACTCCCTACACGGTACAAAGGACTCCCTACACGGTACAAAGGACTCCCTACACGGTACAAAGGACTCCCTACACGGTACAAAGGACTCCCTACACGGTACAAAGGACTCCCTACACGGTACAAAGGACTCCCTACACGGTACAAAGGACTCCCTACACGGTACAAAGGACTCCCTACACGGTACAAAGGACTCCCTACACGGTACAAAGGACTCCCTACACGGTACAAAGGACTCCCTACACGGTACAAAGGACTCCCTACACGGTACAAAGGACTCCCTACACGGTACAAAGGACTCCCTACACGGTACAAAGGACTCCCTACACGGTACAAAGGACTCCCTACACGGTACAAAGGACTCCCTACACGGTACAAAGGACTCCCTACACGGTACAAAGGACTCCCTACACGGTACAAAGGACTCCCTACACGGTACAAAGGACTCCCTACACGGTACAAAGGACTCCCTACACGGTACAAAGGACTCCCTACACGGTACAAAGGACTCCCTACACGGTACAAAGGACTCCCTACACGGTACAAAGGACTCCCTACACGGTACAAAGGACTCCCTACACGGTACAAAGGACTCCCTACACGGTACAAAGGACTCCCTACACGGTACAAAGGACTCCCTACACGGTACAAAGGACTCCCTACACGGTACAAAGGACTCCCTACACGGTACAAAGGACTCCCTACACGGTACAAAGGACTCCCTACACGGTACAAAGGACTCCCTACACGGTACAAAGGACTCCCTACACGGTACAAAGGACTCCCTACACGGTACAAAGGACTCCCTACACGGTACAAAGGACTCCCTACACGGTACAAAGGACTCCCTACACGGTACAAAGGACTCCCTACACGGTACAAAGGACTCCCTACACGGTACAAAGGACTCCCTACACGGATCAAAGGACTCCCTACACGGATCAAAGGACTCCCTACACGGATCAAAGGACTCCCTACACGGATCAAAGGACTCCCTACACGGATCAAAGGACTCCCTACACGGATCAAAGGACTCCCTACACGGATCAAAGGACTCCCTACACGGATCAAAGGACTCCCTACACGGATCAAAGGACTCCCTACACGGATCAAAGGACTCCCTACACGGTACAAAGGACTCCCTACACGGTACAAAGGACTCCCTACACGGTACAAAGGACTCCCTACACGGTACAAAGGACTCCCTACACGGTACAAAGGACTCCCTACACGGTACAAAGGACTCCCTACACGGTACAAAGGACTCCCTACACGGTACAAAGGACTCCCTACACGGTACAAAGGACTCCCTACACGGTACAAAGGACTCCCTACACGGTACAAAGGACTCCCTACACGGTACAAAGGACTCCCTACACGGTACAAAGGACTCCCTACACGGTACAAAGGACTCCCTACACGGTACAAAGGACTCCCTACACGGTACAAAGGACTCCCTACACGGTACAAAGGACTCCCTACACGGTACAAAGGACTCCCTACACGGTACAAAGGACTCCCTACACGGTACAAAGGACTCCCTACACGGTACAAAGGACTCCCTACACGGTACAAAGGACTCCCTACACGGTACAAAGGACTCCCTACACGGTACAAAGGACTCCCTACACGGTACAAAGGACTCCCTACACGGTACAAAGGACTCCCTACACGGTACAAAGGACTCCCTACACGGTACAAAGGACTCCCTACACGGTACAAAGGACTCCCTACACGGTACAAAGGACTCCCTACACGGTACAAAGGACTCCCTACACGGTACAAAGGACTCCCTACACGGTACAAAGGACTCCCTACACGGTACAAAGGACTCCCTACACGGTACAAAGGACTCCCTACACGGTACAAAGGACTCCCTACACGGTACAAAGGACTCCCTACACGGTACAAAGGACTCCCTACACGGTACAAAGGACTCCCTACACGGTACAAAGGACTCCCTACACGGATCAAAGGACTCCCTACACGGATCAAAGGACTCCCTACACGGATCAAAGGACTCCCTACACGGATCAAAGGACTCCCTACACGGATCAAAGGACTCCCTACACGGATCAAAGGACTCCCTACACGGATCAAAGGACTCCCTACACGGTACAAAGGACTCCCTACACGGTACAAAGGACTCCCTACACGGTACAAAGGACTCCCTACACGGTACAAAGGACTCCCTACACGGTACAAAGGACTCCCTACACGGTACAAAGGACTCCCTACACGGTACAAAGGACTCCCTACACGGTACAAAGGACTCCCTACACGGTACAAAGGACTCCCTACACGGTACAAAGGACTCCCTACACGGTACAAAGGACTCCCTACACGGTACAAAGGACTCCCTACACGGTACAAAGGACTCCCTACACGGTACAAAGGACTCCCTACACGGTACAAAGGACTCCCTACACGGTACAAAGGACTCCCTACACGGTACAAAGGACTCCCTACACGGTACAAAGGACTCCCTACACGGTACAAAGGACTCCCTACACGGTACAAAGGACTCCCTACACGGTACAAAGGACTCCCTACACGGTACAAAGGACTCCCTACACGGTACAAAGGACTCCCTACACGGTACAAAGGACTCCCTACACGGTACAAAGGACTCCCTACACGGTACAAAGGACTCCCTACACGGTACAAAGGACTCCCTACACGGTACAAAGGACTCCCTACACGGTACAAAGGACTCCCTACACGGTACAAAGGACTCCCTACACGGTACAAAGGACTCCCTACACGGTACAAAGGACTCCCTACACGGTACAAAGGACTCCCTACACGGTACAAAGGACTCCCTACACGGTACAAAGGACTCCCTACACGGTACAAAGGACTCCCTACACGGTACAAAGGACTCCCTACACGGTACAAAGGACTCCCTACACGGTACAAAGGACTCCCTACACGGTACAAAGGACTCCCTACACGGATCAAAGGACTCCCTACACGGATCAAAGGACTCCCTACACGGATCAAAGGACTCCCTACACGGATCAAAGGACTCCCTACACGGATCAAAGGACTCCCTACACGGATCAAAGGACTCCCTACACGGTACAAAGGACTCCCTACACGGTACAAAGGACTCCCTACACGGTACAAAGGACTCCCTACACGGTACAAAGGACTCCCTACACGGTACAAAGGACTCCCTACACGGTACAAAGGACTCCCTACACGGTACAAAGGACTCCCTACACGGTACAAAGGACTCCCTACACGGTACAAAGGACTCCCTACACGGTACAAAGGACTCCCTACACGGTACAAAGGACTCCCTACACGGTACAAAGGACTCCCTACACGGTACAAAGGACTCCCTACACGGTACAAAGGACTCCCTACACGGTACAAAGGACTCCCTACACGGTACAAAGGACTCCCTACACGGTACAAAGGACTCCCTACACGGTACAAAGGACTCCCTACACGGTACAAAGGACTCCCTACACGGTACAAAGGACTCCCTACACGGTACAAAGGACTCCCTACACGGTACAAAGGACTCCCTACACGGTACAAAGGACTCCCTACACGGTACAAAGGACTCCCTACACGGTACAAAGGACTCCCTACACGGTACAAAGGACTCCCTACACGGTACAAAGGACTCCCTACACGGTACAAAGGACTCCCTACACGGTACAAAGGACTCTCTACACGGTACAAAGGACTCTCTACACGGTACAAAGGACTCCCTACACGGTACAAAGGACTCCCTACACGTAGTTCCCTCCTCACCAGTGGGTTGTTGGAGTGTTTCTCTATGGCTTTAGGCAGATGTCTGTCACTAGAGTGCGCTGTCTGGGCGTGTTTAGCAGTTCCTTCTCTCATGAGTAAGTCCCTCTGGTTGAGGCGGTTATTCTCTTCACTGAAGATGCGTGCCAACTCTTCGAAAAGTTCACTCTGAGGGTAACAAGAGAAATATTAAGGGGGGAATAGAAGAAAATACTTTAGACTATTTCTAACTAGAATCATAAACTTCTCTATTTTTCTTCTTATTGTTCTTATTGCAATGGGTGGTAGTTTCCCTCACCTTCTCCCTAGGCACCACTGCCCAGGTTCTCTTCAGTCGGAAAATAGAATTGGAATGTAAACCAGCAGTAATGGCTTTCAGAGAAGAAAAATTCTTCAGGATTCGAAGCTCCTGAGAAAAAAAATATATATTAGACTCTAATGGAAAATAATAAATATACAAAAGACTTTACGATAACATTGAAAAGAGTATTTCATTGTTAAACTAATAGCATCACTTTACTTCGTAGTCTGTGATGTTAGTCAGATTAGCTATAGAAAATATGAAACTACTAGCTATATTAGATAGAAGAGTCGTAGCTACTTTAAAAAGGTAAGTGTGTTTAGGGTAATATATCTAATAGATAGAAGTGAAATGAAGTACTCAAAATGTTAGGTAGTCCATTTAGTCTATTTTGCCAGCATTCCTCTCTTTACCATGTGGTTATGTACCTGACAGATGTCTATCCACTTGACGATGAGTTTAGCTCTCTCTGAGTGCTTCAGGTCACTGTTGATGAGGATGGTGGACTGTACCCTGTAACTGACTGCGTTAAACTGATTAACTGTGGCACTGACTGAGGACACGGAGGAACCCTTGCCCCCTTTGGAGGACTTGTCCCTTCGCCCCCACACAGACCCCAGGCACTGGTGACAAACCACATTGCGGAACAAAACCTGAAGGAGAGTACTGAGTTTATTACTCATTAGGTGAGAGACAGTAAATAATATTAGGAAGTAGTGGAAAGGATGGAAGCAATGGGAAATATAGCCAATGAGTAGGTACCATTTACTAACTTGGACTTCATCATGGCGTTGGTTAAATAAGATTAAAATTAGTAACATTTGCAAAATGAAGTACAGATGATTGTAGTCATTTTATAAGTAACTAGAACGTGCACTCAATAGAGCGCATACCTTCGACGACGCTTATAAATGACCTAGACCACCCAATAATCCTTGAGTTACAAATGACCTTGACCTTAATCTTAGACCCGTTCATTCTCAAAATCTAATAAACTGATTCCTACCAATCGTGTCAAATTTTTTTTAGCCAATTTGGTTGAATATTTTTTGAGTTATGCGAATAATAAGATGATAAATAGATAAATGCTGCCTAAAGCATTACCTTCCGCATCTGCGAAGGTAATAATTGGGAGACAAAAATAAAAAATGTTGTCTTTTAACCAAGACTGCAGCAAAAACAGTTCAAAATAATGTTGTGGATATCATTGCACGGTAAAAGTGAGTGAACAAAAACTTCACTCACTCACTCTTAACTTTACGAATGCAAACCAAAGGAATTCAAACTTGATCCTGAAGCACATCCATTTCCTAGTTACTCACCATATCCATCCTAGTGAGTTGGTTACTCACCATATCCATCCTAGTGAGTTGGTTACTCACCATATCCATCCTAGTGAGTTGGTTACTCACCATATCCATCCTAGTGAGTTGGTTACTCACCATATCCATCCTAGTGAGTTGGTTACTCACCATATCCATCCTAGTGAGTTGGTTACTCACCATATCCATCCTAGTGAGTTGGTTACTCACCATATCCATCCTAGTGAGTTGGTTACTCACCATATCCATCCTAGTGAGTTGGTTACTCACCATATCCATCCTAGTGAGTTGGTTAGCACAGAGCACGGTGGGGATGGCAGTGAAGGAGCTGAAGGAGTTGCGGGGCAGTACTCCTTTGGGGGAGAGAACGCGTCGCTCTGATAGCTCATCTTTGCCGTTAAAAGAAGTGCAGTCGATGATGACGTCATCGCAGGAGACCAGTCCACTCTCTGGAAAAATAAGCAATAGATAGCTACTCTTTATACTAAAGCCTTAGTTTATGCAAATGAACAGTTATGGTGGGGACACAGAAGAGAATTCAATTAATCTTCCATGGCCCCACCATAACTCCCCCTGTGATCGTTTCAAATCATAAAATAGAAGTATTTTTCACACCTTTCTCAGAGTCCTCTTTGAGGATCTTCTCCATTTTGTAAGTGACTTTAACATCGAGGTCAGAGTCCCTGAGGTTCTCTGCAGTGAACTGTTTGAGAGTGTGCAGTGAGGTGTACTGAGGGGGGTGTCTGAAGTCATCTGGGTAAGTGTCCAGCCACACCTGAATGGTCTGACGCAGGGCCCTGAGGGTGGAGAGTGGTTAGGATGGTGAGGGTGAAGATAGCAAACTATTTTGTAGCCTATCTGGGGTTAGACGTCTTATTTAATCACTAAGAGACCTTTTTCTGATATCAAAAGGAAAATAAATACAAGAGACTGGAAGAAGCAGTCAGAAAAGAAAATGACTCGGTGAATAAAGTCACCTACCATCAGTCGGTGACAATGCTCATGGATGCAGAAAAGCTACTTCGTGAATTTAGTCACTTACCAAGGAATGTGACGAATAGGGACACAAGCACCGGTGGCTGCACTCACGGATGGAAGAGGAAAATGAAGAGGTGATAGTAAAAGAAGCCTACGAGCCTACCTATCACAAAATCTAAGACCTCGTAGTCGAAGACTATGCTGTTGTCATAAGACCCTAGCGCTGTCCTCTAAAATTGCAAGTAGCGTTAAAAAAATTATAAGCAAGGTAAAAAAATAGGAAAAATGACAATACATAGTAATTCAAATTACAACAAACCCCCACGTGAGGCCTATGGTAAGAGAAACTACTATATAAAAGTAGCTATCCAGCAAGTAGCTATAACAAATCAATAATTCATGAGAAATTACTACCCCAAGGGAAAATAATGTTAGGGTCAAAGGAAAAAATATAATATCTATAATAGACAATAGAAGCGTAGCTTCTGTACTCACTTGAGGTGCTCCTCTCTGAGCTCCTCCGGCACATTGATATTGTTGTTGTTGGTGTTGAGGAGGGAGGAGTACCTCTCTAGAATTAGCTGCAGCACTCTTTCAGTGGAGGCAAAGGTCCTGTAGGTGGCTAGGAAGACACTCACGAAGGTGGACTCTAACTGCCCCGTCTCTGAGGAGGATAGACTCTCCACCAACTTCTGCAGTGTGCCCGCCTTCAGGAACCACACTCGCACTGTCTCCCACTCCAAGTGAGAGATGTCATCCTCTGAGTCTGAGTCCTGTGAGGAAGAGAGACATGTTAGAGAGACACTGTGACATCACTGTCATGTTACGTTCAGAATACAATCAAACATTCAAATTACAATAAATTAATTTAGTGAGGGAGGCTATAGCATCTGACTGAAATCAAAGGCTATATCGATGACGTCAAAAGGAGAAAAGAAATACAGTAACTGGAAGAAGCAGTCAGAATGGAAAATGGCTCCATGAACATAGTCACTTACCATCAGTCGGTGACAATAGTCATGTGGAAAACCCACACTGAGCCCAATACAATTGAACCGAGGGTAAAAGAGCCCATATTTTTTTTTGGACAGCAGACACAATAAAATAGTGTTACTTTGTTTTTAGTTTATTACAGTAGCAAAGGTTTTCAATTTAGTTAATACAGTAGACTCTGATGAAAACTGACTCGGCTACATCTTACAGTATTAGGATTTGTCTTTTGTATATAAACGTAATGCATACATACACAATACTTAACTTTACTTAAAGCTTTATCAATGTTTTACAATTGTTGAAATGATCTGATTAGCTCAATACTGCTTCACCTTTTCAGTGCAATCTTGTTCTTAGGTATTTAGGTATGCGTCTAAATTTATTTTAACCGTGATCTTGCTCTAATTTTATTATATGTATAAATTTGAAACAGTAGGGTGACGATATTGAGTCGAACTGTGCATCGCTCTGTGCCTCCCTTCTATTACATCAGTGGTACGAGGCCTCTTCCATGACACTGTTGTAGACACTCAGACACCTGGTTTGAAAAGAGGATTTCGTCTATTTCTAATGAATAGCATTCATACCCACGAAATAAACAATAAAAAGTTAAAAGTTATGTAGCTATGCATTGTTTTTTTTTTATATAAAGGCAGAATCTTAATTCTCCAGATTGTAGCAAAGTTCGTCTTTATCAGAGAATATGGTATCAACCTAATTGAAGACCATTGCTAGTTGTCCTGGGCTCAATAGTCCTGCGGCCCAATAGTGTGAGCTAAATTGTCTTGGGCTCAATTGTCGGAATGTAACGAAAAGGGATAAAGCACCGGTGACTGCACTCACGGACAGAAGAGGAAAATGAAGAGGTGATAGTAAATAAAGTCTACCTAACACATAAATCTAAGACCTCGTAGTTGAAGTGTATAACCCTAGCGCTATCCTCTGAAACTGCAAGTAGCGTTAAAAAATAATAAGCATGGTAAAAATGAAAAAAATACATAATCCAAATTACAACAGTTTGGGGGGGAGGGGGGCTCAAAGAAAAACCACCCCCCTTCTTTTCCATTCACCACAGACAGCTTAACATGGGACTCTAATTAGACTCTTAGTATGTTCAAGTTTCTATTATTGATAATATAACAAACTTTGTAGATGAGAAGAGTAAAATGAATTGCGTTATTAATATTTCATTGCCAAGAAGTTAGTGCGAGTCGTTAATGAGAGAAGTTACTGCAACGGAGTAAGAGTTGTTTGTCAATTTGCGCATGTAGTCATGTACATTGAGTTAGAGTCAATGAGCACACTTTCTTTGTAATTGTATACAAAATGATAAAAAATATCACGAAACTACTTATTTCATCAGAAATTAGAAAGAAATAATCTACATTAACGTATACAATCTCTCAATGTAACTATGAAAAAACTCTACGCATGAAGGTACACCTTCACTCACCTGTGTTGCTGAAGGTGAAGGCAGGTGGTAGCGCACCTTCTTAAGGTATACCGTGTAGACAGCGCCCTCTACCTTCTCTTCACCCCATAGTCGCCAGGTGGGGGCCTGTGAACAAACATGACAATTACTAGGGAGTTACGGAGAGGAAATGTTAGAACAGTGAAAAGGAAACTGAGACACTCTACCTACAGTGAAGATACTGAGTTATGAAGTACTGTTTTGAAGTAGTTTTCTATGTTTAGATTATAGAAAATGACATAAGACAAGAATTACATCACAGTTATCCCTCAATGAACATAATTTTCTATGATTTTAATCATAGAAAACTATCTAGTGCACCTAAGATATGATGTGGCTCTGAGTTACGAAAGAACCAATACTTCATTACTCAGGAGTTGCAAAATGACTAACTTCTTTACTTTAGAAATATATATCCATTTTCAGTATTAAATAGAAAAAATAACTGATCGATTTAGAAACTAATCTGAATTGAAGACAAAATTATTTATGAATAATAAATTTGATAATAATAAATTAACCATTCTTTTATTGTGAATAAAGCATTACTCAGTAATATTAGAACAATGCAAAATGAAGAATAGAAACAATAGAAACCAATAAACATATCATATGCAGATAATCATTATTATTAAATTTGCTGACACTGTGAGAAAAATAAATATCAGGGGTCTATTAACACACAACTTATTGGTATTTATTTGATGAGTGCGTTAGAAAATAATAACTAGAAAGTTATGGTGGGGCCATAGAAGATTAAGAGTAGACACTAGATCTTCTATGGCCCCACCATAACTATTTCTTTATAGATAATTAGAATCTAAAACAAATATAAGAACTGCTTCGGATACATCGATATAAAAAGACAAATACAATGGTATAGAAAAAATAGACATTACGCTAAAATGTTAGAATAGATTCAACTTTTAGGGACACTATTTTAATTGTTGCCAACTCAAAGAAAGCAGATAAAGTTAAGAATATTTTAACCCTAACTATGCAGAATATTGCAGATGTTGAAAGTCAATTTGCTATAGTGTGGATGACTGGTTTATAGCCTCTAACTTACTTCGCTAGACTCAGAGTCAGATAAGGTTCTGACTCCAGTAAAATAAGGACAGCTAGAGGGGAGGGGCAGGTAGCGTGACTCATTCAACTCGTCACTCTTATATTTCTTAGCAGAGGAATAATCAGCATGACCTGTTGACAGCTTCCTCTTCATCTGATGTCGGACTTTCTGGATGAAGCTAGAGTTACTACCGCACGGAGAAGCACCTCTCTCGAAACTAGGGATAATATCCACTAGATTAGTACGAGTGGGAGTTGATATCCTAATCTTTGGGGACTTCATGCAACTCAGAGTAAAGATAGAACTTTTTCCATCAGTGTCATCTAGATTGCTATTGTTAAAGGATGCAGAAGATGGCAAGATTCCTTCCGAAAGTTTCCGCTTGTTTATGATATTGTGAGCAGTCCTACTGATCGGTGAGAGAAAATTCTTTTCATCACATTTCGGAGAGAGTCCGTGAGATCTTGTAGGAGTACTACTGTGAACAGCTCCACTAAAAGCTGGTCTAGGAATGTCCAAGTAGTGAGTCACAGCCAAATTGTCTGCTTCTCGATGAGTAGTCTTACTATTCTCACACTGACTGCAGTGTTGAACAGCACTGTCGGTGTCGTTGTTATTCTGTCCACTGATGTCGGGCATGGATCTGCTCCTTCTGGGCGATAGATTCTCCATCTTGACTCCTCTATTGCCCATTGGTTGGTTCTTTAAAGGAGAGAGGTGAAGAGCACTCACTAGCAACAGAGTTTGACTACTGATATTGTCAATGGCGCCACGGCTCATTGAAGACTCTTGCCAACTCCTAGGCGAGGGACAAACGTTGCCAAGATTGGCATCTTCATGCTTGTTTGTTTGCATTTTGGTGTTAGGAGCTATTGACCTCAGACAGCTGACATTCAAACTCGAGGTCGAGAGCCTGTGGGCCACTGTTGCCTTGATCTCAATGTTAGTAGTGTCTTCACTAGCGATTGTTTGCACTCCTCGTGATGCGCAACAATCCACACTGGGGGACTTAGCTCCGCGAAAACATTTACAGAATTTCCGCTTGAAACGATTGGTAACTTTAGAATTTCTACATTTGGTCTTCTGGGAATTCGAACTATTTTGGTCAGTTCTTTGTTCGGAGGTATTCTTATTTTTAGAGAGACCTTCGTGCTTTTTCTTCCTCATCAAACGAAAGAAAAATGCATTTAATAATTTCATTATCTGTGACAATTCAGCGTGAAGGATAACTACTTTACCTGATTCTAATAGTAACTAAAATTAGAATATTTCTGTAAATAGGGAATATTGTCCTTTAAAGAAATGATTTGAGCTTCTTTAAAAGTATATTGAATTTTTGTGTACAATATTTCAGTAAAAATAAAAGTTATACATCGACAGCATATATTTTTCGGCTAAATGTCCAATTTGTTGCTACATCATATCACAATACTTAGAATTACGATATCACCAATGTGAACAAATAGCACCGGAAGAAGAGTGCAAATTAGATATTGGTGGCAACACATGTCACAAGATTCTGTGAATTACTTAAAATACACATGGTTGATTAAATCACCACAGAAAGATATATTATAGACACAATTTATTATTAGTTAATAATGATTTAATAATTCTAGGTTTGAAATAACAAATAGGTAAAATATAACGTCTTATATGAGACTTTATAGAGAGAAAATTGAAAATAAATCTGTTGATGGTACACAATCTGCCCTACAATTATAATGGGGTCATTATAATGCAGCAACTAGTAAATCGAACAGCAATAAATAAAGTAGCGTAACTAGTAAATCGAACAGCAATAAATAAAGTAGCGTAACTAGTAAATCGAACAGCAATAAATAAAGTAGCGTAACTAGTGAATCGAACAGCAATAAATAAAGTAGAGTAACTAGTAAATCGAACAGCAATAAATAAAGTAGAGTAACTCTATCCTCTCCTATCACACTGTCACACGCAAAAAATCAAAAGTTCTCGTTAACCATTTAGCCTTTATTTCATTAAATCTATACGTATAGCTAAAAAATTAAGCAATAGTTCATACGTTTGTGACTCAAGATTTACATGGCAAAGTTATGAAAATATAATACGCTACTGTCGTTACAAAGAGTCACTAGGGGCACAAATGTAAATTGCGGTCCTTTAGTTCTTAACTGCAGTACTCCAAGAAAGTTATCTAAAACCTGCTAAACAGAATTTATATTAAAATGTTGCATATCAAAAGAAGCGCAAAGATTTTTATACTTAATATGTTTAATATGTGTTTTAAAACTATGATGTTTATTAAAGTTTTTGAGGTTAGTAGATTCACATAGAATATGGTAGTCACTTATTTGAAATTTAAAATAACCATCTAGTTTCTATTACAATTTGTTTGACAATACAAACTTCAACATTTTAAAATATGTTGAAATGAGTTTATTATGTTTTTACGAAATAAATTGCCATTGGTAGCGTGCAATAACGTTCATTCGTATGACGTGTTCGGCAGAGGAATGCCCTAGCCACAAAACTTTAAAGTAATTGAAGTTTTTTATTGGAAAGCAAACTCTAAAATCTATCTATAAACTTAGAATTATTCCTATGAACAAATGTAAAAATGTGGCTTAGGGCCTTACTCCACCAAACGCGTCATATGTCCTAAAAACGACCAAGCAATTCACGTAAGTACAGACTGGAGATATTATCGAATTAGATAAAGAAGATAGTTGTTAGAGCGTTTTCGGGTACTGTTTAGCAAGTTATTTCTTCATTAATTACCCAATTACTGATGAGTATTTGAATCCTTTAGATATTTCAAAGATTTTTGCCTGGGCTACTATAACTAGAACACTAAATACAGTAATTAAAGCGTTTTAGATTTTAAAATTCTATTTGGACATTGAATCACCGTGTTTATTATTTCGTTTCTTATTTAAAATGTTCCATTTGGAAAATATGAATAAAGACATAATTGAAACATGACTTTTCACTTCACTGCCTTTTCCTGAACTAACATGAGATTCTATTTCTGATGTAAATGTTCTATTATACACAAATGGTAGAAACAAAAGATAAACGTTTATTGAAACACAAACGTTCATTGTAACACAAACGTTCATTGCACACCAAACGTTCATTGCACCAAAAAACGTTGATTGTAACACAAACGTTCATTGTAACACAAACGTCCATTGTACCACAAAAGTTTCATAGGTTGCAGGCAATGTTCACACTATCATTAATAAACAAATGCTTCACCTTCAGATTGCTTCTCCCACAGAAAATTTTTCGGTGAGGCCATAGAAGATTAGGTGGCATCCCTTTATCTTCTATGGCCCCACCATAACTTTCTCTCTGAGAGGTAACTCTCAAAATTGAGAGAAAACCAAGTTCATTCTTGGATTAAAATTAGATTTATATACCTATTTAAGCCTCAAGGTTATTGTAACTGGATGGTTTATCCAAAATATCTTTGTATACCTAGCTACTATTTAAATATTTTCACAAATTTATCATTGTACGTAGGTTTGATAGGGTAAAAGAAAGTGAAGTGAACGAAAATAATACCAATGAATTCTAAATAATATAATTTATAATTATATTTGAGAAGAATGCTGAACACATGCAAAATTCGATATCATTGTAGGTACTAGAATGTTTTGTATTTCAGGTTTTGCACTTTTTTGTTATTGGCCTTTATTCATTTGGTTTCTATTTTTAACATAAAATTAGGTTGGGGTTCTCCTTAAAGTTTGTACTGTTCAAGGAGGCCCCTGAATTTATTGTGAAGGGTGCTTTATGTTCATTAAATTAAATTAAAATAAAATAAATATATAAATAAAAAATCTTAATACCTAAAGCCTGAACCAACAAATAGGTATTGAGAGGTAGGTACTTAGGGAATTAGTCTAGAGAATACTTTAAAAGTACCTATAAGAGTTGAAATGAAAGATTTAGTGGTCCTAGAATAACATTTCATAATAACCAAATAGTTGTTAGGTTATCAAACAGTTACTTAGTAACAGAGCTGGGCGTTCCGCAAGAATGTTCGGGAACCTTTATTCGCGAACCGGTTCGGACTGGAAAATGGGTTCGGACATTCGGATTCGGAACCTCTTCAAAAACGGTTCGGACTTCAGTGTTCGGAACGTCTTTTTCGCAAGTCCGAACCTCCGTACCCGGGGAAAACTGACATGTTCATTTAATTATTTTACGTTCTGAACATGTACCGTACCTCTCGGCTACTATTATATAGGCTATACAGGTTTCTGCTTAACACTGAAGCGAAGAACATGCGTCTTTCCCCGCTCTTCTTCCATTACGTTATTCATCCTTTCTTGAATAGCGGTAAGTTTTATAATTATCTTAACAAGTTAATTCTTTAATAACGGATTATGTTCCCTCAAATCTCAATTAAAATTGTTTGAAATATGTAGAACTATAGGTAAGGTTATAAACGTATATATTAGGTAACATTACATAACACCCTATCCTAGTACCTTAGCCGTTGGCTAACCAGTCCTCATGGAAAAATAATAATGACTTAAATTCAAGACCGATTTTAAAGCTGTCTTTTCAATCGTTTAATTTTTCGCGTAAATACATACGATTAGACAAAAACGAAGGTGATAAATAGTAATATACTCATATTATGAGCATTTATTCAAATCTATAATAATATTAGGGATATATCAGAGAGATCTCCAGTCATTAGATGCAAGAGTGTTTTTCAGTACATAAGGGTGAATATTTCACTATAATCAGTTAACTGTAACTCTTATAGCGGCTTAGCGAGATCAAATATGTGCGAGAATAATTGCGCACTCCAAGCTTCGTACATTAACATCTTTTAAATATTTGTTTCTTGTCTTAGCTTGTTACTTTTATTTAGAATGATAATTTTTTCTTTTGCTTTTACTAATGTATGAGTAAATATCAAATGAAGGTTTTTAAAAGAGAATCTATTGAAATGACTCAAATAAGCAAACTTTTGACGGGTCAGTAGGTTGGCTGAACTGATAATTTAAGATCAAGTATTCGGGTATTCGCTTTAAAATTGAATTGATTATAATTTATATATACTATATAGGTATTATAATAATATATGTATATAAGTTATAATATAACTTAGAGAAAAATTCACAATAATCTTCACTGTTTGACCTTTCTAATATATTGAATAGAAGAAAAAGTTAAGTAAATAGAGTATTGGAATACCGTATAACGTATTGTATCTATAGTACTTTCATATTCAAACAATATGCAAAAGGTTTTATATCATCAGTTTTTTAGATCGGATTAATCAAAAATGGTGTAATGTAAATGAAAATTTGAAAACTAATAGTAAAAACTTATTTTCTATGAATCTCTTATTCCTATTTAGTAAATTCACTAAATTAGTTGTATTTCATGAAACAGGAGTTCTACCAGTGCAAATCCTTTATAATGTAGTCATATGAAATCACAGTATAATTATTATTATAAATTTATTATATTAACCCTAATGAATTTGACGTATGTTTTATAGGCATATCTTTTTTAAGTTACTTTATATATTTCATGTCATTTCTTTAAATTTACTGGCCTTTCTTGACTTTGTTCCTACATAAATACCAACTATATTTTTTAATTCAAAAGTGAAATATTTACGTATCGACGTAAAAAGGCGTAAATTATGGAATTAATTGTACCTTAGCAACTTGTGGCAACGTAGAATACAGATTGGTTACCCAATACGCAAGAATGTGTCCACGTTTTATGTAGTAGAGACAAATGCGCGAGCTGTGATTGGTTCACACTCCATCCAAGAACAGTTCAGCTCACTCAGTTGCCAATCTCTTATATAGCTATGTATGTATTTCTCTTTATATATTCAATATTTTTACTTGAAATTTGGTACACATTAGTTTAGTACAAAAACTAACAACTTGTAAAAATACAGTAACGTAGGTTTATAAATAAGACATGTGTTTTTTTAACATAGAATGAAATCTTCTCGTTGTAACTTGTTTCTGACAAATTGTTAGTATCTTGTTGAAAAAACTGTTTCTTTTTATATAGGTTGCCCTAATAGCCTAAAAATCAGAGGATAGCTTACAAATGTTCGGACTAAATGTTTGGTTCGGAACAAATGTTCGGACCAAACTTTTCCAAATTCGGTTCGCTATACGGAGGTTCGGAACCCAAAATCGACGAAGATTCGGGTTCGGATTCAGAACCTAAAAAAAGGTTCGCGCGCCCAGCTCTGCTTAGTAACCTAAGTAAATTTTGACTTTTTAAGCAGTTGTATCTCAAATTATTATGGGTAAATACCTAATACCTACTCGAATTTTTTATTATGAATATAAGTTATAACGAGCCTAAATTAAAGGGTTACTATTCATTAGTCCGACGCCCCATTAGTCCGACACATTTTTAGTTTATTACTGATTTAATATAAAATATATGTAGCTATATAGGGGGGTGTGCCACCCCCCGAACCCCCCTGCCAGGTCATTAAACAATCATGAAGTGTGCAGTACAACAAACTAGCGGATAAAACAAACTACATTAAATGATGAAATAAAGTAATGGATTGCATCATAAATTACTATTAGAAATAAAGTAAAATAAAAGAGTAATATAAAA
The DNA here is from genome assembly GCA_947561585.1 of Caprella mutica. Taxonomy (NCBI): domain Eukaryota; kingdom Metazoa; phylum Arthropoda; class Malacostraca; order Amphipoda; family Caprellidae; genus Caprella; species Caprella mutica. The sequence goes on from CANNZV010000436.1 coordinate 366,785, forward strand.
TTTAAAAAATGAAAAAAATGAAAAATTATTTTATTATTTAGATTAGTTATTAATTGAGTATACCTATTTAATCATATTTTTTATTTTAATCAAAAAATAAAAATAACACAGAAAGATGGAACTGTCTGACTATTGGGGCGTCGGACTTTTGAGAAGTCCCCTATTCAAGTCTTATTTCAATATTGATACCCCTAGTTATTGTGTTATTGCGTTTAAAAAAAATCAAGCTACCTACCTAAAGGTTTATTGTACAGAATTAATTTTTTTTTTTGTTAAAACATACCTAGGTAGTTTGAAATAATATTTGAAAATAAATTACACAATTAACTTAGGTATGACAATTATATCTAGGGTCACACAGGTTAATAGCGGCTCTTTAAATCTATGTAAGAAAGAGTGTAAATCTTGTTGAACTGAATTCATATTAAAATGTTGCATATCAAAGAAGTCCAATGCATGTTATGATTTATTTATTTTAGGAGTGTTTTGAAGATACTATTTTTATTCGTATTTCACTGTTTCCAAGGTTTGAAGTCTAAGAGAGTTAGTGGCCGCAATTTACCTGCTTTACTCTACTTAATTTAACGAAACAACCCAAACAAGCAGATAGTAAATCTTTAATTCGTAGGTACAAGGGTTGTTATAGCAAGATATTATTAATGTTTCAAATCATTAATAATTCGATAATAATAGAGGTAGACCGTAGTTCTTTTGTTACCACCTATAAAATTAATGTTTTGAAAAAAGAAAAATATTTATTAAAAAGAACAAATTTTCACTATTTTCAAAGTCTGTCACAACACAATTCACGATAATTAAATGATTAAAGTTACGATGGTGCCTTGGATGATTAATATTCTCTTAATCTTCATTAGTCACATCACAATTTTCCCCTGGGTAGTCCTAGCTTAGTTCACTTAATGACCTCACTCACTGAAGTAGGTACAAACACTAACACAAACGTACTTTGGAAAACAAACTGAAAACCAGGGGAAGTTCTGAGTTATCGGACAGTTCTACATTTTAGGTCATATAAGAAAAAACGATATAATAATAATTATTTATTTTCTATTTTTATTGGTAGCTATGATATCTGCTGGTATCACGGATACAAATAAAAATTAAATAGTAAATATTACATCCTTTTTTCTTACATGACCGAAGATATGGAACCGTCCGTTAACTCAGAACTTACCCCACTGTTACCTAAGTACTGAAACTATAACTAATAAGATAATCATCTACTCTTTAAGTTAACAATGCAGTTATCTGATTTCTAATTAAACCCAACACTTGAATAGAAATTTACATTAAATAGCAAACAAATAATTTAAGGATGATAAGTGTCAGCTGATATTTATTTGCCTTTACAATCCTAAATAATAATCATAATTAGAATCTGAATTATCTGATTTACATTAATTTATTAGCTAATTAATTTTGCTTTCAATAGCGGATTCTTGATTAGTCTCACTAGAAGTTAAGATACTATCATATTACCTAAAGCTCTTAATTCACCACTAATTAGTATGTTGTGACTTGTTATAAATTATAGTGCGAATTAAGAAATAATTTATTGTCTGCAGATAAATGGGGACAACCAGGACTTGAACCAAATATTTTAGAGAAATGGTTTGGAGTTTGAAATAAAGGCCAATGTCACACGAGCGTTTTTTTACAGCGTTTTCACAGCGTTTTTAACTCTGAGGAAATTATTGTTAAACCCATTTCATATGTATCCATGTTACGGTACGTTTTTTGAGCGTTGAAAGCGCTCAAAAAACGCTCGTGTGACATGGCGCTTAATGAACAAAATGAATAATAAGTGGTAAAGTAAATGGTATAAAAATTGTAATTATCACCTAATTTACATTACTTCATGTATTAATTAGTAGTCTTTGAAATGGTATGAATTAATATATAATGGTACTACATTTACTATTTACAATTCAGTGTGTTTCATTATAAAAATACTCAATTTTGTTACTTTTTGCGCCTCAAAGTTTATTTCAATAATAACTAACATAGGAAATAGAACACGTTAAAGGTTAATGGAAGCATATAATTATATTCTAATAGGTGGTATAAATTGTTTGAAATAAAGGAAAGAAGAAAACCTAAAAAGCATCTATGTTCTATAATAATTTATTACTCTCTTACCGCAGAAATAAATAAATATAACGCTATTATTTATTAAGACAGTTAACCTTGAAAAATATTCCATAGAAAACTGAGCTATACAAAGAAAATATGTTTTAAGGAGAAACAGAGTAATTATTAACTGGTTCAGTAGAATAAGGAACAATACATTTAGCACATGAATTGACTAATTGAAAGAATTAGTTCAAAATATTATAGATATGAAGTTTGGAATAATTTTCACAGACTAAGTTTACTCACACAGTTAATTATAATTTATTAAATATTTAGTTCAATTCATTATTCAATAAATACAGGCAGACTCGTTAGTTAGAATAACAAAATGTAATTAAGGGGCGTAACTTAACATATTCAGTGACAATGTTTAATGGATATTAAAGAATAAGACACTAAAATATTGGCACGAATTTTATTCAATTGAAATAGACTATAGTTATGGCCTATGGGTTATCTTGTCTCCTCCCTATGGAAATTATACTGTTATTATGGACTATAAAAGTTATATCTTAAATAAGGTTAAAATCTAAAGAATAATCAGAATATCTCTGTTAAAATATGCGCAGTGGAATCGTAGTTTCACGGCAGGCCCACCCAAGATCTACGAAAATACTGCCTTGAAATCATGAATTAGAGTTTTGGAAAGAATTGTTCATAAAATAATAAAATCATGTTAAAACGTAGCAAAGTTAATAATACAATAGATAATCATTATATTTAAAGTAGATAATCAATTTAATCAAAGTAGATAATCAATGTAATCAAAGTAGATAATCAATGTAATCAAAGTAGATAATCAATATAATCAAAGTAGATAATCAATATAATCAAAGTAGATAATCAATGTAATCAAAGTAGATAATCAATATAATCAAAGTAGATAATCAATATAATCAAAGTAGATAATCAATGTAATCAAAGTAGATAATCAATATAATCAAAGTAGATAATCATTATAATCAAAGTATATAATCAATATAATCAAAGTAGATAATCAATGTAATCAAAGTATATAATCAATATAATCAAAGTAGATAATCAATGTAATCAAAGTAGATAATCAATATAATCAAAGTAGATAATCAATTTAATCAAAGTAGATAATCAATGTAATCAAAGTAGATAATCAATATAATCAAAGTAGATAATCAATATAATCAAAGTAGATAATCAATGTAATCAAAGTAGATAATCAATATAATCAAAGTAGATAATCAATATAATCAAAGTAGATAATCAATATAATCAAAGTAGATAATCAATGTAATCAAAGTAGATAATCAATATAATCAAAGTAGATAATCAATATAATCAAAGTAGATAATCAATATAATCAAAGTAGATAATCAATGTAATCAAAGTAGATAATCAATATAATCAAAGTAGATAATCAATATAATCAAAGTAGATAATTAGCTAGTGACACACATCAACTTACGCGAATAATCATAGAAGAGTTATCGTGGGAAATACCGTTGAACATTTAACAGAGAACATATGTTATAAATTCCTCATGCCTATTTACATAGAGAAACCTGAGGGAAATTAAATGATTAGAAAACATTCGCAGGGATAATTGAAATGGAAATAATTTAGTCTATTTGAACGAAAAAAAATATATGTAGCACGATTAAAATAACTAGACACTAGTCTCACTAACTAAACACTAGTCTCACTAACTGCTCACTAGCCTCACTAACTGCTCACTAGTCTCACTAACTAGACACTAGTCTCACTAACTGATCACTAGTCTCACTAACTAGACACTAGTCTCACTAACTGATCACTAGTCTCACTAACTAAACACTAGTCTCACTAACTGCTCACTAGCCTCACTAACTGCTCACTAGTCTCACTAACTAGACACTAGTCTCACTAACTAGCTACTGGTTTCAGTGCACCAATACCAGCTGATACAATTCTCTCTCTCTTGGCCGACTCATTTAAAAATAATAGTTTATTTTGCAGTAGCATTGAAATGAAGAGTTACTTATTCAAGAGCACATTACTACAATGAATGACAAAGTGCATCATAGTGAATGTTGAGGTCATGTAAATCACAGTGTTGCATTACATTCCTATATCTATTACAAGCTGTGTACGTACGATAATGATACAGACTATACCTACTATAACCATTCAAAACAATTGACTGCCCCTGCATTTACTTCATTAGATTTCAACTTCGTGTAGAAGGAGTTAAAAAGGATGTAGGGAGTAAAAAGAAGGTATACAGGGTACTATGTTCATATCTTTCAAATGATACACAGTGGGAGATTTAAAAGAGTACATGTGAAAGGTTTAAACCAAATATATTTTACCAATAAACTAAAAGATAGTAGAAAAGTTTGAATTAATAATTATAATAGATCTGAAGTCATTAAAGAGTATGATTATTTTACTGGGAGTGAACATTCTAAGCCCAGAACAATGAGTGGAATGTTAAAATTAATGGAGTAGCTACTATAACATGTAGAGGTATTTAACAAGGAGGGTGAGTTAAACAAGTGCATTGGTTATAGTCACAGTAGATAAATACCTACTATGTAAAACAATTTTAGTGGAAAGGAAACTTATAGTAAAAAAAGAGTGCATTTAGTACTGAAATATTTATAAAAATAAATAGAAATCACAATAGATATATTGTATACTTGTAGGCATAAAATCTTCAGACTGGTCTGTTATTTGGAGTGAATTATGTTATGACTTTGAAATAAAAAGAGTGTTATGCGATATTCCCCTTCTGCTCAAATGATTGTGGTTTAGTGGAATTGGTTGACTATGCTATTATTACGTTGAGGGAGCTAGTAAGTCTTTTTCAAAAGTGTTACATAGATTGAATTGACTGATGTAATTAACCACAGGGAGTTCTTTCTAGGCTGAATGGATTTCTGTGGTTTACTTTATAGAAATAATGAGTTTTGGAGGTATCGTATTCCTTATTCCTTTGACATGTATTAATGAAGGGTAGGAACTCACGGGAAAGGTTAATTGAGAATAAGAGAGTTTATATATGCTAAGGGTAAAATTAGACACCTCAAATAGGTGTGTTTAGGACATTTAGAAATTGGAGAATGAGAAGAGAGGTATCTTACGTTTGGATTTGGGAGAAGGGGGGGGGGGGCATGGAGCTTCAGGAAGAGTCTCCTGAGTATATAAGATAGGATTGAAAGGATGATGGACTTTTTTAATTCTCAGTAGCTGTCTGTCACTCACCCTCTGCTCACTAAAGTTAAGAAGTTTATGGGACTTGATAGGTGAAGACCTCTCTCACCCCAGCCTTAGGCTCCTTCGCATGACTTAGTCGATGAAGAACTCCGCCCGCCTTAGTGGTGAAGTTAACATTTTGAGCGAGTGAGTGAATCTTGCATTGCAAGGGTCTCAGCAGCAGTTTATCGACAAAATAGGTTGCATTCTTTACGGCAGAATTAGTGCATAGAAGAAGATAAGATGAGGGACCGGCAACTGAAGCAGATTGCCGAACAGCTTCTGATGTTACAGAGCAGACATTCAATGAGCAGTAAAAATGTCCAGTCAGTACCGTCTCCAGTACTGAGATTTGAATGAGTCATAGTTTACGTCAATAAGTAGGCCCCAATAGAGGACGAACACCAGTACAGACATACTAGTACTATGGTTTCAATGAGTCTACAGTCTGAACCACTGAATTAGAAACTCAGTACTCCCCATCAGTACTCCCCATCCATATTCCTCTCAGTGATCGTGTAAACTCTGGTGCTTAAACTCTGGTGTAACGTAAACAAGTAAATTGAACGAATTGATTTTGGTGTTCGGACAAATAGTAAGCCAAGTAATTAAATGACCTCTCGGCAGTAATTACTAACCACGCTACCAAATAAACGAAAGAATTTGATTATTGGAATCATTGGGAATATTTGGAATATCAATAAAAGAAAATAATGATGAAAAAAGCATTAAAAAATCCCCCGGTGTAACTCCCGATCATACAATATATATTTAATGAAAAATAGGAGAAAAAACGAATGAATAAAAAGTTTGCAAAATAACAGAATAAGTGACATAGGAAATGCATATAATTAATTTTAGCAGAGATTTACATTTTCTTATTATTGTCTTTCCTTTGCAAGCATTATTAGATGGTATGTGACTCCTATTTTCATAACTAGGTACAACCTCTCCGTGTCTGAAAGTTGACACAGTTATCGAAGCATATCTTCTACCAATGTAAACCAGAGCGATGACTATCGGTACAGTATGATAGTATCGTGACTATCAGTACACTGTGATAGTATCGTGACTATCGGTACAGTGTGATAGTATCGTGACTATCGGTACACTGTGATAGTATCGTGACTATCAGTACACTGTGATAGTATCGTGACTATCTGTACACTGTGATAGTATCGTGACATATATCTGTACACTGTGATAGTGTCGTGACTATCTGTACACTGTGATAGTATCGTGACTATCTGTACACTGTGATAGTATCGTGACTATCTGTACACTGTGATAGTATCGTGACTATCGGTACACTGTGATAGTATCGTGACTATCTGTACACTGTGATAGTATCGTGACTATCGGTACACTGTGTTATTGTGATAGCATCGTGACTATCGGTACACTGTGTTATTGTGATAGTATCGTGACTATCGGTACACTGTGTTATTGTGATAGTATCGTGACTATCGGTACACTGTGTTATTGTGATAGTATCGTGACTATCGGTACACTGTGTTATTGTAATAGTATCGTGACTATCGGTACAGTGTATTATTGTGATAGTATCGTGACTATCGGTACACTGTGTTATTGTGATAGTATCGTGACTATCGGTACACTGTGTTATTGTGATAGTATCGTGACTATCGGTACACTGTGTTATTGTGATAGTATCGTGACTATCGGTACACTGTGTTATTGTGATAGTATCGTGATTATCAGTACAGTGTATTATTGTGATAGTATCGTGACTATCGGTACACTGTGTTATTGTGATAGTATCGTGACTATCGGTACACTGTGTTATTGTGATAGTATCGTGATTATCGGTACACTGTGTTATTGTGATAGTATCGTGACTATCGGTACACTGTGTTATTGTGATAGTATCGTGACTATCGGTACACTGTATTATTGTAATAGTATCGTGACTATCGGTACACTGTGTTATTGTGATAGTATCGTGACTATCGGTACACTGTGTTATTGTGATAGTATCGTGACTATCGGTACACTGTGTTATTGTGATAGTATCGTGACTATCGGTACACTGTGTTATTGTAATAGTATCGTGACTATCGGTACACTGTGTTATTGTGATAGTATCGTGACTATCGGTACACTGTGTTATTGTGATAGTATCGTGACTATCGGTACACTGTGTTATTGTGATAGTATCGTGACTATCGGTACACTGTGTTATTGTGATAGTATCGTGACTATCGGTACACTGTGTTATTGTGATAGTATCGTGATTATCGGTACAGTGTATTATTGTGATAGTATCGTGACTATCGGTACACTGTGTTATTGTGATAGTATCGTGACTATCGGTACACTGTGTTATTGTGATAGTATCGTGACTATCGGTACACTGTGTTATTGTGATAGTATCGTGACTATCGGTACACTGTGTTATTGTGATAGTATCGTGATTATAGGGACACTGTGTTATTGTGATAGTATCGTGACTATCGGTACACTGTATTATTGTGATAGTATCGTGACTATCGGTACACTGTGTTATTGTGATAGTATCGTGACTATCGGTACACTGTGTTATTGTGATAGTATCGTGACTATCGGTACAGTGTGTTATTGTGATAGTATCGTGACTATCGGTACACTGTGTTATTGTGATAGTATCGTGATTATCGGTACACTGTGTTATTGTGATAGTATCGTGACTATCGGTACACTGTGTTATTGTGATAGTATCGTGACTATCGATACACTGTGTTATTGTGATAGTATCGTGACTATCGGTACACTGTGTTATTGTGATAGTATCGTGACTATCGGTACACTGTGTTATTGTGATAGTATCGTGACTATCGGTACACTGTGTTATTGTGATAGTATCGTGACTATCGGTACACTGTGTTATTGTGATAGTATCGTGACTATCGGTACACTGTGTTATTGTAATAGTATCGTGACTATCGGTACAGTGTATTATTGTGATAGTATCGTGACTATCGGTACAGTGTATTATTGTGATAGTATCGTGACTATCGGTACAGTGTGTTATTGTGATAGTATCGTGACTATCGGTACAGTGTGTTATTGTGATAGTATCGTGACTATCGGTACACTGTGTTATTGTGATAGTATCGTGACTATCGGTACACTGTGTTATTGTGATAGTATCGTGACTATCGGTACACTGTGTTATTGTGATAGTATCGTGACTATCGGTACACTGTGTTATTGTGATAGTATCGTGACTATCGGTACACTGTGTTATTGTGATAGTATCGTGACTATCGGTACACTGTGTTATTGTGATAGTATCGTGATTATCAGTACAGTGTATTATTGTGATAGTATCGTGACTATCGGTACACTGTGTTATTGTGATAGTATCGTGACTATCGGTACACTGTGTTATTGTGATAGTATCGTGATTATCGGTACACTGTGTTATTGTGATAGTATCGTGACTATCGGTACACTGTGTTATTGTGATAGTATCGTGACTATCGGTACACTGTATTATTGTAATAGTATCGTGACTATCGGTACACTGTGTTATTGTGATAGTATCGTGACTATCGGTACACTGTGTTATTGTGATAGTATCGTGACTATCGGTACACTGTGTTATTGTGATAGTATCGTGACTATCGGTACACTGTGTTATTGTAATAGTATCGTGACTATCGGTACACTGTGTTATTGTGATAGTATCGTGACTATCGGTACATTGTGTTATTGTGATAGTATCGTGACTATCGGTACACTGTGTTATTGTGATAGTATCGTGACTATCGGTACACTGTGTTATTGTGATAGTATCGTGACTATCGGTACACTGTGTTATTGTGATAGTATCGTGATTATCGGTACAGTGTATTATTGTGATAGTATCGTGACTATCGGTACACTGTGTTATTGTGATAGTATCGTGACTATCGGTACACTGTGTTATTGTGATAGTATCGTGACTATCGGTACACTGTGTTATTGTGATAGTATCGTGACTATCGGTACACTGTGTTATTGTGATAGTATCGTGATTATAGGGACACTGTGTTATTGTGATAGTATCGTGACTATCGGTACAGTGTATTATTGTGATAGTATCGTGACTATCGGTACACTGTGTTATTGTGATAGTATCGTGACTATCGATACACTGTGTTATTGTGATAGTATCGTGACTATCGGTACACTGTGTTAGTGTGATAGTATCGTGACTATCGGTACACTGTGTTATTGTGATAGTATCGTGACTATCGATACACTGTGTTATTGTGATAGTATCGTGACTATCGGTACACTGTGTTATTGTGATAGTATCGTGACTATCGGTACACTGTGTTATTGTGATAGTATCGTGACTATCGGTACACTGTGTTATTGTGATAGTATCGTGACTATCGGTACACTGTGTTATTGTGATAGTATCGTGACTATCGGTACAGTGTATTATTGTGATAGTATCGTGACTATCGGTACAGTGTGTTATTGTGATAGTATCGTGACTATCGGTACAGTGTGTTATTGTGATAGTATCGTGACTATCGGTACACTGTGTTATTGTGATAGTATCGTGACTATCGGTACACTGTGTTATTGTGATAGTATCGTGACTATCGGTACACTGTGTTATTGTGATAGTATCGTGACTATCGGTACACTGTGTTATTGTGATAGTATCGTGACTATCGGTACACTGTGTTATTGTGATAGTATCGTGACTATCGGTACACTGTGTTATTGTGATAGTATCGTGACTATCGGTACACTGTGTTAGTGTGATAATATCGTGACTATCGGTACACTGTGTTATTGTGATAGTATCGTGACTATCGGTACACTGTGTTATTGTGATAGTATCGTGACTATCGGTACACTGTGTTATTGTGATAGTATCGTGACTATCGGCACACTGTGTTATTGTAATAGTATCGTGATTATCGGTACACTGTGTTATTGTGATAGTATCGTGACTATCGGTACACTGTGTTATTGTGATAGTATCGTGACTATCGGTACAGATTGTTATTGTGATAGTATCGTGACTATCGGTACACTGTATTATTGTGATAGTATCGTGACTATCGGTACACTGTGTTATTGTAATAGTATCGTGACTATCGGTACACTGTGTTATTGTGATAGTATCGTGACTATCGGTACACTGTGTTATTGTGATAGTATCGTGACTATCGATACACTGTGTTATTGTGATAGTATCGTGACTATCGGTACACTGTGTTAGTGTGATAGTATCGTGACTATCGGTACACTGTGTTATTGTGATAGTATCGTGACTATCGATACACTGTGTTATTGTGATAGTATCGTGACTATCGGTACACTGTGTTATTGTGATAGTATCGTGACTATCGGTACACTGTGTTATTGTGATAGTATCGTGACTATCGGTACACTGTGTTATTGTGATAGTATCGTGACTATCGGTACACTGTGTTATTGTGATAGTATCGTGACTATCGGTACAGTGTATTATTGTGATAGTATCGTGACTATCGGTACAGTGTGTTATTGTGATAGTATCGTGACTATCGGTACAGTGTGTTATTGTGATAGTATCGTGACTATCGGTACACTGTGTTATTGTGATAGTATCGTGACTATCGGTACACTGTGTTATTGTGATAGTATCGTGACTATCGGTACACTGTGTTATTGTGATAGTATCGTGACTATCGGTACACTGTGTTATTGTGATAGTATCGTGATTATAGGGACACTGTGTTATTGTGATAGTATCGTGACTATCGGTACACTGTATTATTGTGATAGTATCGTGACTATCGGTACACTGTGTTATTGTGATAGTATCGTGACTATCGGTACACTGTGTTATTGTGATAGTATCGTGACTATCGGTACAGTGTGTTATTGTGATAGTATCGTGACTATCGGTACACTGTGTTATTGTGATAGTATCGTGATTATCGGTACACTGTGTTATTGTGATAGTATCGTGACTATCGGTACACTGTGTTATTGTGATAGTATCGTGACTATCGATACACTGTGTTATTGTGATAGTATCGTGACTATCGGTACACTGTGTTATTGTGATAGTATCGTGACTATCGGTACACTGTGTTATTGTGATAGTATCGTGACTATCGGTACACTGTGTTATTGTGATAGTATCGTGACTATCGGTACACTGTGTTATTGTGATAGTATCGTGACTATCGGTACACTGTGTTATTGTAATAGTATCGTGACTATCGGTACAGTGTATTATTGTGATAGTATCGTGACTATCGGTACAGTGTATTATTGTGATAGTATCGTGACTATCGGTACAGTGTGTTATTGTGATAGTATCGTGACTATCGGTACAGTGTGTTATTGTGATAGTATCGTGACTATCGGTACACTGTGTTATTGTGATAGTATCGTGACTATCGGTACACTGTGTTATTGTGATAGTATCGTGACTATCGGTACACTGTGTTATTGTGATAGTATCGTGACTATCGGTACACTGTGTTATTGTGATAGTATCGTGACTATCGGTACACTGTGTTATTGTGATAGTATCGTGACTATCGGTACACTGTGTTATTGTGATAGTATCGTGATTATCAGTACAGTGTATTATTGTGATAGTATCGTGACTATCGGTACACTGTGTTATTGTGATAGTATCGTGACTATCGGTACACTGTGTTATTGTGATAGTATCGTGATTATCGGTACACTGTGTTATTGTGATAGTATCGTGACTATCGGTACACTGTGTTATTGTGATAGTATCGTGACTATCGGTACACTGTATTATTGTAATAGTATCGTGACTATCGGTACACTGTGTTATTGTGATAGTATCGTGACTATCGGTACACTGTGTTATTGTGATAGTATCGTGACTATCGGTACACTGTGTTATTGTGATAGTATCGTGACTATCGGTACACTGTGTTATTGTAATAGTATCGTGACTATCGGTACACTGTGTTATTGTGATAGTATCGTGACTATCGGTACATTGTGTTATTGTGATAGTATCGTGACTATCGGTACACTGTGTTATTGTGATAGTATCGTGACTATCGGTACACTGTGTTATTGTGATAGTATCGTGACTATCGGTACACTGTGTTATTGTGATAGTATCGTGATTATCGGTACAGTGTATTATTGTGATAGTATCGTGACTATCGGTACACTGTGTTATTGTGATAGTATCGTGACTATCGGTACACTGTGTTATTGTGATAGTATCGTGACTATCGGTACACTGTGTTATTGTGATAGTATCGTGACTATCGGTACACTGTGTTATTGTGATAGTATCGTGATTATAGGGACACTGTGTTATTGTGATAGTATCGTGACTATCGGTACAGTGTATTATTGTGATAGTATCGTGACTATCGGTACACTGTGTTATTGTGATAGTATCGTGACTATCGGTACAGTGTGTTATTGTGATAGTATCGTGACTATCGGTACACTGTGTTATTGTGATAGTATCGTGATTATCGGTACACTGTGTTATTGTGATAGTATCGTGACTATCGGTACACTGTGTTATTGTGATAGTATCGTGACTATCGATACACTGTGTTATTGTGATAGTATCGTGACTATCGGTACACTGTGTTATTGTGATAGTATCGTGACTATCGGTACACTGTGTTATTGTGATAGTATCGTGACTATCGGTACACTGTGTTATTGTGATAGTATCGAGACTATCGGTACACTGTGTTATTGTGATAGTATCGTGACTATCGGTACAGTGTATTATTGTGATAGTATCGTGACTATCGGTACAGTGTGTTATTGTGATAGTATCGTGACTATCGGTACAGTGTGTTATTGTGATAGTATCGTGACTATCGGTACACTGTGTTATTGTGATAGTATCGTGACTATCGGTACACTGTGTTATTGTGATAGTATCGTGACTATCGGTACACTGTGTTATTGTGATAGTATCGTGACTATCGGTACACTGTGTTAGTGTGATAATATCGTGACTATCGGTACACTGTGTTATTGTGATAGTATCGTGACTATCGGTACACTGTGTTATTGTGATAGTATCGTGACTATCGGTACACTGTGTTATTGTGATAGTATCGTGACTATCGGTACACTGTGTTATTGTAATAGTATCGTGATTATCGGTACACTGTGTTATTGTGATAGTATCGTGACTATCGGTACACTGTGTTATTGTGATAGTATCGTGACTATCGGTACAGATTGTTATTGTGATAGTATCGTGACTATCGGTACACTGTATTATTGTGATAGTATCGTGACTATCGGTACACTGTGTTATTGTAATAGTATCGTGACTATCGGTACACTGTGTTATTGTGATAGTATCGTGACTATCGGTACACTGTGTTATTGTGATAGTATCGTGACTATCGATACACTGTGTTATTGTGATAGTATCGTGACTATCGGTACACTGTGTTAGTGTGATAGTATCGTGACTATCGGTACATTGTGTTATTGTGATAGTATCGTGACTATCGATACACTGTGTTATTGTGATAGTATCGTGACTATCGGTACACTGTGTTATTGTGATAGTATCGTGACTATCGGTACACTGTGTTATTGTGATAGTATCGTGACTATCGGTACACTGTGTTATTGTGATAGTATCGTGACTATCGGTACACTGTGTTATTGTGATAGTATCGTGACTATCGGTACAGTGTATTATTGTGATAGTATCGTGACTATCGGTACAGTGTGTTATTGTGATAGTATCGTGACTATCGGTACAGTGTGTTATTGTGATAGTATCGTGACTATCGGTACACTGTGTTATTGTGATAGTATCGTGACTATCGGTACACTGTGTTATTGTGATAGTATCGTGACTATCGGTACACTGTGTTATTGTGATAGTATCGTGACTATCGGTACACTGTGTTAGTGTGATAATATCGTGACTATCGGTACACTGTGTTATTGTGATAGTATCGTGACTATCGGTACACTGTGTTATTGTGATAGTATCGTGACTATCGGTACACTGTGTTATTGTAATAGTATCGTGATTATCGGTACACTGTGTTATTGTGATAGTATCGTGACTATCGGTACACTGTGTTATTGTGATAGTATCGTGACTATCGGTACAGTGTGTTATTGTGATAGTATCGTGACTATCGGTACACTGTATTATTGTGATAGTATCGTGACTATCGGTACACTGTGTTATTGTAATAGTATCGTGACTATCGGTACACTGTGTTATTGTGATAGTATCGTGACTATCGGTACACTGTGTTATTGTGATAGTATCGTGACTATCGATACACTGTGTTATTGTGATAGTATCGTGACTATCGGTACACTGTGTTAGTGTGATAGTATCGTGACTATCGATACACTGTGTTATTGTGATAGTATCGTGACTATCGGTACACTGTGTTAGTGTGATAGTATCGTGACTATCGGTACAGTGTGTTATTGTGATAGTATCGTGACTATCGGTACACTGTGTTAGTGTGATAGTATCGTGACTATCGGTACAGTGTGTTATTGTGATAGTATCCACCAAAGTGAAGAACGAGTTACACAATTGCGCAGCCTGGGCCAAATAATGTGCTGGAGCAATCCGATGACAAGTTGCCGTCATCGCCAAGGAATGCATGAATGATTGGAACCATTCCATTAAAAAAGGAAACGAAGAGCATTACCTTAACATAACACCTGTCATTTGTTTCGCAGATGATTCGAGGATTTTTATTTGTTCGATGTAGTTTTTGATGGAGGCTAAAGAACTTCTCGTCAGTCCAAGCGATTCTATCTACAATGTTGGATGGTTGACACAGATTCACTGACAAAACTGCCTTTTCTGTTATTTTTGTTAATGATTTAACTGTAGTGTAATGAATAAAACGGAAACGAAGTTTATGTCTGATAATCCTCCACAACGTGGTTTTGGGGGGTGAAATTTGCTGAATAGCTTTTCTGAGAGAGCAACTGGGGGGTTTCTTCAAGTAAACTCTTCACCTCCTGAATCACTGATTCTGTTCTTTTTATTCTCATTTGCTTTTTCTTGAGGGTGGAACCAGTCTCATTGAAAAAATCACGAAGTCTCGTTTGAATTTTTTCAGGTGGTAAGATTTAGCCGCCCTTCCACTTTCAAGTGAAGCATGAATTCTCAGCGTACTGTTGAAGGAGAAGGTGTTGTGGCAAACTGCAGGACGATCCATTTATTCTCTCACGGTCAGAAAACATTTTTCAGGTTGAAAATCAATACGAACATTTTATAGGGTGATAAAAATCTTCTGTTTATGAACAAAATGGTGTATAAATATTACGATGTGAAGTATTTTAAGTTCCTCCAATTCACAACTTAAAAATGACGCTTCTGATAGAACACAATGTAGTAAAATTAACGTCTGCTTCAGAACCAAAGGCCATATCACTGACGTGAATATTGC
Organism: Caprella mutica; assembly: GCA_947561585.1. NCBI lineage: Eukaryota > Metazoa > Arthropoda > Malacostraca > Amphipoda > Caprellidae > Caprella > Caprella mutica. The sequence continues at coordinate 382,567 of CANNZV010000436.1, forward strand.
TCATGGATGCAGAAAAGCTACTCCGTGAATGCTGTCACTTACCAAGGAATGTGACGAAAGGGACACAATCACCGGTGGCTGTACTCACGGAATGGAAGAGGGAAATGAAGAGGTGATAGTAAATGAAGCACACAAATCTACCTAACACAAAATCTAAGACCTCGTAGTTGAGGAGCATAACCCTAGCGCTATCCTCCAAAACTGCAAGTAGCGTTAAAAAAATGATAAACATCAAATTATGGTGCAAATAGAACGTGTGCAAGAATATATTTAAAAAGTTACCAATGAGAATCATTTAACTAGAGACATGACTTACCTCTGCTTTAATCATTGTTACAGTGAAGCATTGCAGTGACTGGCAGCATTGCAGTGACTTTAATCATTGCAGTGACTTACATCTCCATAATGAGCTAAACAGTGAAAATAGATAGTTTTACTGCACTCACTGTAACTATATGTAGCCAACACTGAACTATAACTGTAGCCTACACTGCACTATAGCTATAGCCAACACTACACTATATAGCTATATCCAACATTGCACAATAGCAAAATTCTGCACTATAGCTATATCCAACACTGCACTATAGCTATAGCAATATACTATAGTGTACACATGTCCTCTCCAATCAATATATCTATTCTATTTTTCTCTGCTAATTAGCCGTGATAAATGCTAGGTGCACTAGGTACAAACTAAGCATGTTCTACCACTGCACTATAAGCTATATTATCACTATAGAGGAGCAGTCTATGCAGTGTGTTGTCTTGTTTTGAGGGTAGTACCTATGAATCACTGCTATGAGACACACACACCACACCACCTTCTCTCAAGACAGTCACACACTAACTGACCCTCTAATAACAATACTTTGTCACGAGAAAAACCCTCACTGCAGTCCAAACGGTGAGAAAAGCAGGGGAATCATCATGGAATGTATAACAAATTCCTTAAATTATGATAGTAGGGATAGTATGTGAAGTCTTTATATTGTTATAGTTCATAATTAATTATACAGCAAAATATATAGGCTGTAACTCTAACGATAACACTGAATTTACCATTATAACAATAACAAGTTGTTGACGAGTTTGTACAATTGTGTACCACGTGGTACAAGTCTCTCTCTATTCTATTCAGGTTTCTAATTTAATATACCGATAGTACTTCACAGGTCCATTTTACCGATAGCACTTCACAGCTCCACTATTTACCGATAGTACTTCACAGGTCCATTTTACCGATAGTACTTCACAGCTCCACTATTTACCGATAGTACTTCACAGGTCCATTTTACCGATAGTACTTCACAGGTCCATTTTACCGATAGTACTTCACAGCTCCACCACTTACCGATAGTACTTCACAGGTCCATTATTTACCGATAGTACTTCACAGATCCACCATTTACCGATAGTACTTCACCGGTCCATAATTTACCGATAGTACTTCACCGGTCCATTATTTACCGATAGTACTTCACCGGTCCATTATTTACCGATAGTACTTCACAGATCCATTTTACCGATAGTACTTCACCGGTCCATTATTTACCGATAGTACTTCACAGGTCCATTTTACCGATAGTACTTCACAGCTCCACCATTTACCGATAGTACTTCACAGGTCCATTATTTACCGATAGTACTTCACAGGTCCATTTTACCGATAGTACTTCACCGGTCCATTATTTACCGATAGTACTTCACAGGTCCATTTTACCGATAGTACTTCACAGCTCCACCATTTACCGATAGTACTTCACAGGTCCATTATTTACCGATAGTACTTCACAGGTCCATTTTACCTATAGTACTTCACCGGTCCATTATTTACCGATAGTACTTCACAGGTCCATTTTACCGATAGTACTTCACAGCTCCACTATTTACCGATAGTACTTCACAGGTCCATTTACCGATAGTACTTCACAGGTCCATTATTTACCGATAGTACTTCACAGCTCCACCATTTACCGATAGTACTTCACAGGTCCATTTTACCGATAGTACTTCACAGCTCCACCATTTACCGATAGTACTTCACAGGTCCATTGTACCGATAGTACTTCACAGATCCATTTTACCGATAGTACTTCACAGCTCCACTATTTACCGATAGTACTTCACAGGTCCATTTTACCGATAGTACTTCACAGGTCCATTTTACCGATAGTACTTCACAGGTCCATTTTACCGATAGTACTTCACAGCTCCACCATTTACCGATAGTACTTCACAGGTCCATTTTACCGATAGTACTTCACAGCTCCACCATTTACCGATAGTACTTCACAGGTCCATTTTACCGATAGTACTTCACAGGTCCATTATTTACCGATAGTACTTCACAGCTCCACCATTTACCGATAGTACTTCACAGGTCCATTTTACCGATAGTACTTCACAGGTCCATTTTACCGATAGTACTTCACAGATCCATTTCACCGATATTACTTCACAGCTCCACCATTTACCGATTGTACTTCACAGGTCCATTTTACCGATAGTACTTCACAGGTCCATTTTACCGATAGTACTTCACAGATCCATTTCACCGATAGTACTTCACAGCTCCACCATTTACCGATAGTACTTCACAGGTCCATTTTACCGATAGTACTTCACAGCTCCACTATTTACCGATAGTACTTCACAGGTCCATTTTACCGATAGTACTTCACAGCTCCACTATTTACCGATAGTACTTCACAGGTCCATTTTACCGATAGTACTTCACAGATCCATTTTACCGATAGTACTTCACAGCTCCACCATTTACCGATAGTACTTCACAGGTCCATTTTACCGATAGTACTTCACAGATCCATTTTACCGATAGTACTTCACAGCTCCACTATTTACCGATAGTACTTCACAGGTCCATTTTACCGATAGTACTTCACAGGTCCATTTTACCGATAGTACTTCACAGATCCATTTCACCGATAGTACTTCACAGCTCCACCATTTACCGATAGTACTTCACAGGTCCATTTTACCGATAGTACTTCACAGGTCCATTTTACCGATAGTACTTCACAGATCCATTTCACCGATAGTACTTCACAGCTCCACCATTTACCGATAGTACTTCACAGGTACATCTTACCGATAGTACTTCACAGGTCCATTTTACCTATAGTACTTCACCGGTCCATTATTTACCGATAGTACTTCACAGGTCCATTTTACCGATAGTACTTCACAGCTCCACTATTTACCGATAGTACTTCACAGGTCCATTTACCGATAGTACTTCACAGGTCCATTATTTACCGATAGTACTTCACAGCTCCACCATTTACCGATAGTACTTCACAGGTCCATTTTACCGATAGTACTTCACAGCTCCACCATTTACCGATAGTACTTCACAGGTCCATTGTACCGATAGTACTTCACAGATCCATTTTACCGATAGTACTTCACAGCTCCACTATTTACCGATAGTACTTCACAGGTCCATTTTACCGATAGTACTTCACAGGTCCATTTTACCGATAGTACTTCACAGGTCCATTTTACCTATAGTACTTCACCGGTCCATTATTTACCGATAGTACTTCACAGGTCCATTTTACCGATAGTACTTCACAGCTCCACCATTTACCGATAGTACTTCACAGGTCCATTTTACCGATAGTACTTCACAGGTCCATTATTTACCGATAGTACTTCACAGCTCCACCATTTACCGATAGTACTTCACAGGTCCATTTTACCGATAGTACTTCACAGGTCCATTTTACCGATAGTACTTCACAGATCCATTTCACCGATAGTACTTCACAGCTCCACCATTTACCGATAGTACTTCACAGGTCCATTTTACCGATAGTACTTCACAGGTCCATTTTACCGATAGTACTTCACAGATCCATTTCACCGATAGTACTTCACAGCTCCACCATTTACCGATAGTATTTCACAGGTCCATTTTACCGATAGTACTTCACAGCTCCACTATTTACCGATAGTACTTCACAGGTCCATTTTACCGATAGTACTTCACAGGTCCATTTTACCGATAGTACTTCACAGCTCCACTATTTACCGATAGTACTTCACAGGTCCATTTTACCGATAGTACTTCACAGATCCATTTTACCGATAGTACTTCACAGCTCCACCATTTACCGATAGTACTTCACAGGTCCATTTTACCGATAGTACTTCACAGATCCATTTTACCGATAGTACTTCACAGCTCCACTATTTACCGATAGTACTTCACAGGTCCATTTTACCGATAGCACTTCACAGCTCCACTATTTACCGATAGTACTTCACAGGTCCATTTTACCGATAGTACTTCACAGCTCCACTATTTACCGATAGTACTTCACAGGTCCATTTTACCGATAGTACTTCACAGTTCCATTTTACCGATAGTACTTCACAGCTCCACCACTTACCGATAGTACTTCACAGGTCCATTATTTACCGATAGTACTTCACAGGTCCATTATTTACCGATAGTACTTCACCGGTCCATTATTTACCGGTAGTACTTCACCGGTCCATTATTTACCGATAGTACTTCACAGATCCACCATTTACCGATAGTACTTCACCGGTCCATAATTTACCGATAGTACTTCACCGGTCCATTATTTACCGATAGTACTTCACCGGTCCATTATTTACCGATAGTACTTCACAGATCCATTTTACCGATAGTACTTCACCGGTCCATTATTTACCGATAGTACTTCACAGGTCCATTTTACCGATAGTACTTCACAGCTCCACCATTTACCGATAGTACTTCACAGGTCCATTATTTACCGATAGTACTTCACAGGTCCATTTTACCGATAGTACTTCACCGGTCCATTATTTACCGATAGTACTTCACAGGTCCATTTTACCGATAGTACTTCACAGCTCCACCATTTACCGATAGTACTTCACAGGTCCATTATTTACCGATAGTACTTCACAGGTCCATTTTACCTATAGTACTTCACCGGTCCATTATTTACCGATAGTACTTCACAGGTCCATTTTACCGATAGTACTTCACAGCTCCACTATTTACCGATAGTACTTCACAGGTCCATTTACCGATAGTACTTCACAGGTCCATTATTTACCGATAGTACTTCACAGCTCCACCATTTACCGATAGTACTTCACAGGTCCATTTTACCGATAGTACTTCACAGCTCCACCATTTACCGATAGTACTTCACAGGTCCATTGTACCGATAGTACTTCACAGATCCATTTTACCGATAGTACTTCACAGCTCCACTATTTACCGATAGTACTTCACAGGTCCATTTTACCGATAGTACTTCACAGGTCCATTTTACCGATAGTACTTCACAGGTCCATTTTACCGATAGTACTTCACAGCTCCACCATTTACCGATAGTACTTCACAGGTCCATTTTACCGATAGTACTTCACAGCTCCACCATTTACCGATAGTACTTCACAGGTCCATTTTACCGATAGTACTTCACAGGTCCATTATTTACCGATAGTACTTCACAGCTCCACCATTTACCGATAGTACTTCACAGGTCCATTTTACCGATAGTACTTCACAGGTCCATTTTACCGATAGTACTTCACAGATCCATTTCACCGATATTACTTCACAGCTCCACCATTTACCGATAGTACTTCACAGGTCCATTTTACCGATAGTACTTCACAGGTCCATTTTACCGATAGTACTTCACAGATCCATTTCACCGATAGTACTTCACAGCTCCACCATTTACCGATAGTACTTCACAGGTCCATTTTACCGATAGTACTTCACAGCTCCACTATTTACCGATAGTACTTCACAGGTCCATTTTACCGATAGTACTTCACAGGTCCATTTTACCGATAGTACTTCACAGCTCCACCATTTACCGATAGTACTTCACAGGTCCATTTTACCGATAGTACTTCACAGCTCCACTATTTACCGATAGTACTTCACAGGTCCATTTTACCGATAGTACTTCACAGATCCATTTTACCGATAGTACTTCACAGCTCCACCATTTACCGATAGTACTTCACAGGTCCATTTTACCGATAGTACTTCACAGATCCATTTTACCGATAGTACTTCACAGCTCCACTATTTACCGATAGTACTTCACAGGTCCATTTTACCGATAGTACTTCACAGGTCCATTTTACCGATAGTACTTCACAGATCCATTTCACCGATAGTACTTCACAGCTCCACCATTTACCGATAGTACTTCACAGGTCCATTTTACCGATAGTACTTCACAGGTCCATTTTACCGATAGTACTTCACAGATCCATTTCACCGATAGTACTTCACAGCTCCACCATTTACCGATAGTACTTCACAGGTCCATCTTACCGATAGTACTTCACAGGTCCATTTTACCTATAGTACTTCACCGGTCCATTATTTACCGATAGTACTTCACAGGTCCATTTTACCGATAGTACTTCACAGCTCCACTATTTACCGATAGTACTTCACAGGTCCATTTACCGATAGTACTTCACAGGTCCATTATTTACCGATAGTACTTCACAGCTCCACCATTTACCGATAGTACTTCACAGGTCCATTTTACCGATAGTACTTCACAGCTCCACCATTTACCGATAGTACTTCACAGGTCCATTGTACCGATAGTACTTCACAGATCCATTTTACCGATAGTACTTCACAGCTCCACTATTTACCGATAGTACTTCACAGGTCCATTTTACCGATAGTACTTCACAGGTCCATTTTACCTATAGTACTTCACCGGTCCATTATTTACCGATAGTACTTCACAGGTCCATTTTACCGATAGTACTTCACAGCTCCACCATTTACCGATAGTACTTCACAGGTCCATTTTACCGATAGTACTTCACAGGTCCATTATTTACCGATAGTACTTCACAGCTCCACCATTTACCGATAGTACTTCACAGGTCCATTTTACCGATAGTACTTCACAGGTCCATTTTACCGATAGTACTTCACAGATTCATTTCACCGATAGTACTTCACAGCTCCACCATTTACCGATAGTACTTCACAGGTCCATTTTACCGATAGTACTTCACAGGTCCATTTTACCGATAGTACTTCACAGATCCATTTCACCGATAGTACTTCACAGCTCCACCATTTACCGATAGTATTTCACAGGTCCATTTTACCGATAGTACTTCACAGCTCCACTATTTACCGATAGTACTTCACAGGTCCATTTTACCGATAGTACTTCACAGCTCCACTATTTACCGATAGTACTTCACAGGTCCATTTTACCGATAGTACTTCACAGATCCATTTTACCGATAGTACTTCACAGCTCCACCATTTACCGATAGTACTTCACAGGTCCATTTTACCGATAGTACTTCACAGATCCATTTTACCGATAGTACTTCACAGATCCATTTTACCGATAGTACTTCACAGCTCCACTATTTACCGATAGTACTTCACAGGTCCATTTTACCGATAGTACTTCACAGGTCCATTTTACCGATAGTACTTCACAGATCCATTTCACCGATAGTACTTCACAGCTCCACCATTTACCGATAGTACTTCACAGGTCCATTTTACCGATAGTACTTCACAGGTCCATTTTACCGATAGTACTTCACAGATCCATTTCACCGATAGTACTTCACAGCTCCACCATTTACCGATAGTACTTCACAGGTCCATCTTACCGATAGTACTTCACAGCTCCATTATTTACCGATAGTACTTCTCGTTGGCGTATTTTTCTCACCGCTGTTGATGTTACAGTCACGAATTGTTCGTACATTCTACAGGTAGGGGAGTGTAACCTGTAGGCGCAGTACAGTTGCAGGCCTACAGGGTAACTGTAGTGAATTCCTAGCGTTATTTTCTCACATCAAGTGCCGTTACTTTCTGACTGAGATTATCTTATTGAATGAAATAACAAATACTTATTCAGTGTATAGCCATGCTAATTAGTACAGTGGGAGTGTTTACATTATTTGTGATGTCATACTCAATGTGTCAGTGAAATATATATATCCCGTAATACTTTTACAATTAACAAAAATATAATAATTAGGAAAAAAGAAATATAACATGGTTTCAAACCAAAATTACATGATACCTCATTGTTCATTTAATAATCAGTTTAGGTATCAATTATTTAATTAATGTTCAAATTATTCAATGAAAAGGGAATGTCTCATCCAGAGGAAGGAATAAACACAATGAATATTCAGTACCTTTGTGAATAGTTAAAGTGAAGACAATTGTTATAGACACAAAATAACATATTCACAAAAATGTTCAATCTTTTCACTGTATAATAATTATAATGAACTAAATTTTGGTTTGTAAATGACGCCTATTGCACATCCTGTATTCTCTTGTATTTTCTCGTTACATTTCAATGGCTAATGACTTTGGAGCTTTCACTTGAACTTGGCTACATTTGCTAATTATATTGCAAAATCTTAATAAATCTATCATCTGAATAACCATCTTAACAATTTAAAACCATCTTAAAAATATGGTTATCGTTATCAAATAAATGTTTTAGTATATTTCCCAGTATGTTCTTTACAAATTGAAGTTATGCTACACTCTATTTTCATACATACAATGTTTTTAGTAAATATAAGTCTATACAGAGAAATAATAACAACCTCTGCCATTACAGGGAGAGGTGCACCGATCATTGATAAGTTTCGCTTTTAAGTTTCCGAACTACAAAAGAGGATAAGGCTTTTGGTGAGATACAGGAAGTCTATTGGCCAGTTGGTGAGGTTAACATTATTACTCTCCTGTGAGTTAACCAATTGAGGGTTAAAATTACATAAACAGTGTGCTGGATTCGGAACATAGGGGAAGAAAGATGGTCTTGGAGAAGATCATAGGAGTAGGTGAATTCCTAGCGATATTTTCTCACATCAACAGCCGTTACTTTCTGACTGAGATAATTTCTATTGAATGAAATAAGCAAGTGCAATTATATTGCAAGCTTAGGCCTGTAGAACGTCGTAATAACTATGAGTTAGTTGGGAGATATTTGACAAGTGTTTAAAAAATCTCTGGTTTTGAAATGAAGATTTCCTAAGTGTTGAACTGTAAGCTTGACGCCATTGCACATCGAAATCCCCTCAAGTATGTTTTTTCAATGTATACTGAGTTAGCCTTACCTAATTATTATTGCAATAGTATTCTGGTTATTGATATAATTGTAGTAATTCATATTTGAGTCCTTTAATAAAAAACATAGGCTATAATTAATGTTTATTAATTTGTTCTTGAAGGTTATTACAATTATCCATTGTGTTTTCATGTGCTTAATTAGTTCAGTATAATAATAAGTTTATATGCGTTTTATTTAAGCTTGTAAGTTCAGAAATTACTTGATCTTATTTTCGAAAAAGACGAACCCATGTTGTTAAAGGGCCGTTCGGAATTATTTAACTACAGTTACCAAATAGATGGAAGAATTTAATTGTTGAGCATACTTAGAGCAATTATATAAAAGGAAAAGTGATGAAAGTAAATAAATAATGAAGATGATATACCCCCGAATATACAGCTAAGTCTTATGTACAGAACGCTGTTGATTAGTTCAAAAAGGTTTGAATCTAATACAGTGTATTATATCTTATTATTCGAGGTGATTTTTAATGGAATAGATAGGGATTTAGTGAAATCGGTAATACTTGGTAACATATAGAATAAAAATAGCTTTAAATGACTCGAAAAAATAAATGTATGATTTGAATTCTTATTAAAAAGTCTTACGAAAATAACTAGGTTAACTTTTTTCGAAATTCGAAGTACTTATCGAAATATGACGAGAAAAGAGAAAAAAAAATTAATGTTTACAATGGATATTTTTACTTACGAAATTATAACATTGATTAGATTGATTATTAACGGTGAGAATATGAAGTGATATTTAAAAAAATATTTAATGAAATAATAACTTATTTTGCCATAATTGTATTAATTAATTTATAGATAGAGAATGTCAGCAATAGGTATATAGCTAATATATTTGTTCTATTTCAATTACTGAACTAATGAAGCTTATTATTTATACTTTTTATAAAATTAATATATAAATAAAGTAGAATTTAAACATAATATGATAGATAAATATTAATTAATTAATGATATGTAATATATCAAATGAAATAATCGTATTTTCAGAAAAATAGGATTTTCATTATATGATAAGAATTTGATCGAAATCCTGCTAGATGTAGTTTCGGATTTCATTATCATCAATCTTTACAAAACATCAGTTTATCTTGGAAAATAAACAACAGCTGATAAAATGTGAGATATGATGTGGGGACATTTGGGCGAAAGACTTTCATTTAATATGAATTAATATTACCAACTGCAGCTCACTTTGATGCAACTCCTAGTTTTTTTTTAGTTCCATGGAATTGAAAGTTATTTTATAAAAAGGACAATAAAACTTTTTGATGTATTACATAATGTGTATATATCCATATTACGAACTGATAGCATATATTGCTCAACAATTTGAATTCATTCATAACCATTGATTTCATTGCAACTAATAGGGAGGAAAAAATCTAAATATCAGTTATAAATTTAAGTGTTCCATAAAATAACCGTCATTTAAATAAAAGTAATACTGCCAAATGTCATGCAGCCTGTATAATTTGGGAATGCGATTCCTAGATATATTTAGGTATATTGAGGGGTAATTATGTATTGAGGAATATATCCCACAACTTATTTAGACTGAACATTAGCTGTGTTTGTAAGAAAGATTTATACGTTAGCTAGAGTAGTGAAACAAGAGTGCCTTATGTGCTTGGAATAGTTGTAAGATATTGCTAGGAAGATGTATAGGTGATAAAATGGTATTTGTACATGACTTAGAAAATATTAACATGTAAATGTTTAGAAAGAAAGATTAACAAGTATTTCAATATCTAACGGGTTTGAAGTGGAGAAATATTATCTAAATGAAATAGTTCATTGGTTGAGGAAGAAGTTAGAACCACCACAATGGGGTTATAGGAGATTAAATTGGGGAGTTGAGGGAAAGGGTTGGGTTAATAAAGAGGGTGGAGATTTAAAAGAAATGAGGGATTAGAAGTTATATAAAAAGTTAATTTTTTGTTAGCATTTTGGTCAATGATATTCAGTGGTGGTAATTGTGACCAAAGTAGGGAGAAATATTTCGAATAACCTACCTGTGTTATGTCATGCACGAATCTTATCAATATCAAATTAAGGTAATTATAATATGTAGTTTCATTTCCCTCGTAAATTCAGAAATAACTTGCAATCATGGGAATTTAATTAATTAAAACTTATTTTCGAATAAGACGAAACCCATGTTTTGATGATGAGATAAAAATTAATTACTGCTACTGAATTGGAAATAATTAAATGGAAAGATGTGAAGAAAGAGAAATTTAACCAATTAAATGAAGATATAAGATTATTAGACCCTCGATCGTAACAACCAATTCGGCCAAATGTCCGTATATACATATATAGCTGTGAGATATATATTCACTAGTTTAACTAATAAACAATCATTGAATAATAATTATGAATAGTACATGCAGGTATATAAATGTTCTTATCGCAACGTTTATCGGAATACAAGAAGCTGGAGACGAACTCGCGAAAAAAAAAATTCTTTTCTATAACAATTATTATTTAAATTTATATCACATTATATAATTCATTGTGCTCATTCCATTAAAACACTTAACAGAAAAGGTATGATTTTTTATTCGTAATAAGAATCCTTTAAAAAAAATTATATTTAATAAGAATTCAAACACTATACTGTATAAAATTATCGTCAATAATCAATTAATAACATCATGCTAAGCCGAAGACACGGACCAATGTGTGAATTGGTAAATTGCACAAATATTAATACTATTGAGAACATGTTATATTTTACCGTGTAACTGTACATGTAACTTTAAACAAAATGACAATGAGTAAGATTAAATATATAAATTTCAAATTATGTAATCCATTGATGTAAAAGGAGATTTGAAATGATTTAGGAATTAATTCGTAATGTTTGAATATTGATAAATATAAATATATAAAATAAATCAATAAATAAATTTGTTTCATATTTATGTATTCATTAAGATAAATAGTTCACAATTTAAATTAGCATCATTGAGAAGCATAATTTAATAGGTAAAGCTGAAACTATTGCAAGCAAGCAAGAAATTAGAAGAAACAGTTCACAATGTGCATTAGCATCAATGAGACACCTAATCTTTCAAGCTATTAAAGAAAGCAAGCAAGCAATGAGGTCCTTCCAATGGATAAACTCACCACATCATCCAGCATGTACCACGTGGTCTGGGGCACATCCTCCTCATACCAATCCATATCCTCCAGCTCCCTCTTACTCTGAATATACTGATTGTAGTCACTCACGTCACAACCTATGAGCATGTTAGTGACGTCACACAGGGCACTGTACGTGTCGCACTCTGATTGGTCCCTCAAGAACAGATCCAGTCTGTACCTCTCCATGAAAAGTTTCACCAACTCAGAGGGTCTCCTGGAGTGGAGCGCCATCCTCTGCTTCGCCAGAGTCGCCTCCATTTCTGCCGCCTCCTGCAGCGCCTCCTCCGAAATGTAGCTCTTCATTTCAAAGAAGCGACAAGTTCAGTAACTATTCACACTCAAGATTTACTGAGCAGTAAATACATAGAAAGGCAATGTCGATAAAAAAGCTATGATAGTTTGACTGTTTTTATTAAACTAACTCTTATTTAAGAGTAAACATTAACGTGACATTTTAGCAACAGAGAAAATATGCAGCGGATATTCTTTACTAAGAAAACATTATCTCAAGAGATAACTAATTTCCTCAGTTTGGTGGGAGACGCTTTTCTTCGTTATATTTTTTAAATATCCAATAAATTCACACTCTAAACTCAATCTGAAAATAAACTATTGAGTTATAACCTTTGAGCCCTGTTGGGAAATTTCATAATCGGTATAAATATCGATAGGATATCAGCGTTATATCTTAGGATAAAATACCATTGGTTATTCATCTGACTGATCAATAATCGTCGTAGATAAAAGGTCTTTTTATCATCGATTATAATAATCGATAGAAAGATAGCGATTACAAGTTTCTAATCGGGAGTATAGAAGTCACTAAATTACTATTCGGAGAGGAGGTTTTTAAGTTATTTTCATTATTGAGTAATTTAAACGTTAAATTTCATCAAGTTAAGAAATATTGAATAAAAAGCTAGATATTATTCTTCATTTGATAATATTATAAATCGTGAGAGAAATTCATTATATTTTAATGCTCGAGGAAGTTTATAACAGTGAATAGCATCTCAAACATGCATATAAGTGCTTATTAATATGACGTGAACATAACAATGATTTAGGAGGTTTTAATGGAAATTTTTTGTTAATATAAATTACTTACAACTTCACTGTCACTGTGTTTAAAAATGATTTATGAAATATTTATATTTTTTTGTAACTCACAAAAAATATTATGTAGTATTTTCCATTTCATTATTTCTTTACTGCATCTACATCCCAGAGAGAGAATTATGGTGGGAGCCATAGAAGATTAAATGTATGAGGTACCTCTTAATTTTCAGTGCTCCCACCATAACTTTAAGGAATGGGGGACTATTATCGCTTTTTATGTATTTTAAATTTTAACGTAGTGAAGCATTGGCATTTAATCAAATTTTTTTGAGCAAAACTCTAAAGAGGATGTGACGTTGTAATTGACATTGAAATGATTTTGCAATGAATGTCAGAGAGATAAGACATAAGTAGAATAGTCTAACTTTCATATGTTCAAAACAATGAATTGTATCTTTAATAGACAGTGTGTCCACCAAAAATGTATCAATTGCTATTGAATATAGATACTATGTATAATTTATTAATTAATCTACGTATCTATTAATCTACTATCTATGGTACCAATATACAGGGTGGCCCAGAAGTAACTGACCCTTATAATTTGCTTATAAAAAGAAAACTATGAATGCTAGAAAGTTGAAACTTGTTTTATTGGAAAGAATAACATTTTTATAGTTTATTAACACTATGTTTTGAACATAATATCCTTTAAATGGCCACCACGGTTGTTTTGACCAATTAGGGCTCTTTTCCTTGTTGCTTCCATAACGCTACTCAATGTATCTGACGAGAGTTGATCTATTTTAGAAGAAATGTTGTTTTTAATTTCTTGTAAATTTTTGTTTCATAAACTCGTGACTTGAGGTAGCCCCGCAAGAAGAAGTCACATGGGGTCAAATCTGGAGAACGAGGGGGACACTGGATGTTTTCAAATTGTGATATTAAAAAAATTGGAAAAAAAGTTCTTAACAATGTTAGAGCTTCTCTTGCCACATGGGCTGGGGCTCCATCCTGTGTAAACCAAACACAATTATGTAAAATTCTGTTTCTCGAGTTCTGGAATAAGAAATTATCTTATCAGCTTTCAGTACCTTTCACCAGTGACTGTTTCAGTTACACCTTCACTTTCGAAAAAGTAAGGACCAACAACAGTTGAAGCAGTCACTCCACACCACACTGTCACACGGAGAGAATGCAGTGGTCGTTCTTGGAATTTTTGTGGATTTTTATCACTCCGAATTCTGGAATTATGTCTATTCACATGTTCAGATAAGTTGAAGTGAGCTTCATTAGAGAAGATGATGGTGTCGATGAAAGAGGCATCTTCTCACAAACGAAGAAAATTAAGACGATGATGATGATCAGTAGGCAATAATATTTGAATCAGTTCAATATTGTATGGATATAATTTTATTTCCTTTTTCAGAATGCGTTATAATGTCGTTCGAGAAATGGATAATTGGGATGAAGGTTTTCTGGTGGAAGTTTTAGGATTATTTGCAACGCTTACAGAAACTCTGTTTATTAAATCTTCAGTTCGCGCTGTTTTCAATCTTCCGAATCTTAGTTTGTCATTACATTTCCAGAGTCCACAAATTTATATAGAGAGATTTAATTGTGTTTCTATAAGGACTGATCCTTGCTTGAAAATGAATTCTGTAGTCACGCTGCACTTCTGTTATTGACGTTGTCTTAATGTAGGATTACAGAATTCTGATTCTTACTTCTTTGCTGTAGCGAACCATTATGAAAATTTGAAGTTATGAAATGAAACAAAATTTCTTCTGTTTATTTGCTAATTGAATATAGGATACCATAATTATAGTAAACCATAAATATGTTATTCTTTCCAATAAAACAAGTTTCAACTTTCTAGCGTTCATACTTTTCTTTTTATTAGCAAATTAAAAGGGTCAGTTACTTCTGGGCAACCCTGTATTATGCATGTTATCGTAGAATGATGTATATGTAGAATGATGCAGATTCATTGGCAGTGGATATATTTTTTTGTGAACACACTGTATTATGTATAGAACATCACCCTATGTGCATTTTAAAACATACAGTAATTATTCACTCCAATTTATGCATTTAATTACATACTCATCAATTCAACAACTGTGACATTGGAGTTAATAGGAAAAATTGACACAAACAGTGTGCGTCATATGACACAAACAGTGTGTGTCATATGACACACACTGTTTGTGGTATATGAGTATATGACACACACTTTTTGTGTCATATGACACACACTGTTTGTGGTATATGAGTATATGACACACACTTTTTGTGTCATATGACACACACTGTTTGTGTCATGTGACACACACTGTTTGTGTCATGTGACACACACTGTTTATAACATCTCCACCTGTACACTGATTCAATACTAAAAATCAAACCTGCGAATTGTATAGTGAGGATATGACGCAGAACTAAGGCCACTTTAAGGGCACAGAGCCATACCTCACACCAAACCGTGTGACAGATGAGCGGTACATTGTAATGCGAGAACAAACTAATCATTATAATGATAGGAAAGAATAGATGTATGTGATTAAATCAAGACTAGCAAATTAGCAATGAAGGTTATTCCAAATCAATGACATAAGAACGCTGTCATTGCTTCTCTATCTAATATTAGCAAGTCGCAGGAAGCATTGCGATATGTTAGAGCAGGATGTTTGTAGCTAAAAGATGTGATGTTTATTCGAGGTAAAGAGCTTTATTATATGCTAATACGGAGGATTGTTACTGTTAATTAACGTCTTTAGTATTACTTTAATTAACATATTTAATAAAAACAATTGCATGGGAATATTTATTAAATCATTTTACTAATGTTACAATAAATATTACGCTTCTCATTTTAGTGTTGAGTAATTTTTTAAAATAATGAGATAAAGGATATGAGATAAAGATAATAAATAAAACAAGTCGCATATACATACATTTATTATAGTGAATACTATATGTATAGTTAATTTTATTTAGAATAATTCAGTTGTTTAACTATAAAGTCAGATTTTAGGATATTTTTTTTAGTGCGAATGACTTTACTGTTTACAAACAGCACAGTACAAAAGTCCGTACTTTTGATGGTATAGTCCGTACTTTTGATGGTATAGTCCGTACTTTTGATTGTATAGTCCATACTTTTGATGGTATAGTCCATACTTTTGATGGTATAGTCCGTACTTTTGATGGTATAGTCCGTACTTTTGATGGTATAGTCCGTACTTTTGATGGTATAGTCCGTACTTTTGATGGTATAGTCCATACTTTTGATGGTATAGTCCATACTTTTGATGGTATAGTCCGTACTTTTGATGGTATAGTCCGTACTTTTGATGGTATAGTCCATACTTTTGATGGTATAGTCCATACTTTTGATGGTATAGTCCATACTTTTGATGGTATAGTCCGTACTTTTGATGGTATAGTCCGTACTTTTGATGGTATAGTCCATACTTTTGATGGTATAGTCCGTACTTTTGATGGTATAGTCCGTACTTTTGATGGTATAGTCCATACTTTTGATGGTATAGTCCGTACTTTTGATGGTATAGTCCATACTTTTGATGGTATAGTCCGTACTTTTGATGGTATAGTCCGTACTTTTGATGGTATAGTCCGTACTTTTGATGGTATAGTCCGTATACTTTTGATGGTATAGTCCATACCTTTGATGGTATAGTCCATACTTTTGATGGTATAGTCCATACTTTTGATGGTATAGTCCGTACTTTTGATGGTATAGTCCGTACTTTTGATGGTATAGTCCGTACTTTTGATGGTATAGTCCGTACTTTTGATGGTATAGTCCGTACTTTTGATGGTACAGTCCATACTTTTGATGGTATAGTCCATACTTTTGATGGTATAGTCCGTACTTTTGATGGTATAGTCCATACTTTTGATGGTATAGTCCATACTATTGATGGTATAGTCCGTACTTTTGATGGTATAGTCCGTACTTTTGATGGTATAGTCCATACTTTTGATGGTATAGTCCGTACTTTTGATGGTATAGTCCGTACTTTTGATGGTATAGTCCGTACTTTTGATGGTATAGTCCATACTTTTGATGGTATAGTCCGTACTTTTGATGGTATAGTCCGTACTTTTGATGGTATAGTCCATACTTTTGATGATATAGTCCGTACTTTTGATGGTATAGTCCGTACTTTTGATGGTATAGTCCGTACTTTTGATGGTATAGTCCGTACTTTTGATGGTATAGTCCATACTTTTGATGGTATAGTCCATACTTTTGATGGTATAGTCCGTACTTTTGATGGTATAGTCCATACTTTTGATGGTATAGTCCGTACTTTTGATGGTATAGTCCGTACTTTTGATGGTATAGTCCGTACTTTTGATGGTATAGTCCATACTTTTGATGGTATAGTCCATACTTTTGATGGTATAGTCCGTACTTTTGATGGTATAGTCCGTACTTTTGATGGTATAGTCCGTACTTTTGATGGTATAGTCCTTACTTTTGATGGTATAGTCCGTACTTTTGATGGTATAGTCCATACTTTTGATGGTATAGTCCGTAATTTTGATGGTATAGTCCGTACTTTTGATGGTATAGTCCATACTTTTGATGGTATAGTCCATACTTTTGATGGTATAGTCCGTACTTTTGATGGTATAGTCCGTACTTTTGATGGTATAGTCCGTACTTTTGATGGTATAGTCCGTACTTTTGATGGTATAGTCCATACTTTTGATGGTATAGTTCATACTTTTGATGGTATAGTCCGTATACTTTTGATGGTATAGTCCGTACTTTTGATGGTATAGTCCTTACTTTTGATGGTATAGTCCGTACTTTTGATGGTATAGTCCGTACTTTTGATGGTATAGTCCGTACTTTTGATGGTATAGTCCGTACTTTTGATGGTATAGTCCGTACTTTTGATGGTATAGTCCATACTTTTGATGGTATAGTCCTTACTTTTGATGGTATAGTCCATACTTTTGATGGTATAGTCCATACTTTTGATGGTATAGTCCGTATACTTTTGATGGTATAGTCCATACTTTTGATGGTATAGTCCATACTTTTGATGGTATAGTCCGTACTTTTGATGGTATAGTCCGTACTTTTGATGGTATAGTCCGTACTTTTGATGGTATAGTCCGTACTTTTGATGGTATAGTCCGTACTTTTGATGGTATAGTCCGTACTATTGATGGTATAGTTCATAATTTTGTTGGTATAGTCCATACTTTTGATGGTATAGTCCGTACTTTTGATGGTATAGTCCGTACTTTTGATGGTATAGTCCGTACTTTTGATGGTATAGTCCATACTTTTGATGGTATAGTCCATACTTTTGATGGTATAGTCCATACTTTTGATGGTATAGTCCGTACTTTTGATGGTATAGTCCGTACTTTTGATGGTATAGTCCATACTTTTGATGGTATAGTCTATACTTTTGATGGTATAGTTCGTACTTTTGATGGTATAGTTCGTACTTTTGATGGTATAGTCCATACTTTTGATGGTATAGTCCATACTTTTGATGGTATAGTCCATACTTTTGATGGTATAGTCCGTACTTTTGATGGTATAGTCCATACTTTTGATGGTATAGTCCGTACTTTTGATGGTATAGTCCATACTTTTGATGGTATAGTCCGTACTTTTGATGGTATAGTCCATATATTTGTTGGTATAGTTGAGGGGTGGGGAACCACTGACCTGCGGGTCACAAAGGGACCCACCGTCCACATTTCAGTGACCCACTTTACTTTTTTATATTTCTATTATCACGGAAAAAATAAACGAGGTCACTTTAAATTTTAGAAGCAAAAACGGTGGATTTTTCAGTCAATATATTTTGAGATTTGGCAACGTTGCATAAGATAAGTACAGCCTTTAAGTTGTAAACTAAAAGATGCCAATTAGTGAATAATAAATGACTATATAGATACCAATTAGAACATTTTTGAGTATTTAAAAACAAGTCCAGTTAAATAATGTCGTATTA
This sequence comes from Caprella mutica, assembly GCA_947561585.1. Taxonomy (NCBI): domain Eukaryota; kingdom Metazoa; phylum Arthropoda; class Malacostraca; order Amphipoda; family Caprellidae; genus Caprella; species Caprella mutica. The sequence goes on from CANNZV010000436.1 coordinate 401,965, forward strand.
ACCCATTAATGCCGATAATTATTGTGTAGCATTTTTTCGAATTTTATATTTTATAAATTATAATAGTTATATAGGATTGATTTAACACATGAAGTAACACATTTGAAAAATTGATTGGCATATATGAAAAATATGGCCTAGCAACTATAGTTACCAATCGGCAGTAACGTAAGCAAAATAGCGTTTTTGAAATACATTTGATCATTTCATGTACAGAGTATTGAAGTCACATATGATAACACTACTGCCGAGCGGTAACTATAGTTACCACACTTAATATTTTGTTTCATATAATTTCCAAATATAGAGTTGAAATAATTTAGTTTACATGGCACAAAAGAAGTACCTTTGTCCCACCATATCACAGTAAAATTTAAAAAATAGCATCAAAATATGATGTACAACTTACGATTTAGTGAGTAGCAATCCAGATACCATGAAATGAACCATGCATCAATGAGATTTGAAATAAACAATAGCCATTCTATTCAACCAAACAGTGTTATACTTGTATTGAACATTTATTGGACTTAAATAAAACTACTGAGTAGGATAGAACTTGCAATGCATAATTTTCATGGGGAATTAATTTATCTGGCAACTAGTTAATACAATATTTACATTTCGATTTAAATCAATTCAAACTATTAAGCACTCGTCTGGTAATAATAGTATGATATGATTTCAATTTATGCAACAATTCTTTCAAAATCTTAGAAAAAAGATTTGTGTCATTCATTATATTATATATTTTACAACTTTTAACATAAACTGAATAGCACTTAGCGTATTTGCCCAATATAACTTCAAGATTATCAAAAGAATGATATAATTCCTTCGATCAAACTATTTTGCATCGCAAGCCTAACGAAATATGAGGAAGAGGATTGAAAAGTTTTAACTGTATCATTGCATGTTTCATTATTTTAGCGGCAAATGTATTGTCAAATTTTCCACAGCTATGAGAGTCTGAATAGTTAGATTTACTTTATTCAAATGTTCATTAATGAGTATTAGAGTTAAACCACGATATTTCATTGCAGTTAATCTTCAATCATGTTTTAGTTATGATATTTCAGATAGGTCTTTCACGAAACACTTTACAAGTTGGGCTGGGACTTCTTCCGCACAGAACATATGCAGCAAATTGGAACATGCGTATCGAAATGCATATGCACCAAACATTTCATGTGTATGTAAAAAGCATGCAAGAATTTAATCATGGGATATAGAAAACAATTTTATATAAGCAAATGAGCAATGGTTAGCTTGCAAAGAAACATATAGTATGAGATTCCCAGTTGTTTTAAACTATTTATTATTCAAAACTTTACTAATAAAACTAAAAAGCCATTGAAAATCAAGATCATGAAGATGTTTAATTCACAACTCTAGTAGAGAAGAGAAACTTACCGAAAAATACTGGTTTTCAAAAAATTATCTTTAATTTCTACCTTGTTTGTCTTTTTTTGACGCTACTTGCAGTTTTAGAGGACAGCACTAGGGTCATTCTCCTCAATTATAAGGTCAGAATTTTGGGTGGACTTAATTTACTATCACAATCATTCAATTACCGTATCTTGAATTCACTGTTTCGTAGATACACTTAATCGAAAAATATAAGATAAATATACATAACTCATCGGAATAGTAAAAATAAATATAGAAATTTCAGCAAAAACATGTGAAATGAAGTTTATATTAATACGACAAAATATAATTATCTCCATCTTCGAAAATATAAAACAAATTCATTAATTGGAATTTATATAGTCATTCACTTTTCACAAATTGGAATCTTTTAGTTTAAAACTTAAAGGCTGTACTTATCTTATGCAACTTTGCCAAATCTCAAAATATATTGACTGAAAACTCCACGGTTTTTGCTTCTATAATTTAAAGTGACCTCGTTTATTTTTTCCGTGATAATACAATGATGACTAATATCAAGTTGTGAGCCTCTGAAAATAACTTTTCCGGTAAGCAACTATACATCTCCTACGATGCAAGTGTCAAAAATTATCGTTCAAATGTTGAACAAAGAATTCTGGCACTACATTTGGTAGATTTCGACAATTTCCAAGTAGATGTGAAAGAAATATAAAATCTTTCGAAAAAAACTCATAATTTTTTCAAGAGATTTAGAAGAAACACACTGAAATATTTTTCACCATTAAATAAACATTTTGTAAATTCCAATTTTGATGAGATAGAAGAAGAAAAAGTACCTAACAAGTGTTCTTACAAATATTCAAGACGCTGAACATACACTTTCTGAGAGGTTTGTTCAATTTTGAGAATCAGATACTATCTTACAATTCATTTTTCCCCCATACCATTCAGTTTGAAGATTGAACATTATCACATTTCAATTGGCATGACCTTGGTGACTTGGATATGGAAATGGTAGATTTCCAAGAAATTATAATGTGGAAAACAAAATTAACTTACATGAACAAGAAATTAGAAGCAAATGAACTAGAACAGCCTATTATTATAAATGAGAGGATCCTCGCTCGTCGTTGTGAAGGCGGGTTGTGACTCAGGCCGCAGGTGGGCCCATTTGTACTGACCGATCTAGAGACTAGTCATTGAAATCCTACAGCCTCCCATTTCTTTCAAGAAAGGTAGAAAGATGCGAGAAGCTGAGAGTCCTGGTAGTTCTATGTAGATCCGTTAGAAATCCATCCAACTTAAAGTTCCTAGTCCTGTGATAAGAAGGGCATTCTTTAACAATGTGAGTCCTTGTTTGTGGACCAAGACCACACCGTCGGCAAGTGTCATTGGTCCATTTTCCAGTAATCCTGTTATGGTATCCAAAGTTTCCGTGCCCTGTTAAAATTTGCAGGGTAAGACGAAGTTTCCTTCGGGTCAACGACAAAGTCAAGTCTTAGACAGCCTCTCCTTTCCAGAGGCTGCTCGAAGAGCTCTTTGGTCTTGGTACGAAAGATACTGAATCTATCGGAAGCAGGAAATCTTTTGAAACAATGAGAAGTTGGTACTAACAACCTCAACTGATATTGTCTGGTTCTTCACATTCATGTGAAGTGTTGTTTTCACATATGAACTTTAGATTATATAGTGCAAGGATCAGTCTTACATTAAATATAAATGCTGCTTGTGTCAAGCTCAAAACTATAAAGTATAAACTATTTACCTCGAATTACAACTGTAGCAGATAAGATGCAATAAAAAATTTGTGACCCATTTTTCTCTTTTTCTAAATAAAAGTATCAAAAGTGATCACCTCAATTGAAAAGGTTCGACATTCCTGGTATAATCCATACTTTTGATGGTATAGTCCATACTTTTGATGGTATAGTCCGTACTTTTGATGGTATAGTCCGTACTTTTGATGGTATAGTCCATACTTTTGATGGTATAGTCCGTACTTTTGATGGTATAGTCCATACTTTTGATGGTATAGTCCGAACTTTTGATGGTATAGTCCGTACTTTTGATTGTATAGTCCATACTTTTGATGGTATAGTCCATACTTTTGATGGTATAGTCCGTACTTTTGATGGTATAGTCTATACTTTTGATGGTATAGTCCGTATACTTTTGATGGTATAGTCCGTACTTTTGATGGTATAGTCCGAACTTTTGATGGTATAGTCCATACTTTTGATGGTATAGTCCGAACTTTTGATGGTATAGTCCGTACTTTTGATTGTATAGTTCATACTTTTGATGGTATAGTCCATACTTTTGATGGTATAGTCCGTACTTTTGATGGTATAGTCCATACTTTTGATGGTATAGTCCGTATACTTTTGATGGTATAGTCCGTACTTTTGATGGTATAGTCCGTACTTTTGATGGTATAGTCCGTATACTTTCAATGGTATAGTCCGTACTTTTGATGGTATAGTCCATACTTTTGATGGTATAGTCCATACTTTTGATGGTATAGTCCGTACTTTTGATGGTATAGTCCGTACTTTTGATGGTATAGTCCGTACTTTTGATGGTATAGTCCATACTTTTGATGGTATAGTCCGTACTTTTGATGGTATAGTCCATACTTTTGATGGTATAGTCCATACTTTTGATGGTATAGTCCGTACTTTTGATGGTATAGTCCATACTTTTGATGGTATAGTCCGTACTTTTGATGGTATAGTCCATACTTTTGATGGTATAGTCCGTATACTTTTGATGGTATAGTCCATACACTTTTGATGGTATAGTCCATACTTTTGATGGTATAGTCCATACTTTTGATGGTATAGTCCATACTTTTGATGGTATAGTCCATACTTTTGATGGTATAGTCCATACTTTTGATGGTATAGTCCATACTTTTGATGGTATAGTCCATACTTTTGATGGTATAGTCCGTATACTTTTGATGGTATAGTCCGTATACTTTTGATGGTATAGTCCGTACTTTTGATGGTATAGTCCATACTTTTGATGGTATAGTCCATACTTTTGATGGTATAGTCCGTATACTTTTGATGGTATAGTCCGTACTTTTGATGGTATAGTCCATACTTTTGATGGTATAGTCCATACTTTTGATGGTATAGTCCGTATACTTTTGATGGTATAGTCCGTATACTTTTGATGGTATAGTCCGTATACTTTTGATGGTATAGTCCATAATTTTGATCTTAAATTACTTTATTTCACTTATTAAATCATTTCAATTTGCAGAAGAAATACCTTTAATTGAAATAGAATTTTCTATAGGTAGTCTTCAGATTATTATTTCTTTATATAGATTAATTAATGATTTTCATTGTACATTGCAAACAAGTAAAAGTGTTACAAAAGTAACACAAATTGCAATCTACAAACTAATCAAGTGATAACAATTATCTATTATTATAATACATGATAAAATGAAAACAATAAATATGTGACACATATTATGTACTTTGTTATAAATAAATTATTTGTTCAACACTTAATTTTATAAATTAGGAATGCAAATTATAAAACTAGTCATTCTATTTTTCTAAAACTTTGATAAAATTAGTAAAAGATAATCTTATAGATATACACAGATAATAAAATTAATTAACATACATTAAATCATGTATAAACTATACGATAGTATAAAAAGTTTTATGGTAACTATTATGCAGTTCTAACTACTCAATTAATGCACTTTAGAAAGTAAAAGCAAAGCATTTAAAGCTTTCAAAGCTAAATAATAAAACTACAAACGACATATGGAACGACTGATTATATCAGTCTTTGTAGCTATGACGTATTAATAGATAAAACATAAAGTAGTTCGGGTCAAAAGACATTTTAAATTATTACTATTTTATTTAACTATCGATGTTATTTTTTTATTTATTAAAAGGCATCAGGTTTTAAATCAGGACATGAGTTATAATTTGAAAGTAGAGGGTAACTCATTAATGAGGAGATTAGGTGTGCTAAATAAATACCTGTGAAAAGTATTTATCTAAGATAAGCATTGAATGTAGACACACGAACATAATCACACTGTTGATAGGTACTCACCTCTATGTTACTCATCCTCTGCTTAACTCACATCTTCCTATTTTGTTTCTCATCACTCATTCACTAGTTCTTTTCATCACTTATTGCAATGTAAGGCGAGAACACAAGCATCACCGCACACCTTCCCCTCACTGGAACTTAGCAGCACTGTCTGGAAACATGCGGCAACAATGTGGTTACTAACTGGAAACTCTCTCCACAACCTTCACTCAACAGGTGGCGCTAGTAGTGCCATCTCGTAGAGGTATTTCAGTATACAAAAATTATTGGTATTCTTGATATATGGGTCCCGGCAATTTGCCGATTTTGTACAGTCTCGAGTAGTGCAAAAATGCGCAGCGCATTCTCGTTTGAAATAGCATGTAATTTTATGGAAAACTTTTTTTTTATTGAATTTAACAGACGATATTTTTACATTAAAAACAAAGGGGAAACAAATGAGATTAATTCCAAACGTTTGGTAGAATGTTTGATATCCCAGTAAAATTAGAATACCTTCCAGTTTTTTTTAAGTAACTAACTCAAGCTTAATTACCAATATATTATCAAGTTATCATGTATAGCTTTAACTATCATATTTTGATGAAATGGACCAATTAAATTCATAAATAATTGATAATCTACTCCATCACTGTTGGTCCTGCTTCATACCCTTTATCTGCCTTGCACACTCTCGAGATTGTTGCACACTTTCAATGATCCTAAAACGTTCGTCGCGCAGCGCATTCTCGAGATTGTGCAAATCGGCAAATGGTGCTGAACACATGCACTCATCTCATGCAGGTATCATGGAAACCAATTATAATAATAAATAATTTTTTACATAATCAAAAATGTGAACCGTTCGATAAACTACTCGGTGGGATAAGAGTAGACTTTGGTGACTTCTAAAATATAGATATGCCATGCGCTTTTGACTGATCTGCAATATCGTCCGATTTATCTGAGCGATCTATTGATCAATCGTTAGCGGAACCATCGTTCGATGTCATGGCTTTCAAATGATATGGATTTTTTTTTAGTTTAGGTATGTACCTATCTAATTGACTCATTTCATCACAATGCCTAGGATCGAGAATTAAAGAAAAACGCGCAGCAATCGATTGATTGTTGCTATATTGATCGACCATCTAGGTATGTATGCGATAAGATGGGCCAATTATATATGCATAAAGTAAAAAAAAAACCTTTCAATTTAAAGATCACGCAGCAAGATCGGTTGATATTGCAAATAATTCGAACGTGCTTGACACGTAACACATACCATAACCGGGTGTAGGTCATAAGCCCCCCCCCCCCCGGTCATGAGCCCCCCCCCCCCCGTTCAAGAGCCCCCATAGGTCATAAGCCCAACCGTTTTTAAATCCTTATTTACCTATATTATTTAATCCTTATTGACACTTTTGTAGTTCATTACTTATTAGACATAAGGTATATGCTAACCCCCCTGCCAGGCCATTAAACAATCATGATGTGTGCAGTAAAACAAACTAGCGGATACAACAAACTAAATCCAACAACATTAGCAACATTATTTCTATCTAAGTAGTTCTTCATTTTAACTAGGTAAATAAGGATTAAAAAAACAGGGAGGGGGGGCTCGTGACCGGGGGGGCTCATGACAGGGGGGGCTCTTGACCGGGGGGGCTCTTGACCGTACCCCACCATAACCTAGGTACCTATATAGGCTAACTATTTATGTATGTAGGGAAGGATGGTCATCAATGGGACAAAAAACACAGAAAGATTGATATTTCATTTACTATGGGCAAAGTATGAAAAATAAAAAATCCATGTGTAATATAGATATTCCTTTATAAAATGAAACTAACTCGAATGCTATCACATAGTCTGTTGACTAGAAAAAAAATTAAATAAAAAACAAAAAAAATTGTCCCATTGTATAACAGCACTGGTGAACAATGGGACATACCCTGGTTTACGATGGGACAGTGTATCAAACTTGTATATTGTTGAGGTTATGGTTAAATTTCAAGTTCGAATTATCTCTTCATGTTGTCCCACACTCAGTTGGTTTATATAATATCAGTTTAATGTCCTCTAGCCTCACCGATGCCATGTCAGGAACATTTGTAAAATTAAGCTCATTCAATAACATCAATATTTCGTACTTATCTTTTTCATGCTTTTGGCCAACAGAATACGTTTTAGAAATAGAATCAAATTCTACAAGTTCATAAACCTTCATTTCCAACGTTTTCGGTAGAGATTTCGGTTCTTCAGACGAATGGATCACTTAAATTGAGAGTTCTATACCAGACCAAGAACAATAGTTCACAGGCCATCTACGGCGGATACTTTATGAAGTGATTTCGAAGGCCCTATCCTTAGTGCACCAGCAAAAAGCTCTTCTTTCTCTGGTGTATCCGTTGCAATCATGCTGCGTCTTTTTCTTTTATTAGTGAAATTTGTTTTCTATGCAGTGCTTTGTGATGACCTCAGATTGCTAAAGCCCTTGAACATGGTCGAAAGTCCCGCTTCACCTTGAAGTTCTGTTTCTACAAGAAGCCCGAAAGCTACAGTTCACGTTATTGTATCAAAAATAGATATTTATTGATTCATATGGAGTAACTAGACAGTTTGGTTCACAATAGGGCACTCTCCCATTGTTAACCAAATTTTCTGTCCCAATGATCACCATGACGCCATTTTGAAAACATATGACTATAGCAGCTCAACTACAAAAGTGTAAAGGTAATCCTTTCATATGATCATATTTTACATATTACCTAATATTATGTAAAAATGCCGTAAGCATTATATGTTAAATTAACAGATTTATAACAATTGAAACAAAGTACGAAAAATTTAGTTTTCCCACCTCTAAAACACGTTTTCGCTTTTACACAGAGCTGACTGCACCCCAACCGCTGAATGCAATGCGAGTGAATGCATTGAAGTATGCCTAATTTACCACTAAGATTTTGTTGCAAATTACCCTCAAATAAAAAAGTTATTCAGCATGTCAAATTGTTCCCAGTGTCCCATTGATGACCACCCTCCCCTATGTAATTCATTTTAGAAGCGCAGCAGACTAGCAGTCTACTAGAGTGAACTTTGAATAACCCTGCCTCCAAATATATAGAAAAATCAAATGTAATACAGGTACATAGATACTTAATTAATGCCTTAGATTGGTAGTAGGATATGGGGACTTCTCAATAGTCCGACGCCCCATTAGTCCGACCCCCCAATGGTCGGACAGTTACATCTTTTTGTGTTATTTTTCATTTTACTTTTTGATTAAAATAAAAAATATGATCAAATAACTAATAACTAACTAACTCAATTAATAACTAATCTGAATAATAAAGTAACTTTTCATTTCTTTCATTTTTAAAATTTCAAAATACTTTTTTATTTTACTTTATTTCTAATATCAATTTATGATGCAATCCCTCATTTGATTTCATCATTTAATGTAGTTTGTTGTAGCTATCCGGTAGTTTGTTGTACTGCACACTTCATGATTGTTTAATGACCTGACAGAGGGGTTCGGGGGGACGGCACGCCCCCAGATATACATATATTTTATTTTAAATTAGTAAAAAACTACAAAAGTGTCGGACTAGTGGGACGTCGGACTAATGGGGCGTCGGACTACTGAATAGTACCCGTGGGATACTTTAACTCTAGAATGAAATTCAAAGGTATTTTTAAAAGCTTAGTTTGAAGAGGGCCGGGATTTGAATCCCGATTTTTATGAGGGAATTGTAGTCTTATAAAATCATTAGTACCTATCTAGATTCTAGGAGTTAGGCTTGGTAAACTAACTTAATTAATATATAGGAATGTATAATACGTATAATAATGTTTATAAGGTAAGTTAGGTAACTATATACCCATTAATACTTTACTTCAAAATAGTATCTAGTTAGTAACCAACTTACCTATTCTATTTCGAAGACCAGTTACTTATTTCATCAATTCTTTTTGTTTTGGTTTTCATTTTTGATTGAGAAAAATGTTTGAAATTTCGTCAGTAAATCAACTTGTCAAATTATTGTACAAGTTGAGTATAGTTAAACTAGGCACAATAGTATATGAAATATCGTTATAACTTTGTGTAAAATTAAAATGTAAACATGAAAATAATGATAATATCAACCAACATACATTCTGGAAAACGAATTTAAATTGTTCTTTACGCCATCTAGTGACAAAAGTTTTAGGTTTCTAGTGTCTTGAGATTTTCAACCGGATCTACTCACTACTATCAGGTGCAGTTGACTGCTTTTAGGTACCGATACTTCAGAAAACATGCTTAATTGAAAATACTTCAGTACTTGTATTACTATTTACAAATAACATAAATGTTATTGGTAAATATATGTTGGTTAGTTGGGAATAAATTCGAACACACTTGCTGGAAAAGAATATCATTTTTATCCCTTAAAAAATATAGTATTTTTTATATTAAAAGTTTCATCACATATATAAATTTATTTTTAAAATATATTAGTATCTTCACACCTTGCAATTGTTAAAGTTTGAGAGAAACTATCCCGGAGATATTTCGCCAGCGACTTCTGGCAACTCTCGCGCGCAACAGGTGTAGAATCATCGTAGTTTCACTCACAGGTAAACCGAGTGAGGAGGGGGGAGGGAGGGGTAGACATTCGTGACTACGCATGCGTGTATTCCCATTGACGTAAATAGAGGCAGTGCAAAAATGCGATGAGAGGGAGGTTGGTAACTGCATCAACTTATGAGGTAAACACACGAGTATTGTACCTTAATATAAACTTTGTTACGAATTATCGGTCGGTTCCACATCTTCGGTCATATCTATAAGAAATAACTATATAATAAATATTCTTTTAATTATTATCCATGATACCTGCAGGTATAATGGATACTAAATTAAAATAACTATTTTTTCTTCTATGATCAAAACTGTAGATCCGACCGATAATTCGTAACTTAAAATATTTTGACTGAAATGAGAAGTAATAAAGCTGTCGTCAAATGGAAATTGAATTTAAATAAGTAATATGACTTCATAAAAACAGTCGTTTAGGAAGGTGGTTCAAAAAAGCACCTACAACATCTTTTGTGACTTTTCTCAGAAGCCGAGAAGCTTCTTAATAACTCTGCAACCACCAGAAAGTCTGAGAAAAGTGTATTGGAGGAATTATAACTTTCAAGACCTGACTCGGGTTGCTGGAAATCCGGTATTTTATAGTGCAAGACCTATTTCAGCGAAGTCAATGAATATAATGTAACATATTTAGTTTTATATCATTTTATTACCAAGCGGAAACTTTGGCAAAATACGTGCTCTGTTGCGTCATATTTTGATTTACAGCAACAAACAGCTAATATTCCTACAGATGACGTTGTTAGTGTGACGCAAAATGTTACATATCAGCAGTTGTCCTTAAGCCGGGCTCCATAGGCCCACTTTGTCCTAAAAAAAGTAAATAAGTGTGCATAATTAGCACAGATAGTTTACGATGCATAAATACGTCATATACAATGAAAGTTTCGGAGTTTCCGCAATTCAAATCAATTAGTTCTCAAATTTAACATCAATAGTCCAAACCGGACCCGGCCTCGGAGGCTCCGCCGGTCGTTCCAGGGTTCAATGCAATCCTCTACCAAGAAATGTTACAATTAATTGTGTACAGAGTCTTCTTTGGAACCAAAATCCATGTCGCTGACGTCAAAAGGATATTAAATGGACAAGTCACTTAACTCCAGTCTGTGACAAAGCTCAACACTCACGGTAAATGAAATCTAAAGGATTACCGTAACACAAAACTAAGATTTCGTAAGAGCATAACCCCATATAATAAAATGAAATATTAATCCAAACAAAATTACAACAGTTCGAGGGCAAAATGGGGCTACCGTCTTACATCAACCACAGATGTGAGTGAAAATTTCTGGAAGCTTTCATAGAATAAGAAAAATGGGTTATAAATAACAATAAATTAATATCATTTTTATTAAATGTTTTGCATAAGAAAAATATACAAAATGGTCACATTGACACTATGTACACAGCGAGGACTTCAGGATCTAAAACTGAACCTTTACAAGCTTTCAATTCTACAGGATATATTTAAAAATGTACACTGCAGAAAAACTTCCTGCATGTTTGATATAGGAATTAGTTACTTATTCAATTAAAAAAGACCCCCTAATAAAAAAATATTACAGTTGTGCTATAATGAAATGAACTAAATTAGGAACATTCTAAAGAATACTTTATCAATATGAAGACGAGAGTCTCATTGATATGAATTAGAAAGGAATCTATAACATTAAATAAAAAATAAATGATAAAATTATAATAGTCACAACTGTAAATGTAATAATTAATTAACTTAGTATGGGTTTAACATCTGCTTCAGAACTAAAAGCCAAATCGCTTAAGTTAAAAAAAAAGGACTCAAAGATACAGTCAGAAAGGAGGAGTTACCATTGTCAGTGACCAGCTCATGGATGCAAAAAAGCTACTCAGTGAATACAGTAGTTTTAAATGAATGGATATAAGTAGTAATCTTACTTCTGAGAGAAAACTGAAGGCAATTCTCGTGAGTTTAGTGCATTTACAACTGATAATATGAATATAGAACAAAATTGAAATTAATAACATTAAAAAGGAATAAACACAGAATAACTTTCAACCTAATTCGATGGAGATGATATGAAACTACATTATTAAGCAATGAATAAAATTATTCAATGTTCAGATTAACTAAATTGTTCAACATACAGTTACCACATGGTAAACGAAACTATTCAACCAAGAGACTTTATTGCTAGTAAACAAAGAATTAGCTAGTATAGTCACTTCCCACTGACAATGATTAGTGTATCCAATACTCTCATTTTAACATTTACTTTCATGGGAAATAAACTTTTCAATCACAGTATATACCTATACACAGAATAAAGATATTTTCTCAAGTCACTATTTCAGTAATTAATCCAATACATCAAAATATTATAATAAAAACATATTCTTTGTCAAAGCGGTTGAAAAAAGCATCAACATATTGATGAAAATATAAGCCATTCAGATAAATTATCTCAACTATTGTATTTACCAAAGAATAGCAATTAAAATTAAAGCTTTTATCAATTAGATTATTATAGAAATACTCTTTTAGAAGTCATTCTACATCACATAATAAAACTCGAGAGTGGAAATAGTTTGAAGAAATTTGTTATTTTTTAAGAAAGAACATTTCTCCAAGTATCTACTTTTTTTTCATTGTATCCAACCTAATTTCGAATTACTAAATGAGATTGTAGTCAAAATTATAAAACTAGGTCAAATATAATAATTTAGCAATTAGCTATATATATAAATTATCTCTGAGTCGAATTGAAGATAGCTATATACAATTTGTAAGTGAAATTGGAAAAACTATTACTTACCAGACTTGAACATCTTTAAAGTAGCTGTAGCTACAGTGTGAAACGGGGCACTTACAAAGAACAGAGAATGCAAAAAATTTCCCTAACTTTTGAGCAATGGAGAGGATATATTAGTTTCCAGAGATATGGAATTAACATTGAGAAAAACATACGATGGAATAGAGAGAACACTTCGCAAGGAAACCTCTTTGCCGCTAGACTCTGACAAACAAACTGTAGTGATGTTATTCTGTGCACTCTGTAGATCACCATCACTTTTTTGATCACAATCACTTGCATCACTTTTTTGATCACCATCACTCGCATCAGTCTTTTGATCACCATCACTCGCATCAGTCTTTTGATCACCATCACTCTTCTTTGCACCATCACACTTCTCTCGTTTATTAGCATGAGTAGTGTTTAGATGCCTCTTCAAGTGCGATAGACGTTTGTACGAGGCTCCACACTTCGTGCAGACGTTAGCACGGCTATTATTGTGTTCCCTGAGATGTCTGTTGAGAGTAGACTTGTTCTTAAAACTTTTGCTGCAGAGTGAGCACGCAAAGTTTCTCTTTTTAGAGTGGATGAACACATGATGTTCTCTGTAAGAAAAAGACACTTCTTAGATCCGACTTAAACATATAGCAGGGTCTAGTACTTATATTTGTATTTACCTCATAAGGTAGCTAATAGCATAACTATTTTCAAAATGACTGACGCTAACACTGCTATCTAGCTATTTTTAATGTAATAAAAATTATTTAGAGTCTTCATGATGGTATACAGGTAACTAAGGGGTTGGAGAAAAAATAGGAACACCTAACATTTTGAAATGGGAACATCCTAACGTAGTGTAATGTTTATATTTATTTAAAGTAGCTGTTTTTAAATATTTTTGAAAAATTGGGAATAACCTTATAAGGTATAAAAATAGCAAACCAATTTAACTTTCTGTGGACAATTCCACACCAGATAAATACTAAATACAAAGTTCATCTACGATTACGCTAAGTGAATCTGGAGGAAGGGATTGAATAGCTCGTATGTATATATTTGATATATGTTCAAGTTTCTATTATTTCCATTTATTTATATAATGTAAAAGCATTATTTTATAATTTAGTTTGGTGAGTATTTCAGCAAAATGCCGAAAAATGAATATTTTTGTTCTTTCCAAATATCCACTTCACTGTAGCTACCACTGACAGGCAATAGAAGTAAAGTACTCACTTGAGAGCGGAGTGCGTGGCTAGCATTTTACCACAGAGTTCACAAATGTAGCGCTTAACTGTTTGGTGCAATTTAGTGTGCCGCTGCATGGAGGTGGAGTAAGCAGATGCAAAGTCACAGGACTGGCACTTGTACAGCAGAGTGTCTGTACAAGGTGTAATTGCTGCTGTTATTTTTCCACTGTCTACATTGACACTCATTTCATTCTGGTTAGAGGAAAGTGTATTTGCATTTTGATCAGGTTCAGTTTCTTCACCAGTAACGTCTTTGACTGCAGAAGTAGTGAGTGAATCTGATATTCCCTCTGGAACATTTTTCACTTCATTTTGTTTCAGTGTCACATTTTGGTACGAGTTTAAAGTCTCAAGTCTTGAGCCAATCATTTTCTCCTGATGTAGTTTACTCTCGAGATGTTTTCGTAAACTTTTGCGACTTGAGTATATTTTCTGACACACTTCACAGCCGAGAACTCGAGATTCTGGAATAGGTTGACATTTTAGAGAATCAGAAAGAAAGCATTAGGGTAATCAAGTTAATTCAACTCAAACTAAATAGGTTAGGAGTAGTGATAATAAATTCAGACGTTGCTTTACAAACTCACTTGTATGGACAATATCCTGATGCTCTTTTAGCAAAGATGGACGACAGAAAGACCTCTGGCAAAGAGAGCAAACATGTGCTGGATGAAGAGCAAGCTGGTGACTTGATATCGTACTGGAGGTGACGGCATTAGAACACACAACTTCATTCGAGACAGATTTAACTATTTCAGACGATTTTCTCTCTTTATCATTTGAAGAAATTATTTCAGTGCAAGCAGTTTGAGTAGCAGAGGAAACAATCATTTCTCTTTCCTTGTCTATATTTAAGTGCATTTCCTTTTGATGAGCTAGCAATAGGTTTTTAGTACTGAAAGACTCTTTACAAGTGTTACACTCATTGCGTCTGTGACTGTCTATGTGCCTCAAGAGATTGCGTCTCTTTTCGAAAGACCTCTGACACAAGGAGCAACTGAAGGAGGTGTGAGTCTTAACATGTTCTTGCAGCATTTCCTTACAGTCAAACACAGCAGAACATTTGGTGCACTGATTGTCACGACCATGAAACCTAACGATGTGAGCATTTAAATGAATCTTCTTTGTGAACTTTTTATTACAGGAGGAGCAGTTATAAGTCTTACCCTCTATTGTTATGTTGTGCTTCTTCTTGCAATGGACATACAATGCTTTGAATGAACTAAAAGAACTACCACATTCGCAACATTTGTGTCTTGAATGTCCATTGACATGACTATCGTGGTTACTTTTCAATCTGAATCTCTTGGAGCAGAACTTGCACTGATAGCCTGAACTTACCTCTGGATTCGGATCAGTTTTTGCTACTACATCTTTTCTAATGATTTCATTCGATTTCTCACCCTTGTCATTCACTTCATTACTAAAACTTGATACAAATTGACAGCTTACAGAATTAGCTTTAGAATGTAGCGAATCATGAGCTGCACTGTCATCTGATAGCTTCATCTGTTCTGATTGTAAATTAATTTCATTCTCATCAACTGTAACAGAAAAAGGCAATTTTTCTTTTGTCAATGGATTATCCAAATTCAAACCATGGTTAGTTTGATCTAATTCAACACCATTACAACAAACATTTTCCCCTAACTGAGAAGACTCTTGCCTTGTGACTTCATCAACATAACTACTTTCTATATTGTTACCTCTAGATGCAGATATAGATAAGTCATATACTACATTAGTTTCATTTAAGATAAGATGTTGTTGAGAATAATAATCTATCTTCTTAGAGAATTCTGTATGGCACATATCTGTACCATACTCGCACAATGGGTAGCTAGAGTTGTTTTGAGGATAAGTACTTTTACAGTCAATGTTGAACTGATCAAAATGATCCATTTTAAGCTGATTTCCCATCTGGTTTGCTAAATTCTTTTCCTTCATTTCAGAAGAAATTGTTAAATCGGTTGGCTCATCTATATTATAATTTATTGAGGCTTCATTCTCATCAAAAGATGCATCTCTAGTCTGAGAGGAGAATTCTAAATTTTGAGTATCGACATTCTTACTAGGGATACAATCTGGTTGACTGAGTCCCAACAAATGGAGTGACCTGTCCAATAGATTCGTTGTCATTGTTTTATCTTGATCAGAATATAGTTTGGAATAATGAGAATTGAGGATATCACCAGAATCAGTCAAGTGATGCCTTTCATCAATGGTATCTACTGACAACACATCAACAACATCACTCTCTAAGATACTTCTGTGTTGCATTAAATGCAGTTGTTGCTGTTCTTTCAACCGACTTAACGATTTCTCTAAATTGAGAGTTGCTTCTCGCAAATCTTCAGGCATTTTACTCTTGTCTTCTTCTGACCAAACATAAGATGGGAACATTTCAACTGAATCATAATTTCTAACCGAATTTTCATCACTGCATCTTTCTGTAGCAAATATTTCTTGTGGCTCACATTTATTCCCAGATTCTCGCTGCTTCTCAACAGATTTTGATTCGTTTGTAACGATCACTGAAGCATTTGAGATCTGTGGAATTCCTGTCTGTTTTGGTGGGATTGACTTTTTTGCTTGTGGTAATTGTAGCGACTTCTGTGTGCCCTCATCCTTGAAATGTAGAACTGTATTTTCATGCTGGTCTCGGTCCTTTGTGACTCCAGACTTATCAATCGGTCTTGGAAATTTTTGTGGTATCCTCTGAATCGATTCACTGCCTCTGAGTGATACCTACAAAATGAAATTATTGATTATAGACTGAAAACAAGAAACATAAAATTCAAAAGCAGTATATAACTAGAAATGAACAATACCTTTGTTTGTTGATGTATCTCCCTAACAAAGGACAGACCTTTAGTTTCTTCTCGTGATATTTTTTCAGTTTCATCATGTGTTTGCGAAATTTGCTCTCTAATCTCTGAGACTTGACAAGGTGAAGACGGTGAGCTGCGCAGTACTTTGAGAGTTTCTTCTGCCTCTTCTCGAACAGTTCCAGAGAGGCTGGGTTGCTTGCATGAGAACTCAGTATCATCAACTTCTTTTTTAGTCTCAATGCTTTTTCTTGCTGCAGTTGAGCAATACTTTGATGCTTTTTGAAAAGATTGAGAAAATTTTCTCTTTTTCTGAAGTGGTATTTGTAATGACTTCCTGCTTGACTTTCTCTTAGACGCATTTTGGTGATATGTTCCACAATTTTCTTTAATTTTGAACTGTGATAACTAAACAAATAAATAAGCATTAGCTAAATATTTCAGTTATCATTCACTGCAGATAGCTAGACTAGTATTATAATAGAAATAAAAATAATAGCTAACGGTAAATTATTATTTACCTTTGTTTCCTGGCCACACCATTCATCATATCCACTGTTTGAACCGAGTAATGACGTAAATCTTCGTCTTTTTTGAAGTAGTGCGCCCTTCTTTTTCGACTGTGCCTGTAAATATTAAAATGTTATGGCTAATTTGAAGAAATAAAGATCATTTGATGTTATAATTGAATACTGTATTTTTTAAAGACTATTCAGCTTTTTCACATTGAGAATAGCTAAATCAAATTTTTTAAATTTATTTGAAGATGAGAGAGGTATAGTTAAGTGATGGAAAATTCCAATAGCTATGTTCTATTGATGTGACAATGATAGTGAGATAATATATTTTTTAAATTGATCCACTAGCTATTGCTCATATTTGCATGCAGAATTGACCACCATTTAGAAAAGTTTATGCACATTCTATTTTAATTATAGCTAGTGTCGAGGTAGGCGTCTTTACGCATTTTACCACGAATCGCGGTAGCAAGGGCTGTTCAACACTTTTGTCGTTGACCTGAAGGAAACTTGGATCCCATAACAGGACGATTACTGGAAAATGGACCAATGAGACTTGCTGACGATGTGGTCATAGCCAAGAGACAAGGACTCACATTGTTGAAGAATGCCCTTCTTATCATAGGACTAGGGACTCTACTCTGGATGGATTTCTAACGGATCTCCACAGAAATACCAGAACTTACAGCTTCTCGTATCTTTCTACCTTTCTTGAAAGAATTGGGAGGCTGGAGGATTTCAACGACCAGAATCTAGATCAGTTCAATTGGGATTCAGTACATATGGGTCCACCTGCAGCCTGAGTGCTCACCCGCCTTCACAACGGCGAACGGGAATCCTCTCATTAATAATAATAATAGCATAGATAAAAGTTAGCCATACAAACCAAAATGTTTGTGTATTACCGTACTGGTAAGGGGCAGATACTGTACGATAATATTTTTAGTTCAACTGGTGATAAAATGATTATTAGACATTTCTGTATGTAGATGAATATTCTAGAGCAGTGGTTCTTAACCTGAGTTCGATCAAGTACCAGGGGTTTGGCAGTTTGGCTAAATTGATTGTTTGTTTATGTGCAAAATAATTAAAGTTAATTTTGGTCATATTGATTTAGTGTGCAAATGATGCATGGCACATTTTGTGCACTAATAACGCTTTTATTTTGAAGGGGGAAAACACATTTTAGTTTTGCAATTACAAGGAATCAATGAATGCATATGGAGCTTGTGGGGTTCGGTACTTCCAAAAAGGTTAAGAACCACTGTCTTAGAAGTAGGGCATCTTTAATCAATACATCATGAGTCTTTTACGCACTATGTAAAATATCTAATTATTTACCAATATTATCGATATGCTCCTATACTTAACATTGTTTCTAAAGGTTCAAAAGCAGCTCTTTACAATGGCATAATCCAAATTAAGATTGATCCATAAGTTTTTGAGTTAATAGTGGTGCAAAAAGATACATAAATTACTGATGCGTAAGGATGTGATAAATCGGGCGTCCTTACGCACCACCTATAATATGATTAATATATATGAATTACATCAATATACAAAATATGCTGATGCAACATTCTTCCTAAGGATTCAAAATTAGATCAATCCACTAGTTTCAGAGTTAGTAGTGGTGCAAAAAAAAAAAACGAATATAAAAAATTCTTGTCTATAATGTGAATCTGGCTTCACAGAATTAATCTTCAACTATTTTCTGATGTTTGTGCAAAATTAAAAGTATATTGTTCTATATCTTTTTTCATAATAGTAAATTATGCGCGATTTATATTTTCATGTGCCGCAATATTGAAGTTATTATTTAAATAGGTGTTACTTGTTCAAACACGACGCTATTTCTAAGTGCAGTACAAGTGAACTTTTAACATTGTTTCTAAGAGTTTAGAAGCTTTTCTTTATGATGGCATAATCCAAATTTGAATTAATCTTTTCATTTCCAAGTTAAAAGGGGTGCATAAAGACAGCGCAAATTTCTGATGCATAAGGACGCCCACCTCGACGCTACTAAATATATTCAGGGAAGTATTTTTATAAATAAAAATGGGTAGCTTTGAAACAGTAGTGTAGAACAGTCTCAGATATTTTGGAAGCTGAGTAATCACTATTTAAAGTTTGATATTATATACAGTTAAATATGATAATCACTATTATTAACTATTCAGTAGCTATAGTCTAGGACTTGAGATCAATTACCTGCCCTTTTTCAAATGAAAATCTGCCTTGCGAGAGTGAAGTACTTTCCGGTGATCGTGAAATGACTTCCTCTTGCTGTGGAAGCAAAATTGGGCAGGGTCTTTGATGTTTTGGTACTCTGTTGAGAAAGTCATGACTGCAGGCAAGTTCACTGTTGCATTCACTATTTGTTGGAATATTACTGTGTCCCAAGTTTAGTTTTTGAGACGTAACCCCAATTGATTCCTTTTGCCTTTGGGCTAGAAGAGTTGATTCTACTAATTTCAAAGCAACTTCTTTCTCAGGAGGTGGCAAATTTTGCAATGAAGATGCAAGAGATTCCAACTGTAAAAATAAATAAGAAATTTATAATATGAATTACTGGTTGGGATTAAATATAACCCAGCCTATTAGAATAGAATCAATTTGTTGATAAGTAATTATTTATCTTAAAAAAGAATTTGAATTACAATTTAAAATTTGACAACCAAGTTTTAAAATTAAGAAATTTAAATATGAAAGGATCTGAACTTACCTGATTCTTAATTTTAGATATAGATGACATATTCTACATCGTGGATATAGTTATTATAAATTTCATAATGAAAATTATATTTAAACAAAGTTTCTGTAAAGAAAAGATTTTAGATCTTGAAAAAAAGAAGTCAAGATGAAGAACCAATTAATTTTTAATTAATTTAAACATTTTATCAATATCTGCAAACTGGGAAAAAATTATAATCTTCACAAAATCTCTTTTCTATTAGATCTACAAAAATAATGGTAATACTATAATATAAAAATAAATAGCTGACTAATGCACAAAATTGGTGATATTTATTATTTACACAAAATTCTGAGCACAAAAGCTAACTAATTAATCCCATATGTCAGAACTCTTGAAAATATCAACACCAATTCAGGCAAACTCCTTCTGGTGCCCAATCATCTATCATTGGGTTACATGATTCATCATAAAACATTTTGGAGCTTTTCATGCATAACTATAAGGTTGCAATACTAGAATCACATCACAGGGACCATTCTGGAAAAGGTGAATTTTATAGACAAATTGCTACTGATATTCAAGTTTCTGTCCTATAATAAAGGAGAAGTATTACTTCATCTATGGAATGGGTAAGAGTATGTCAAATATTTGGAACATAGCATCTCCATTCTCACATCAGAGGTTCCATTTCAGCCTCTTCCTGAGAAGAGGAAGCTCAAATTTCAGGTCTCATAACAATAGCAATAATATATTCTCAAATCATAATGTAGGTCTATGCCCAATACAATTAACCACTGCTTATTTTTTTTTTCATAATGATAATTGATATGTTAATGTATTTATGACGGTAGCCAGTAAATTACTCAATAAGCAATTGCTTGAAAGACAATTGCTCGAATGAACAATCGTTCAGATAATATAAAACAAATAAAATGGTTAATATTAATTACTAATTAGAAACAAGGACGGTTAGGTGCATCTAATCGAAAAGATTTCACTTCATGATTTTCTGACTGTCGACAATTTATCTCATCAACAATTGCTGAAATATTCAAATTACGAATAATCAATTGCTTAACACGTTGCGTGCGGGAGTCAAAACTAGGTTTCCACTACCTTTGGGGAGTTTAAAAGTTCCACCATATCTGTACTAGTAACGCAATTGAGCTGATATTTCACGTGGTTCATATTCATGGTTAGTACTACCGATTGCAGAAATAAAATAGAGTATTCAACGGTGGGCATTTCGCAATGTAAAGCTCCTTGCTCTACTGCACTGTGGAGTGCCCACCTGTGGTCACTGCTTGACATTACAAAACGGCACGTTTTAGGACTAGTTTTTTTCAATTATTCAAGGTTGTAAATAAATATTTATTGTTTCTCGGTGATAAGAATGAAAATATAATCATGAAAATGTTAATATATGGCAGCTGTTAAATCTTATCTATTACTCGCATTCTCATACGGACGTGTCTTCCTTACCATTTCGCTTTATTATGGTTTATAAAGAAATTTTAATAATCCTAATGAATTTTAATTTTCATGCAATGTTCTGAATGATACTAGTTAAGAATAATGCATTTAGAAAAGTGCAGGGAAATATGTTAGATGGATTCACAAAATGAGTGAGCCAAAAAGTTACAAACTCTAATCAGAAAGTTATGACCTGCCTGGCATGGGCACCCATACTATTATATGCCGTATTTCAATTTGGAGCATAAATTAGAAATCAATTAATTCAAAATTTTAACTATTAAACGAAAGTTATTCATTGAAGGAATGCATTTGATTTATAATTGGTAGCTGCACATATAAATGAAAGGTTTTACAGACATGAAATTACATTTCTCATATTTTTTGCTTTATATGGTCTATTAAATGTTTAAAATATGATCAGTTGCTTAGAGAATTGATCTCCTATAATAAAGTAATTATAAATATAGTTCTATTGTTTTATTCCAAAAAATTATTTTAATTTTCTCAATTTACATGCAAATTATTATAGGTAGTGCCATATTTATTGAGTGGCCAAATTTCCTGATTAATGATCATGATTACTTGTAAGCTCAATACATATTAAAAAATAAAAGTAAAAAATATATAATTTTCCCGTTTATAT
The DNA here is from genome assembly GCA_947561585.1 of Caprella mutica. Classification (NCBI taxonomy): domain Eukaryota; kingdom Metazoa; phylum Arthropoda; class Malacostraca; order Amphipoda; family Caprellidae; genus Caprella; species Caprella mutica. Next base: position 424,251 of record CANNZV010000436.1, read on the forward strand.
GATGTTTTTTTTAAGAAAATCAATTTTTTTTAATGACTGGCAGTGACCCACCGGTGGGTTACCCAGCACGCAAAGTGTTAATGTATAAGAAGAGTCAACTAGATAATGGCAACCAAAAAGAGAAAAATTAAAAAGTGGTACGATTATCAGTGGTTATACTAAATGTGTCGGGAAAAACCGCTCCCTCCTGTTATCTGCAGGTCCCATAGTTGTTAAAACCTAACAACCCTAACTTAGTCCCAAGAATATCTCGTCAGATTCCACTGAAAGCTATTGACTGACAAAAAAAAAAACTAAAATTGTAGTACCCAAAATTGCTGCAGTATTTCTGTTCTACAAAAATAAGAAAACCAGGAAGATTAAAATTTAAAAAACATTTTACGATTGATAGAAAATAGCGATTAAAAATATGAAATACAGTTATTATATATTACTAATTAGAAACCAGGATGGTTAGGTGCAGTTAATTGAAATTATTCAATTTGGTGATTAACTGACTCTTAATTTGAACACTGTGAGCAATTTCATCATTCAAGCAATTGGTCATTCGAGCAATTGTTCATTCGGTCAATTGTTCATTCGAGCAATTGTTTTTTGAGCAATTGTTTTCAAGCAATTTACCTAGAACCATTTATGATAACAATAATAATGTTAATGAAATATACCAACTCACTGGAGGAGTTGGAAATATTTAATTATTAGTATCCATTATGGACAGGCAGGAGTCGAAGGACAGCGATGACTGAATGTCTAAATATGGATCTTCTTCCCTTTTTCATCCCTGCCTGGAATTAGCAACACCTGACACCTCCTGGGTCCAGCATCTATTCACACGTTGGAGGTCCACCAGCATTATGTTACTTAGCACAAATTGAACAGACATCTATAGACGTCATATTTTTACCAGCATAAAATGAGCCAGACGTGCCATGGCGTCCTGTTCCAATGTTATTATGAGAGAGTTTTTTGTAGGTGTGTATGTTGTGCACTGCCTCAGCCCACTCAGTGAGCATTTTGTTCAGCTTTCAGTAGCAAATAACCATATCTTCATGGAAAAACCAAAAGTACCTGTATTGAAGGTGTCATCAATTGTAGCTACAAGATGATGATGACGTCTATAGACGTCATGGACCGCCAACATGTTAAGACTGTCCTCTGGGGTCTGGCCATCACACTGTTTTTGTTCACACAAAACTCTCCCTCAGGACCCAGGTTTCATAGTTTGCAGTAAAGTTGATGAGAAAATTGACCTAGGTTGCCACATTTAACCCACTTTAAATTAGATATATGGTTTCTTACTGAAGAATTTATGGTTGAAAACATTATATTTTATGTCTGATGACCATTCTGCAGAATATGAGAGATATTTGTGATATTCTCTACGAACAATTTTGAATTTATTCCTATGTTTACATTAATTTTGCAACAAACGCTTGACGCTTCTGAATTAGTTGCTATATTCCTAATAATTTTACTGTTAACAGAATAAGAATCTCTTTGAACACTTTACCAGTTTCTGCAGACTGGCCTGATGCATCCTTTATGGCTAGTTTATTTAGTGACTTAACAGTTAATTACAATTTCTCAATATATTTCACCCCTCAAAAGTGGCCAATATCTATATATTAGCGACTTAGTATATGCTTTGAATATGGCATAGTGCCCCCACCAAGTAAAATAGTATGGCTCATGAACTCTCCATTTCTCTCTCCAAAAGAAACCAAATTCCTCTACAAAATGATCAATTTATCATAAATTCTCTCCAAAATAGCATTGTACAATTTAATATCTCACACCATTTGCAATTGAAGGGCTCAAAATAACTGTCACAAACTCGTCATTAAAATGGCGAGTTTGAACATGCCCAGTCTGCAGAAACTGGTAAAGTGTTTGTAGAGATCTCTTATTCTGTTCATAGCAAAATTAATGAAAATAAAGGGATTAATCAGAAGTGTTTGCCCAATCTGAAAAGAAGTTCTCCTCAGACATAGAATTTTGTATAGAAATTGTGATTTGGGCACAGCAAATAACATGGGAACATAGGAATTAAATAGGACTTGGGCGCAGGATTAATCCACACCAAGTAAAATAGTATGACTCATAAACTCTCCATTTGTCTCTCCAGCTCTACAAGAAATTACCAAAATTTCTCTCCAAAATTATCAAATTATCATAAATTCTCTCCAATATAACATTGTAGCATATGAGAAAATTAGATATTTCTCGCCATTTGCAATTGAATGGCTCAAAATAACTGTCACCCACACTGGAATCTTTGGCAAAAATTCCCCTAACTCACGTTGTAGACGTGGAGATGTGAGAGTATTCTAATTGAAAACTTCGCTATAATTTAACCCTATGTTTGTATCTTTACAGAATCACTATTAAATGTTTAAGTTATTAATATGAATGATTTGAACGTTAACTAATTAAAAGGTCTCCTAATACTCCTCCCTGCTTCTGTCTCCCTCTCCATTCTGAGTGAGTTTGTATATAATAATAATGTGTAAATATATGTGTATTAATATTCTCTATATAGGTATAAATAAAACTCTTTTTAACATGTAATATTTTAATAAATATATGATTTACAATAATTGAATGAAACTATGAAATATGAACAATGTGAAATATTAAATATATGAAATGTAATTAGTTATATGATTGTAATAGATTACTAATATTGATCTTTTTTTACAGAGGGTACCTGTTTCCCTCGCACCACTCATTCTCGTACTCATACTCGCAATGTATCTCAATATCATCATAAACCTTGTACCATATCTTCACCTCTTGTATACCTCCATCCATAACGTGCAATACAACTTACCTGAAGTCCATCTCCTTATTCCTCCTGACCATACCTGAAAGAAAGAGAACAATCAGCTTATGAATAGGAACAATCACAGTTATTAATGTGCATAGCCTGACCCGACTATTACAACGTGCGGCTGGAGAGGTCAAAATACCTATTATTATTTCATGCCGTGCGCAAAGCCCCAATTATGCTTTCATATATTGAATGCGTGCGCTCTGATATGATATCATTCATCAAAGACAGGCAATTTTTGAATAACTTAAATACTCCAGGCGTGCGCTTATACCTTTGTAGGTAACCTATTTTGTAAACAATATGTTTCACGTGACCACAACTTACAATCCAAATCTTATATTTATTTTGTTGCATTGTGCATCTCTATGTACAGTATCCACAACTTACAATCCAAATCTTATATTTATTTTGTTGCATTGTGCGTCTCTATGTACAGTATATACTACATAGGATAGAAAATAGCAGTGACAATTAGAAGACGTTTAGTGAACATGACGTCATCACAACATACCTTTGTAACTTATTTTGTGAACACTTGCCAAATAATTTAGTGAGAGCGTATCAGCCAATCAGAGAGAGGCATACAGTGATGTCATAACTGTCATATTAATACAAACATACATAAAAGATAATGTGTATATGTACTAACTGTCATCTACCAATAATTATAAGGAGAACTAAAGAATATATCTTCCTATATTCTATGATCTATATTGATTTAATATTTTCTCAGCCAATACGTTACATTAGAATGATTAGATGCGGTCATGTCAAACTATACGTAAATTTAAACATTGTTTTGATTCTCTAGCACTATTTGGATTAATTATTCTTTGTTATTTTTATTATGAACATTTTTTTTTTTATTATGAGTTTAGGACATTGGACATTAAATGCGGTCACTTCAAACTATACGCAAATTTATACATCCATTTTTATTCATTATTAAAACTAGGTAGCTTGGCGTTTCACTCCTTAGGAATTGTTATGGAATGTTTAAATTGGTCTCCAATTTAAACTTTCCATAACTAAACGTAAATTTATAGGTACATCAATTTTTATTCATTATTCAAACTAGGTAACTTGGCATTTCACTCCTTAGGAATTGTTATGGAATGTTTAAATTGGTCTCCAATTTAAACTTTCCATAACTAAACGTAAATTTATAGGTACATCAATTTTTATTCATTATTCAAACTAGGTAACTTGGCATTTCGCTCTTTAGGAATTGTTATGGAATGTTTAAATTGGTCTTGAAAGAAAGAGTGAAATATCTTGGAGTGAATATCAGTAATGGGAAAGATTGTTTCAAAATTCACAAAGATACTAAATTGGGGGAGAGCAGAAGATTGTCAAACCTATCATATTCAGTAATGCAGAAGATCTGCAACAAAGTCTTGGTTGGGAAAACATATTGGTAAAGTGTTGCTTTACCTTCCTTACTGTTTGGTATACCTGTTGTAGTGTGGAACAAGACGGAGCTAAAACAGCTACAAAGAGAAGAAAATAAGGTGTGGAGATTTGTTTTGGGGGGGCCGGGACATGTGGCCATTGCTGCACTGCAGGGGGACATAGGCGATATGATTAGCAGGGACATGAAAGCTAAGCTCAAATATTTACAATCTGTACTGAGGGGGGAAATGGGAGATCTAACTAGAATGGTATTCCTGGATATGTATGAAAAAGGGATAGATAATTTAGCCAAGACTATAAAGAAGTATTTAAATGATTTAGGAATGAATGAATGAGACAGTTGGAAGCAATATCAGCGATTGAATTGGAAAAAAAGATAGAGGAGATAGATATGAGTAATTGGAGGGGGAAATGATGGGGCTGACCACTTTAACATGCTATAGACAGTACAAGATAGAAAAAGTACAAGAACCTTTTTATGACAACACATGGGAATCTACTTTGTTGTTTAGAGCACGTAGTGATAGTCTCAGTCTTGGGTGGAGGGGTAGATATCTTGGAGAGAACTGCTGATGTAAATCTTGTCAAGATGGTGTAGAAGAGACACTTGAGCACTTTCTGATAGATTGCAGTGGGTATGAGGACTTGAGAAGACAGTTTAACATGCAGGATAAAACCTTACCACAGATTCTGCTCTTCAATGAAGCTTGCAATGCTGATTTGAGTAAAGCATTCCTCGGAGCTCTCTGGCGAATGAGGCTGTCTAGAATGAGGGAAACAGTTGACTGATAATATTTGCTTCTTGCTTCACTTCTGTGATCACATGGAGAAACACTAAATATATTTTATTTATTGACTAGTTAGTTATGTGATTACTTATAAAGTCATAGGGTGTTTGTTGTGTGGTTCTGTCTATTGAAAGACTCTGATCCTATTTTCTATGAGAGTAGAGCATAGAGATTTGGTTGTATATCATTTGTTTAGACTGTGTGTGTATTGTCAGGGTTTTTATTGAATGATTTGTTTTATGTGTGAAAGTTTTCTGATCCTATGCTCTATGAGAGTAGAGCATAGAGATTCAGTTGTATATTGTTTGTTTAGACTATGTGTGTGTGTTTATTGTTAGGGTTTTTATTGAATGATTTGTTTTATGTGTGACAGTTTTCTGATCCTATGCTCTATGAGAGTAGAGCATAGAGATTCAGTTGTATATTGTTTGTTTAGATTAATTTATTGGGTGTGGAGTGTTAGGTATGTGATCAGTGTTTTTTGAGATGTGCGAGTGTTTTCTTTTTTTATTACCCCTTTATTGAAGGAAAAATCTAGAATAAAAATATACATATATAGCTATATATACATTGCATTAGCACTGATATATGTTCAAAGGCCTTCTCGCATAGTCTCATTTGGAGCAAAATTTTTACTTTTATTGACCATAAATTTTCTTTTTAATTGATATAAATGTGTAAGCCACCAAGATGTGGAAGAGGGAGGAACATTGTTTCCTTTCTCTTCAAAATTATATTGGAGCATTATGATGAGGGTGTTGGACTTGAGCGAGTATGAGTGCCGTAGCACATGGCCCTACTCAGCTTTACAAAATACTGTCTCCATTTTAAACATTATATAACTATTCCTAAGGATAGGAATGCCAAGCTACCTAGTTTGAATAATGAATAAAAAAAATTGATGTACCTATAAATTTACGTATAGTAAATATAGTACCACATCTAATGCCCAATGCTCTAGAGAATCAAAATGTTTAAATTAACGTATAGTATGTTGTGGTTCTGATTTCTGAACCCACCTGCATCACTGGAGAGGGGAGGGGGTTCAGTGGCGTGCGCCGTGCACCTCACTTTCAAGGTGCCATGCGGTAAAATAGTCCTCCCGAGCGCAAGTTGCAACCTGCCAAAGATTCCAGTGTGGACTGTCACAAGCTCGCCATTAAAATGGCGAGTTTGGACATGCTTTATTACTTGGAATCCACAAATCCTGCTCTACTTTTCAGACTAGGTGTTTGCAGCTAAATTAATGTAAATGTAGGAATTAATACAAAATTGTTCGTAGAGAATATCCTAAATATCTCACATATGGCATATTCATCACATCATCACATGCCAGTCTGTATTTCAAGGTAAATTCCACCGACATGTCAGTGGAATTTTTCCCTCTTTGAAAATAATATTCTGGCAAAGTCGGTGGATTTTTAGCTATTTATTCCATGTTAGTAATGTTACCATTAATTTTTGGTGGATAAATTGGGAAAATGTTGGTGGATCAGCAAAATTATTGGAAATTAAATTGTTGGTGGATTTTATCAGCCTTTTGAAAAAGTCAGTGGAATTTTGTGCACCAAATACAGACTGTCACTGGATCAAATGCTTTCATTGTTTTGAAGAGTGCCAAGTGGTTCTGCAGTTTGGCCTAGTTTAAAAGTAAGTACCTAGTTGCCGATTAATTGTCTACTTAAAATTTGTGAGAATAAGTATCATTCACATATGTAGACGACTAATGAGCATTTTAATTAGATTTAAAATTAAAATTGGTGACTCATAATCATAAACGGCGGAACCGCACATCTTTGTTGAAATGTAAACAAAGCCGCCATTTTCTTTTGATATGGCGCGCGCCGCAATGTATAATTGTATATGAGTTTTCTGTGGAAGATTTCTATCTTTATTTATGAATGATGTGAAAAAAGGAATAACTGTGAAAGAAAGTATGCCTCTCTCAGGCTCTCTGTGATTGGCTGGTATCAGTTGTATGCCTCTCTCTGATTGGCTGATACACTCTCAATTATATATTAAGGTATGTTTACTTTTGATAATTAGGTAGATATATTGACGACTGTCGACTTTCAAAATTGGAATTAAATTTTGACGACTGGCGAGTGCATTACTAAGTTTTGTTGATTTATTTTTGAAAAAAAGATATATTGGCGACTCAATGAACATTCTCTGAAACTAGGCAGTTTGGCTGTTTTGTGAGAATGAACCAAAATATCCAGTCTACAAGACTCCAGAGCCAGAATGTATCTCTTCTGGACTTCTGCAGAGATTTAAATTTGAGAGACAGTTGGTCTCTGACTCTCAGTAGCAGATTCAGAATCTCCCCCAGCTAAATTAATGGTAACATAGGAATTAATTCAATATCTCCCGCAGCTAAATTAATGGTAATATAGGAATTAATTCAAGATCTCCCGCAGAGATCTCCAATGTCTAAAATTCAATCAAAAACTCCCATTCCACAGAGCCATGTTACAGAGTATGTCAGTTAAAGCCAATTAATTGGCTTAGATTTCAAAAGGTCTAAACTCAGATATGTCTAATTGGGCATTGGCTTTAAATCTTCAAGCAAATGAGTCAAATTGGCTTGGCTCAGAATTATTGTGAAAATTTGGCTCATAAATTGGCTTACAAATTTCCAGCCTCTAAAACCCAGACTGCAGGAAATGGTAGAGTACTAGAGTGTTCTCCAAGAAATCTTATATTTTGGCTTCTGTTCTCAGTAAAATACATGTAAATATAGGAGGAAATTGAGGATTGTTTGCACAGAATGTCCCATGTTCGGCAGACTGGTCTAAAACATGGCCACAGAGAGTCTTGGATTAATGTTCCATAAGGGCGATATGGCATATTGAAAATTCTGCAGACTGGCAACATGTAGGGTCACCGTGTCACGCAGGTAAATTGCGGCCCACTCACAGTGACTCACTAACTGCAGCCTCTAACAACTGAAACATCATAGCTTCAAAACACTCGTCAAAACTTAAATTAATAAGTTGTAGCATGCACTGTGCTTCTTTTGATTGCTATGCAACATTTTAATGTAATTTTGATTCAGAATATTCTAGAGACTCTCTTGAGATGGCCGCAATTAAAACTTAAAGGGCCGCAAATTTCCAGTCTGTATTTCATGGTAAATTCCACAGACATGTTGGTGGGATTTTTCTCCATTGAAAATAATATTCTGGCAAAGTCGGTCCATTTTTATCTATTAATTCCTATGTTATCATTAATTTTTGGTGGAAAAATGGGTAAAATGTTGGTGGATTAGCCAAATTACTGGAAATTCATGGTGGATTTTTTCAGCATTTTCAAAAAGCAGTGGAATTTTCAATTTTGTGTACCAAATACAGACTGGTCCGCAATTTACTAGCGTGACCCTATAAGAGTATGTCAGTTAAAGGCATAAAGCCAATTATTAATTGGCTTAGATTTGAAATGGTCAAATCTCAGATATGCCAGTCTGTATTTTATAATTTGTGGTAAATTCCCCAAGTAATAAAGCATGTCCAAACTCGCCATTTTAATGGCGAGTTTGTGACAGTTATTTTGAGCCCTTCAATTGCAAATGGCGAGTTTTATCTCTTTTTCTCCTATGCTACAATGTTATTTTTGAGAGAATTAATGATAATTTGATCATTTTTGAGAGAATTTGTTGAATTTTGGAGAGAGCTGGAGAGACAAATGGTGAGTTTATGAGACATACTATTCAACTTGTTAAATTCCACCAACATGTCGGTGGTATTTTTCTCCATTGAAAATAATATTCTGGTAAAGTTGGTGGATTTTCAGCTATTTACTCCTATGTGTATGTTACCATTAATTTTCAGTGGAAAAAGGGGTAAAATGCCAAGTAATAAAGCATGTCCAAACTTGCCATTTTAATGGCAAGTTTGTGACAGTTATTTTGAGCCCTTCAATTGCAAATGGCGAGTTTTATCTATTTTTCTCCCATGCTACAATGTTATTTTGGAGAGAATTTATGAAAATTTGATCATTTTGGGAGAGAATTTGTTGAATTTTGGAGAGAGCTGTAGAGACAAATGGTAAGTTTATGAGACATACTATTTTACTTGGGTAAAATGTTGGTGGATCAGCCAAATTACTGGATATTTATGGTGGATTTTTTCAGCTTTTTCAAAAAGTCAGTGGAATTTTGTGCACCAAATACAGACTGGCAGACCAGTCTGAAAAGTACAGCAGGATTTGTGGATTAATCCTGCGCCCAAGTCTTATTTGATTCCTATCTTCCCTGGCTTCCAAAGTTCCAATGTTATTTGCTGCGCCTAAATTCTAATTTCTGTAAAAATCCTGAGTCTGAGGAGACCTTCTTTTCAGACTGGCTGGCAGATATGTCTAATGACTAATTGGCTTTAAATTTTGAATTAATTCATATGTTCACAGTTCCCATGTTAATTTTGGCTTGAAATCTTCAAAATATGAGCCAACTTGGCTTGGCTTATGAAAAATTTGTTAATTGAAAAATTTGTTAATTTTGGATAGAATTTGTTGAATTTTGGAGAGAGCTGGAGAGAAAAATGGCGAGTTTATGAGACATACTATTTTACTTGGAACACTGAACTGAAACAAGAATGTACCTAGGACCCTAGGTTAGTAAGGTTACTACCTAGGTAGGTATTATTAAATATTTTGGGTACCTAATTAAAAACCTTCTTATATTCGTAATTGGTGACTCAGAGGGGTCACCTATAGCAGTAGCACTAGTTAGGTTAACCAAAATGGTAATTTCAGTTTGCCTGGATACATCTATCAATTAAATTGGATATATTCTAATATTCTTTGTTCTTCTTTTTCAGGTTAGGAGGTTGTTGAATTCCTCCTTAAAGCCGATGGGAAGCTGTGCAGCTATCAGTGAAGCCTGGAAACTTCTGTTATATTCTAATATTCTAGGGATAACACAGAAATTTGGCTCTAAAATGGCGTGACCTTTTCTCTAAACTACGGATGTCCCTTATTTTGTGGTTTATTTTGAGTAAGGTACTGCATTAATTCATATGTAGCTCTCGGTTCCCGGAAGTCAGTCAGGTGTTTTTTGAATAGTGCCATTTTCATCGGCTTCCTCTTCATCTGCGCCATTCATCCTCTTCATCTGCGCAACTCATCCTCTTCAATTATTTCTTCCTTCGATCACTCTTCTCCTCCTCTACATTTTCATCAGAACCTCGCTCCTTGCTCTCCTCTGCTCGCCTCCAAACAAGAACTCCCCCAACACAGTCCGCCTCTCCTCCACTCTCGGTCTCTGCAACTCCACAGCCCTCCTCCTCTTGCCCTCCAGCTCATCACAATCCAACACAAAGTGTAGCAAATCATCCACTCCTCTCTCTCCCCATATCAAGCATCTCTCCTCCTCCCTCTCTCTCCTCCTGTCTCCCAGCCACAAGCAGTTTGTTCTTGCCCGGAACCATATCCTGTCTCTCTCTCTCCTCCCTCATTTCGGTCTTATATTCTCTGTATAGCCACAGTGTACTCCTCTCAAACAACTCTTCCTTCCACTCCCTCTCAACTCTCTCCGCTATTCTCCTCTTTACCTCCTGTCCGCTTATAATCTCCAGCTCATCTCCCAACAAACATATGATTGTCGATTCGATGCCGTTTGCTGTCGAATTCGTAGCGCTAACGGTGGGTATCGACTTAGCAACCATTTCGACTCATAGTAGATATCAGAATGTCTGTTTCTAAATGATATCTGAATTTATACTTCAACCAGAAGTGCAAAAAAGATACGTAGTTATAAAAAATCGTTTCAAATTTAGAAATTCATTTTCTTTATCTTCCTGTTTTATAATACGTATAGAAATGTAAGAATAATTTATATTCAATTGGATTGTACCTTTCTATATAACGTACGTTGTGCTCCCTTTAAAGTTTAAACTATACTAAATAATTAATCCACCTATAGGGGACTACGGCAGTTGTAAAGGTACGATCGGACATAGGCAAGCTAGTGCGATTGTACACTGGATTAAAGTAAAGTAAGCGATACTGGAACATCGGTTGTTGAATATATTGTTCCTCCAGTACCGTAAAATAAAATTGATAACCAATAAAAAGATTTTTCGATGGCCAGTGCATTTATTATTATGAATCTATTCTAAACTGCTTATAATAAGCCCCGAGGGGTTCCTGAAGCTGTCTTTGGTGAATAGAAGAGAAGTGGGGTGGCGTCCCTTGTGAACCAAAACTGTTGTAATTTGGATTATGTATTGTCTATTTTATGTTTACCATGTGTATAGTGTTTTTAACTCTCCATGCAGTTTTAGAGGATAGCGCTAGGGTTACGCTCCACAATTACGTACGAGGTCTTAGATTTTGTGTTAAGTAGGCTCGTAGACTTCATTTACTATTACTTCTTCATTTCCCTCTTCCATCCTTGAGTGCAGCCACCGGTGCTTGTGACCATTTTTTTCACATCCTCGGGGTAAGTGACAGCATTCACGGAGTAGCTTTTCAGCATCCATGAGCGTTGTGACTTTGTCCATGGAGCCACTTTCCTTTCTGACTGCTTCTTCCAGTCCCTTGTATTTCATTTCCTTTTGACGTCAGCGACATGGCCTTTGGTTCAGAAGCAGACGTTAAACCTCTACTAAACGTATAGGCTATTTAACACGTTCCATTTTAGAGTAAATTCTGTGTTATCGGATGGTTCCACATTTTCGAATATGTAAGAAATAAATATAATCAGGCGCGTATACAAGGGGGGGGCATTTGGGGCAGATGCCCCCCCCTTGAGGTCTGAACTTTTAAAAAATAAATCTACGGATTAATAAAATACATATAGATTAATCCTCCAAATTGAAGAAATGTCAATTATTTGATTATTTTTAATTGCTTTTGACATGCTTGAACACTGTATTCTATCAAAATCGTCATCTTTAAATTGCGAAATTGGAGAAATTAAATTGCTTCAAGTCGTATTATGTTTAAGCCATTTTGTCCATAGAGAGTGGATTTCTATCACCCTATTAATATTAGCATTGTTCTTCAATTTAAAAATGTTTTTGAATTTGAGAAGAAATGCATCGTCCTGTACTCTGTAGTTTGCCAAAACACCTTCTTCTTCAACAGTACGCCCAAAATTCATGCTTCCCAAGATAAATGGAAGGGTGGCTAAATCTTACCACTTGAAAAAGTTCACAAGAGTTCGTGGTCTATTCAATGAAACTGGTTCTAATCACAGGAAAAAAAATGAAAACAATACCAAAAAAACACAAACGGCGATTCAATAGGTGATGAGTTTTTTTAAAGAGAAGTATTTTTCTCATAAAAGCATTTCAGCAGATTTCATCCACACCAAAACCACGTGGTGGAGGATCGTCATACATTCATTTAGTTTCCGTTTTTTCATTTAACTTCAGTTCGACCTTCAACGAAAACCACATAAATAGCGGTTTTGTCAGTGGATTATGCAGCAACCATCCAACATTGCCAATTGAATCGTTTGGACAGACGAGAAGTTAATTTACCTCCATCAAAAACACATCGAAAAAATATCTGGAAAACAAATGATAGGTATGATGCTAAGGTAAAGATCTTTGTTGCAATTATTAATGGAATGGTTCCAATTGTTCAAGAATTCCTTAACGAATATGGCAACTTGTTACCAGTTAATGGTTTTCAAAACTCTGATTGCTCCAGCACATTATTTGGCCCAGCCTGCAACTTCTTCACTTTGGTGGATGCAAGACCAAATTGCACAAATGCAGCTCTAGAATTTAAAGGTCCTCTCCAGGCTCCGGGGAAAAAATGAGTTTATTACATAATATTATAAAACTAAGGTCTACGATCATTAATCCACAAACTGCATATACAATTCGGTTCAGTATATATTTCATTATTTACTTTTAAAGTTTTTTAATACTCTGTGAGCAACAATCGAGCGAATCTCCAACCTGACGCTGAGAAAGAAGATTGTACACTCTTTGTTTTGATTTCAAATTTAGATTTTTAAACCAATAATGCGTTTATGGCCTTCTTTTAAGATATAAATTGTTTCTAAAAGTATATAAACGTTTCTATAATAAGTTTATCAAAATTTAAACCTTTAAACGAATAATAAATAGATTTTTTTAACCAATTAACTAGTTGACAATCAAAACAAATGGTGTACATTCTGTTTCTTAAGACTGAAATTTAGAAAGTCGGACGTAAAGTAGGTTTTGTAGAGTTTGGATTATAAAAATCTTTGAAAGCATATAAAATTAAAAATATGCTATCAAATTTTTTGGGGTTTGCAGGAAAATGTTGAGAAAAATTAGCCTCGTTGAATTTAGCAATAAAAAAATTTGCTTGGAGGGGACCTTTAAGGAAAAGTTTCGAGGTCGAGTGATTAGCAGAAGCACGGAAATAAAATTCCTGGTCAGCACACAGTCCAGATCTCAACTCTTTGAACTTTAAATTCGCATATGGGCTGCTGCACAAACTCGAGTTTATAAGTTTATATATAAAGTGTTATAAGTTATAAGTTTATATTATAAGTTTATATATAAAGTGATGCATCTATGATGGTATTCGACTTATTTTTAAGTGCTTCTAATTCGCAATTAAAAAATTACATTATCTGATGAAACACAGTGTAACAGTATAGTTTTGATTATTTTTGCTGCAGCCAACAGTTGAAGTTTGTGATTAAGTTAATAACTATCAGTCTATTAGACTTGACATACAGCTTATGGACTATACAATACATCCACTGACACCCTGTGTTCCATCAGAAACGACATTTTAAAATTGCGAATTAGAAGCATTTCTAATGCATCAATTGTCATCATAGATACACCACTTTGACGGAAAAGAAAGTATTATCATTAAACATTTTAAAGTCCTATATATATCGCTATATCATAAGTACCAAATCTCCTGTGGCCCTACAGAAGTTGTTGAAAATGACTTTCTCCAGCCTGAAGACAGAACGAAGCAAACTTCGAAGCATTCTTTCAAATTTCTTAGGGGTCTCCGGGTTATATCTTTCAGCGAAACTTTAAACACTTTGTATAAGAGACACAATGGAGTATTCTTTTTCATATATAAACTCATGTTTGTGCAGCAGCCAAGAAGTGAAAATCCAAAGTGTTGTGATATTGATTGTGTGCTGGCCAGGAATTTTCCGTTCTTCTGCTAATAAATCGACCTCTAACCTTTTCAATGAGAAATTATAGACCTGCATATTATGTTCAATGTGGTAGAGCGCCATCTTGCATCCACCATAGTGAGGAACTGGAACTTGGTCGGTATAGGCTTGTTAGCGCCACCGGTTTCACCCTCACCTTCCTCCGATAACCTTCCGCAGAGCCGTCACCCCGCCAGCCGCCTCACACACCTCACCCCTCTCCTACCCTAACACTCCATGCCTCCTCCAGAAATGCACACACCCTCCGAGTGTCCCGCTCCCCAAAGCACATCACTTCCCCCATCGTCCGCACCCCATGACGTTCTCTCACCGCCTCCAGACTCGGACACTCGAGTATAAAGTGCTCCAGAGTCTCCTCTACAGCTCCGCACATACTACACCCCACCACATCTCCCCAGTGCCTCATCCTCCAACCCAGCCTCAACGTATTACGAGGAACGAGATGCAGAATGGTGCAGAATGGGCCAAATAAGGGGTGCTAGTTTGGTATGCGATCTGTGGGGTTAATTTGATCTGATAATGCATTATAATTTTTATTTTAATAATTATGATAATTTTTCTTTTCAAGTAACTGTGATTCAAAACAAACAATATAGACGAGATGATATTGTCACAATGCATTTATAGTAAAAAAAACATGTAGTAATCGCCTATTTTACTTTATATTCATATAAGTTTAATGGATGTAGTTTATATAATGATATTTTCTTGAAGTATTTCCATAAGGCTTTGCATATGTAAATGGTATATTATTATTTAAGGAAATAAAATACTCTATATATATATTTGGTATCTCGTATACCTGTTTGTATCTTTTATATTTGCTAATAAATTCTAAATAGATCACATGCCAAACCAGTAAATGATGATCAGATCGCATAGCAAACTAGCACCAAATAATGTCCTGTAGCAATCTGAGATATGAAACACCATTAACCGATTACAAGTTGCCATCATCATCAAGGAATGCATGAAAGATTATATCTATTCAGTTAATAATGGCAACAAAGATATTACCTTTATTACCATAGCTATCATTTATTCTGTTGATATTTCAGGGATTTTCATCTGTGTACCTGACGATCCTCCACAACGGAGTTATGGTTGGTGAAATCTACTGAGAAACTGGGGGTTCTTCATAAAAACTCTTCACCTCCTGAATCACTGTTTCTGTTCATTTTGGTTTTGTTATCATTTGCTTTTCTTGTGGATAGAACCAGTTTCATTGAATAGACCACGAACTCTTGTGGATAGAACCAGTTTCATTGAATAGACCACGAACTCTTGTGAACTTTTTCAGGTGGTAAGATTTAGCCGCTCTTATACTTGTCATGGAGTGAAGCATGAATTTTCGAAATACTGTTGAAGAAGAAGGTGATTTGGCAAACTACAGAGTACAGGACGATGCATTTCTTCTCAAATTCAAAAACATTTTTAAGGTTTAAGAAAAATGATAATGTTAATAGAATAAAATCCATTCTTTATACTTTATGAACATAATGACGTCCTACCATTTCGCAATTTAAAAAATGACCCTTCTGACGGAGCACAGTGTAAGCATGTTCAAAGCAATTAAAATAATCCAATAACTGACCAGTTTGAGGAATTATCCGTAGATTTTTTTTTCAGAAACATTAAATTTTTTGAAAAGTGCCCCCCCCTTGACCGAATCCTAGATACGCCCCTGAATATAATAATTATCATTATTCAATTCCTACTTAAATTGGCATCCATGATACCAGTACGTAAAATACAAGTTTAGAAATAAAAATCATTACATAAATAATTTTTCTACGTAAATTATGCGGAACCCCATATCCGATAACTTGAGCTTTTCACCTAGTGCCAAAAGCTGCAAATGAGACGATTAAAATTCAGTGATTCACATTATAGATAATTAAACTTAAAGTGGTAATCGGACTCAATAAATCTATATATAATAATCATTATTTAACTTTTATTTCAATTGGTATCATACCTTCAGCTATTATGTTACTAATTAAATAGTAGTTAAATAATAATTATTATATTTTCCTTTATCACGTGTTCGAAAATATAGACCCTATTAATAACTTGGAACATATACCGTATTGCTAAAATTATTTCACAGAGCAGAAAATTCCTGTTTTGTATAACACAATTATATAAGTCAAAATGTCAAACTAATTACTCAACTATATTATGACCTTTATTTACTGAGTGAGAGTTAGTATATGGTCAAATTTTGATTAATGCATTCATTACTTTGAACTTTCATCACAGAGCTAAGTTGTGGCCTCAAAACATTTTCTTTAATTTGAACTCATAGAGAACGAAATTTTTAAGGAGTTACAATTATATAAAAATTTGACCAACTCATTACTATTTGAAATAAGAATAAGTTGTGATTTTGGTTATAAAAGCGGTGCTTGCCTGTATTGTTCTATTCACTTTAAAATTTCTTTAAGTATCTCCGGGTCGGTTAATATCAAAAAAAAAATTATAGTAAAATGCATCCACGGTGGCAAAGTGACAGAGCTGCTGGCTCGAGGATGGATAGACCAACGAACGATACCCGGACACATCACTTCATTTCTTCCCATTTAATTTATATATAACATTATGTAACATAAATTATATTGATATGCATCTAAACGTACAGTACGTTATATCTATGAAGTAAGAGTTTTCAATTTTAATTTATTTATTTATTGGATGCAAGTGGATATCGTTTCGAAGCATATTAGATATATAATTAGGCGTCTGTTCGATGCAGAATCCCTATGTATGTTTATAGATGTCGTAATTTATCTTTCTATACAACGCTGTTTTAACGGTATCGTTTGGATGCCAAATATACTTAATATGATGCGGTTTAGCGGTGCAAACAGATATCGGATTGATATCTACTTGATGTCACCATGTCTAATTTGTTACTGGTATTCGATGTCGGAAGAGAGGTTATACAGAGTCGTTTAGACATCGAATAGATACATTCATGTTTGCTGGGTCTGCCTCTATTCCAGCCCGCTCCAAGTATTTCTGCGTTCTTTTCCACCATCCCACTCCACCTCTCCTCATGTCACTCAACACTCCCTTCACCAGCACGTTCTCTCCTTGCATCTTCCTCCTCAAATACTATAGTCTGCTTCTCACCATCCTGCTCTTCATTGTACCTATGCCAATCTCTCACCGCATAGCTGCCACAGACTCATACACACAGAGAAAGGATTAGTTGAATCAAATCATATTTGATTTGTTTTGACTAAATTTTATGGTTTATCTGTGCGCCTATCTACGTGGTGAGTTGCAGGTACAATTTAAAATGAGTTAAATTGACGTTGGTAAAAAAAACACATATGTGAGTTGATTATTTTTAATTCCCGATGGTCACAACAACTACCTGTGATAGTCAAAACTACTCGTAATGGTTGAACCAATTATATGTAATGGTTGAACCAATTATATGTAATGGTTAAAACAACTACAGAACAAGGTTACATCAACTACTTGTGTATGTTATACCAACTACTCGTGTAGGTTACACCAACTACTTGTGCAGGTTATACCAACTACTCGTTTAGGTTATACCTACCAACTGCTTGTGTAGGTTATACCAACTACTCGTGTATGTTATACCAACTACTCGTGCAGGTTATACCAACTACTCGTGTAGGTTATATCAACTACTCGTGTAGGTTATATCAACTACTCGTGTAGGTTATATCAGCTACTCGTGTAGGTTATATCAGCTACTCGTGTAGGTTATATGAACATCTCGTGTTGGTTATATCAACTACTAGTAAACTAAGTAAATGTATATCAACTATTAGTGTAGGTTGAAATATCGGTCCGGTTAGCAGTAGCCAGACTTTTTACATGACATTTTCAGTCACTATATTTACTCTAATAAATTATAATCTCGAGTTAGGTCCCGGTATCAATTAGATTAGACTATATATTTTCTAGGACCAAATCTAACATGTTCATTTATTTTCAACTTTTGCTTCTGTGATATGCATACAATTTTGATTTTAAAAAATAATTGACTAATCTTTGCTTTTTGAAATGTTTTCGATCCGATGAATTGATATATGGTTATTACTTATTAGTTAAAAATTAATAGATTAGATTGAATAAGTATAACTTCATCAGGTCAGTTTATAAATAAGTAGTTAGATGACGTAAATAACTTTACGTAGTGATAAATAGGTAGGCTAGATGAATTAATTAACCAGGCTAGATTACAAAAGTTGATAGAATAAATCTTTGATATGCTGCAATTATACTATAACTTAATGAATAATAATAAAGCCATTATATTCTAAACCTTATTTTAGTGCAATTCATCTTACTCATAGGCACTGAAATATGCTAATAGAATTACCAAGGTCAAATTGAAAACGAAATATAAACATTTAAGTTTTAGATTTATTATTTAGAAGTACAATTTGAATTCTCGTCACTGTCTGTCACGTCTATAGGTTGCCAATTCCTGAAATAAGAGATTCGTATATTAATATATATATATATATATAATGAATAGAAATTCATAGTATCGTTCATATACTTATCAATTATATCACATTCTCTTTTTCCTTTTGTGATGAGATAGCGACAGTTTCGATATTCTTTTCATGTCAGGAATACCTAAAAGCATATGAAAAAGTAAGAGCTAATCATATTGAAAAATACACATTTAAAAATCATCTAATATTTTCAAATACTTACTTTGACCTAGCATAATTGTTCCTGAATCATTCAAAGGAATTGAAATGGACTCCGATGACTGATGACGTTGATCTACTCCATCAATTCTTCATAAAGATCTGAAAGTAGATTCAGAAAATATTGAAAACCATATTAATAAAGATATGAAAAGATTTATTAACTGAGAATTGTTTCATATAGGTAAATAATTTATATAAAATATTAAACTATTTATAAGTCTTCAGATGCAGTATAAATCTACATCTAATAAATGCAATGGATTCTCCTGGCTAATCCTCATAATTTTGTTCATTATACGCTCTTAATTTAGACTTTAATTAAATACCAAAAAAGTAAAATATATCTAAAGGCTCACCTCTGGTTGGAGTTCTCTCTGCTAAATCCCTGGACGGTGTTCTCTTCCAACTACCTCCCTGGACGGAGCTCTCCCGGTCATAGAAAACTAGGGTCAAGTATAGGTAAATTGGGGCACTTTTACTAAATGCGGTCTCTTATCTCAGAAACATTAATAACCATCATGGCTTCAAGGCACTCGTGAAATAAATAGAACCTATCATAAATTGAGCTTACTATGATATTCAGCAATTCAATATATAGCTAAACTAATTTCAGAATGATTTTGGAACTCTTAATAGGGCCACAGTTCAGAAATTAAAGAACCGAATTCACCTGTGTAACCCTACCTATAGGTAGACAAACTAGTTTTAAAATATATAGATTATCAGACCACTTTACTTAAGATACTAGGATAAGTTCCGAAATATAGGACAGTTCCACATTTTCGGTTGCCTAAGAAAAACTATATAAAACAATTAATCAACTTTTATTTCAATTAGCTATTAGGTAGCTATATACTATATTTCATACGTAACAGAAAATGTGGAATCGCCTGATAATTTGGAACTTACTCTATCTGAGGACAGCGCAGTAACTGCCTAGCCTATGTAGAAGGTATTGACACTGAAAAAACAGCTAGGTAGGTATGATGCTTGAATAAGTTAACATATAATAATCTAGGAAATTAGTTTGGATATCAGTTTACAAACTGGAAGGCAGTAATCAAAATTTATTATTATGAAAAGTTATATACTGATAGACCTAGCCGCCAGTCTATCAATCCCCAAAATTTTAGAATATTTAGGCAGACATTTATCAATGTATTAATGGAATTAATTAATAACTAATAATCGATCGGCAGCGATAATACTATTTAGTGCATATAATGCAATTGTTTGCTCTTGAACTAAAATGGTATTGAGGAGCGTTCACGTTCAACACGTAACCACACTTGAAACAAGATTTGAACTGTAAAGTGTCAGCCGATTAATTGGCTTTGAGGAAAGCATAAGTTGCCACATACTCATTTGATTTAACTCGCACCTAAACTTGAAATAAGTAGCACCAACTCTCATAGTAAGTAAATTTATACACCAGATACATAGGATTAACAGTCTTTGTGGGTTACTTTATCACACTATGTCATAGTTGTTTTAACACACACCTAAAATTACAAAAAAGTAGCGCCAACTCTCATAGTAAGGTAATTCATACACTGCAAAATACATTGGATTAACAGTCTTTGTGGGTTACTATAACACACTATGTCATAGTTGATTTAACTCGCACCTATACTTCAAAAAAAAAAGTAGCGTCAACTATCATAGTAAGTTAATTCATACACCAGATACATTGGATTAACAGTCTTTGTGAGTTACTTCAACACACTATGTCCTAGTTGTTTTAACATATGTTCAAACTCCAAAAATGTAACTCTAACTCTCATAGTAAGTTGATTCAATCCATAAAATGATTTGAATTAACTATGTTTAGTGACACACCACGTCATAGTTGTTTTGACACACGTGAAAACATGAATGTAGGCTAACTAACTCACGTAATAAATTGATTCAAAGCATAAATTGTTGACCCATCAAAATAAGCAAACTTTTTTCTCTGTGTACTTTGGTGCCCCCAGTATCTTCCTCATAGCCACATTCTCCTGCCTCTGCAACTTCTCAACATCCTCCTCTCTCACATCAACCACCTCCGCTCCATATAACACACTCGCCAACACCACCGACTTCCAATACACCTTTCCCTCCACCACTCTATGTCAACTCTTCTCTATCACCGAATATGTCATATTGCTCATTTGTTTACACTTATCTATCATACTTTTCCTTTGCCTTTCATATATATTCTGCTTATCCACTATCCTGATCCCCAAATACGTTATTTCCTTCACCACCTCCACTCCTTCTACCACCTATCCTTCTCCCACATTAAACACCATACACTTACTTTTCTCCATATTCATTTTCAACCCATACTTCTCTGCCTCCTCTCTCAATACCTATCCTCACAGCTCTTCCTGCTTCCTCCACTCCTCCTGCCAGCACCATACCATCATCAGCAAAGAACAATGAGCTTACTCTCGCTCCACCTTTCCCGCTCTCCTCTTCAGCTCCTCTATGATTTTATAGGTAATCAACCTAAAGATGAATGGTGATGCCGTACATCTCTGCCTGATGCCACTGTTTATATCTATCAGCACGTCCCCCTCTCCTATCTCCATCCTCGTCCTATCCTCTTCATATCCTCTCTTTAACAAATCTATCACCTCCACCAGCACCTTCAATTCCTTCCAAGACCTCCACGATCTTTTCTCTCCTTAATGAATCGTACGCCTTCCTGAAGTCCACTGCCACCACCACCAACTGCTCTCCGCCTCTATACGCCTGCCTCACTCCCTCCTGTAGCAACACCAAATTGTCCAAAATCTCTCCTCCCTTTGTGAATCCAGCCTGTTACCACTTTACCATTCCACTCTCCTCCAAATGCCTCTCTATTCCCTCCTTCACAACCTTCATCACTATTTTGTACGGTACGTCTGTCAGCACTATTGGTCTTAGATCAGCCACAGTCGGTTTTTTCTTTTTCGGGATCATTACTGTCCTGGACTCTTTCCAACACTGCGGTTCTCCTCCATCAACGAGTATCCTCTCCATTCCCTCCTTCAACCCTCTCACCACCGCCTCACTTCCTTGTAACACTTTACACAGTTCCGGCTTCAACCCGTCCAGTCTCCCTGCCTTTCCACTTTTCAGTTCCATCAGCCCCCTCCGTACAATGTCTTCACTCACTTCAAACTTCATCGTCCTTATATTCCAGTTAGGATTTCCGATACGCGTCAGCCACATTTCTGCTGGGTCTTCTTCTCTCCTTCTTGTTACCTGCAGTGACTCTTCATACTCCCTTATCTTTTCTTCTCCCCACTCCACCTCTATTTCATTACCATGCATCTGATATATCCCCTGCCAGAATCCTCTCACTTGCTCCCCATACCTGTTTTCCTCCAACTCCTCCCCCTCTTCTGTGTATAACTTCACTTTTCCTTCTTTATGTGCTCGTTCTCCTTCAGCTTTTTAATCATCATCCACATCTGTTTTCCTTGCCCATTCTTCTGATTTCCTCTGCTTGTTGTTGTTGTTTAACCTCCCCAACATCCTCGCCGGGACGGAGGGGCGGCCATAGGCGCCCCGGGTTTCAGCCACCCGAGGCACTGTGTGGGAGTGTGTGGGCCTAAGGGAAACCCGCATCACTCAGGAAGTTAATAACTGCCTGAGGATGGGTCCAAAGGTGCTCCAGTGAGTGAATGTTGTGTGTAGTCCTGTGTTGGTGTAGTGACGGACATTGTGTGAGAATGTGAGAGATCGTACCCTGGTCGGCTTGGCAGAAGTCGCACCGATCACAGCCCGATCTCCCAATCCTGTGCATGTAGTAAGGAAGGGAAGGATGGTGGCCACATCTCAGACGTGATAGGGTGACCCTATCACGACGAGACATGGCCGACTCACTAGGGTCGATGGCTGGAGGCCTAGACCCAAGGGGTTTGTTAGGAAGGGAGGAAGCTAGAGAAGTGGTGTGTATGTGTTTGTGAAGAGAAGTGTTGTCGGGTGTGGGAGGGAGAGTGGTGTAGAGGTGTCTGTAGTGTGTGGAGGGGGTGATGTGTAGTGTGCGTGGTGTCCTCCTCTCACTTTGCATGTAGTGTAGGGGATGTGAAAAAAAAAATGTGTGCCCCTCATGTCCATGTGTGAGGTGAGAGGTAGGACTCGTGTTTCTGTGTGTAGGTGGTGTGTGGGTGTTGTTTGTGTACAACCGGTGGCAATGCGGAGTGCGGTGTTTTGTGTTTTTTGGAGTGTCTGTAGGTGGGTGTTGGATATGTCAGGTGACCAGGCTGTGTGGGCGTAGGTGAGGATGGGTCTGATGAACTGTTTGTAGAGTGTTGTTATGTCTTCCTTGGAGTGTCCGTAAGTTGTGTGAGTGAGTGCGCGGAGGACGTTCAGTCTTTGTTTGGCTCTGTTGTTAATGTCGGTTATGTGGTGTTTGAACGTCCAGCCGCGGTCGAGTGTAACTCCAAGGATTTTCGGCGTGTTGTTAATGGGAAGGGGAGTGTTGTTGAGTGTAATGTTTGGATGGGTTCTGTATTCAAGGGTGTAGGGTGTAACTAAGGTGACAGAAGATTTGTTTGCGGAGACCTTTAATCTGTTTGTTTAAAGGTCTAGTGAGTGGATGTATGTTTGTAAATTGTTGGCGGCGGTCTCGTGTTTGGGATGTTGTGAGATGATGGTGACATCATCTGCGTATGAAAGAGTGTAAACCGAGATGTGTGTTGGCGTAGGGAGGTCGTGAAGGTATAGGTTGAAGAGTGTAGGTGAGAGTACGGAGCCCTGCGGTACCCTGTCAGTGTAGTGAAGTGTTCTGGAGGACTTGCCGTTGTAAAGTGTTTTGCCAGAGCGGCCTGAGAGATAATTGGCAAGCCATATTTTATATGAGTCGTGGATATGTGTGTTGAGTATTTTGTTAATTAGTAGGTGTCTGGGTACCGTGTCGAAGGCTTTACTAATGTCTATGGCAGCTATAATTGTCCTATCCGCAGGTTAGTTGGAGTTCAAGCCTTCGAGTGTTGTCTGTGAGAGGTGGATAAGAAGAGTAGATGTGGAGTGTTGGGATCTGAAGCCGTGTTGTGAGGGGGATAATGGGATGTGTGGTGAAATGTTGTTTAGAACTAGCCTCTCGAGTATTTTGGATGGGGTGGAGAGGAGTGATATAGGTCTGTATGAGGCCAGTTCTGTGGGGGGTTTGTTGGGCTTCAGGATCGGGATGATTTTGGCAAGTTTCCAGGTGTTGGGTATACTATTGTTCTGTAGTGAGAAATTGAAGATGTCTGTGAAGGCTCTGATGGCAAGTGGCCCTAGATGTTTTAGGTGTTTGTTTGATATGCCATCAGGACCTGTGGAGGAAGTGTTCTTGGAAACCCGGATGGCCTCGGTAACCATTGCCGGGGTGAAGGGGGGTGTGAGGAGCTTTTGAGTGCATGTTTTGTGCAGGCGACGCAGTATAATCCTTTCTACTGGGCGGGTGGGTAACCTACTTGTGGAAGCATAGTGCTTATTGAGAGCGTTCGCCTGTTGTGTGTCAGTGAGTATAGTGTTGTTTTGTGTGAGGGACTCATGTGTTTTTGGTTGGTCCATGTATTTGTTGTTGAGTCCCTTGACAAGTTTCCAGAGTTTGTTTGCGTCAGTGCGGAAATTAATGGTGTCTAATGTGTTTTGCCACTTGTGTTTTTGTTGGGCAGTAATCTCCGCACTTATGTCAGTGTTAAGGTGTTGTATGCGTGTGATCGTGTCTTGTGTGGGTGGGAGTGAGCGTAGGTGTTTGCGTGTTTGTATCAGGTGTTTGATGTGTGGTGTGAATGTGGGGTTGTAGTGTCTAATGTTGCCTGTAGGGATGTAGTGTTTGTCTGCGTTAATGATGATGTCAGTGAGATGTTTTGTGGCAGCATCTATGGATGAGAAGGTGTTTATATCAAAGTTATGTAAGTTATTATCCACAGATGCTGAAAAGTCTGTCCAGTTGGCTCTATTGTAGTTTGTGAATGTGTGTCTGTGTTTTTGTGTGGCAAGTGGTGTACTTAATGTGTGTGTGGTGAGGAGTGGAAGGTAGTCTGAACTGAGTTCATGGAGTGCGGTCCATGAACTCTGGAGGGCTATGTCAGGGGTGAGGAGGGTTATGTCAGGTGATGTGGGTCGTGTGTTGATGTTAAAAGGTTTGCGTGTGGGAGTGTGGGGGTCGTTCATGATTATGTAGTTGTCTAGTTGTGTTGTTATGGTGTCAGCTCTTGTGTCAGTATGTTGTGTGGCGAGCCAAGTAGTGTCATGTGCGTTAAAATCCCCCAGGACGAATGAATTATTAATGGTGTTGATGTAATTTAGATTGGGTTGGTATCCTGGGGGTGATGAGTCTGTGGGGGGAATGTATATGTTGAAAATGTTGTAGGAATGTTTGTGAATTTGGATGCGTGTAGATTGTATTTCAAGTGTAGAGTCGTGTGGCATCCGTGCGTGTGTTTCGGCAGTGGTGTTTGTGAACGGGATGGATTTATGTATCAGTGTAATGAGGCCCCCGCCGCCTCGTGTGGGCCGATCGAGTCTAAGTGTTGTATATCCAGGAAACTTTGGTGTTAATCTGGCAGGTGTTAGTTTTGTTTCCTGGATTGTGGCGATGTGGATGTGGTGTTTGTGTAGGAGTGATTTAAGTTCCATGTGCTTGTTGTGTATACCGTTTATGTTATGTTGTAGTATGTTGAGTTTGTTGTGGCGTGTGTGTATGTTAGGAGCTCTAGGGGGGTTAGGAATAGGAGGCGTTCCTCCACCACCCCCACGAGGGGGGTGAAGTGGAACTGGGGGTCGGACGACAGTGCCTATCCCAGCACTCCCCCGAGGGGGAGGGCGGGCAGGCGATTGCCGTCCAATTATAGGATGAGGAGGAGGAAGGATAGGCGCTCCTCCATCACCCCCGCGTGGGGGGTGAAGTGGAACTGGGAGACGAGCAGCACCACCTCCTGCAGCCCTTCCCTGAGAGGAAGGGAGGAGAGGACGGTGATGTCCGGGGGTAGGGTGAAGGGTAGGATGAGGAGAGGAAGGAGTAGGAGTGGGTGTGTGGGGTTGAGTCATGTTGTGTGTAGGGTGACAGTTTTTACACTGCCATCCCTGTGGGATATTTTTATGTTGGCGGACACCAGAGCAGCGTATATTGTAATGTGTCCAGCTATTGCAGCCGACACAATGGACCCCTCCAGTATGACGGGTCCATGGTCGGCCACAAGAGGGACACATATAGGGGCCAGGGTTGGTTTCTATGTCACCGGAGAGTAAAAGGGTGAGTAGGGGGAGATATGCCGGCTCATATCCCCCCACTAGGGAAAAAAAAACGCTCTGGTGCCAGTGTAGTGCGTGTAGGTGGGCTTGGCCCAAGGCGACACCCTGGTCGCGTCCCCCGAAGAGGACAAGGAGTTGGGAGGTCTTTCGAAGACTGGCACAGGTCCAGTCTCGCCCTGCCACCACGTGCAGGCTCCTCCCAGGACAGGTACGGGGTTGTCACCCCTCAAAAATAGAACATTACGTAATTCTAAAGCTACTCCCTCCGCATATTTTCTCATCTCTTCACTGATCATTCTCCTCACTTTTCTTTTTGTTCTCTGTACTCAATCCATCTTAATTCCCTATTACCATCCGCTCCTCCATTCCTGTATCTTTTGTTGAATCTTCTTCTCTTTGCAATTTCTCTTCTTATTACCCCATTCATCCAAGGTGGCTCCTCTTTTTCTTCTTGATCAATCCTCTTCCTGTAATTTACCTTCAAACATTCATCTGCTACCTTCTTTATAGCCTCATTTATCTTTCCACTGTCACACACTCCATCTGCTCAATCTCCCTCTCCATCTCCCGCATGTACTCCTCCATCTTCTCCTTTCTATTGATATAAAACCACCCATCTCTTACTCCATCCCACCTTCTTCTTTCTTTTCTACCTGCTGCTAGCTCTATCTCAATCTTGCAGTGATCAGATCTACCTTCTCCTGCATTTCATCTATTCTTATCCTTTTAATCATTGTGTATGATTTCTCATTTGTTAACACCAAGTCAATCACACTTTTACTTTCTCCCCTTCTCCAAGTATACAGTATGGGCCACAAAAATGTTTCCGCTTCTTCAAATACTTGTAAATCGGTAACCAATGGACGATAAAACTGTAGCTTGGTCTCTTTTTCTCCGCCTCTAATTGTACTATTAACAGGTAAAAACAATTTTGAACTGATGGATTAAATTTAAAAACAGGCAAGCAAAGAGTGAGGGTGATTATTTTTGTTATTGTGCGAAGGTTATTCTTAGAGCTAACTTTGTTATTTTACTTACTAAAAGGCAGTGCATAAAAGGAGAAAATATATTGCTAGACATTATAATACAGGGTGCCTTCACTTCTTCCTTGGAAACTGTTTGGAAATAGAACAACTTCAGTGACATTTTGATCTCATTGAAGTTTTCACTATGAATATTCATACTTCGCTTGTTCATTAATTGCATGGTTAAGCCCAAAGACAATATAAGATAGACGCTCAACTTCATGTTATAAAATACAGAGCATATTTGCACTGACGTCTCAGCTCTCACGCAACTTCTAGCCAATCATTGTTAATGTATACCTTAACTTAGCTTCGTCAAAGACAATATAGTACCTAGATAGGTTAATATTTG
The DNA here is from genome assembly GCA_947561585.1 of Caprella mutica. Taxonomy (NCBI): domain Eukaryota; kingdom Metazoa; phylum Arthropoda; class Malacostraca; order Amphipoda; family Caprellidae; genus Caprella; species Caprella mutica. The sequence goes on from CANNZV010000436.1 coordinate 451,740, forward strand.
CATGTTAATAGAATGTTATAACTATTCTTCGTTAAAAGGAGATAGATTTTATTTAGAAAACTAAATTGAACTTTATAGACTTAATTAATCAAAGTAATTAGTTATCTAATCCCTGATAAGTATAGAATATTTATATTTCTAACGACTCCACGCGTTAAGACTAGAGGCCGTCATCTGTCAATATGGTTCGTTCGTTTGTACGGTTTTTCATTGTTTGCTGTGACGTATGCTACTGAATAGATAGATCGTTTCTGATTGGTTGTTATTATTCTTGTATGTGCCCTATCAAGTTGAGCGTCTATCTTATATTGTCTTTGGTAAGCCCGCTTCACACTTGCATTTTTAACACGGCGGAAGAAAAGCTTTTTTTCAAATGCGTTCACACTTGCGCTTTTTTATCGCTGATGGAAGAATAACATTAAATTTTTACTTCAGCGACGCATGTGTGAACACATTTTAACAAAAGTTTTTTTCTGCGCTGTTAAAAATGCAAGTGTGAAGCGGGCCTTTAACCATGCAATGAACAAGCGAAAAATATTGCTGCTGCGCTGTAGAAATTACTCTCAAATAAAATACTTTGAAGCAATTCATTATTGAAGCAGAGTTTGAAAGCATCAATCGGATTTCAGAAAGAAGGCTTCATCTTAGACAGAATTGTGCACGAAACTCACATTTTCCGATTTCTCTTCTATTTTCTTCCACCTTTGTTGAACATATTTTGGATGCAAATCAATGCGTTTGATACATTACTCGAGACAATCGGAATACTTGTAGTAGTAGTACTAATACACGCTTCAATTGTACAGTTTTCATTCAGCTCGAATACCATGTCACAGCTTTTCCTGGGGTAAATACCCTTTTTGTAGCTTTCCCTGGGGTAAATACCCTTGTTTCAGCTTTCCCTGGGGTAAATACCCTTGTTTCAGCTTTCCCTGGGGTAAATATCCTTGTTTCAGCTTTCCCTGGGGTAAATACCCTTGTTTCAGCTTTCCCTGGGGGTAAATATCCTTGTTTCAGCTTTCCCTGGGGTAAATACCCTTGTTTCAGCTTTCCCTGGGGTAAATACCCTTGTTTCAGCTTTCCCTGGGGTAAATATCCTTGTTTCAGCTTTCCCTGGGGTAAATACCCTTGTTTCAGCTTTCCCTGGGGTAAATACCCTTGTCACAGCTTTCCCTGGGGTAAATACCCTTGTTTCAGCTTTCCCTGGGGTAAATACCCTTGTTTCAGCTTTCCCTGGGGTAAATATCCTTGTTTCAGCTTTCCCTGGGGTAAATACCCTTGTTTCAGCTTTCCCTGGGGTAAATACCCTTGTCACAGCTTTCCCTGGGGTAAATACCCTTGTTTCAGCTTTCCCTTGTGTAAATAGCCTTGTCACAGCTATCCCTGGGGTAAATACCCGTGTCACAGCTTTCCTTGGGGTAAATACCCTTGTATCAGCTTTCCCTGAGGTGAATACCCTTGTCACAGCTTTCCCTGGGGTAAATACCCTTGTTTCAGCTTTCCCTGGGGTAAATATCCTTCGTCATTATGCTCCTGAAAATATGGTATGAAATTATTATCAGGAAGATTTGAAAATACCATATAATCATTATTATATGAAACTCTAATTATGAAGCAAAATTATTATTTTCTAAAAGTCTATAGGTGTATATAGATAAAAATAGTTAATTTTCATATTATTATAAGTATATTGTACTGAGTTTCATATTATATGGTAATAATATATCATTATATATGACAATGACATATGTTTTCATATGTATTGAGTGTGACGTCCTCAGAAACCTGATGGGACTTATGGTTCCCTGCCTCCCTGTCGGGACTCTAGAAACCCAGAGTCATTTATATGAATATAATACAATATTATCATAATATGAACAGTTTGTTATACTATATACGATCCTAATATATACACGCAACAAAATTTTTTGGTATAGGGACTCCAAGCATAAAAATAAATCAACACCAAGCATAAAATGAAGACAAAAAATTCAACATACCTTCTCCCTTGACTCCACTCCACATACTGACGTGAGGTGTGAGAGTGTCGCACAAATAAATGCCAGACTCTACTGAAATTACATTCTAAAGGGGTACTGAAAGTCCCCACAGGCACATCTAAACATAAAACATCCTAGTATAATTTTTATAACGGAGAATAAGAGGTGGGACCTGAAGGTCCCGCCAGTCACGAAAGGGTTAAAAGTTATTATATCATAATCCCATTATTCCCGGCAGTCCGGCTACAGTTAGCAAGGAAGTTATAGTTAGTGCAGTGACTGCAGCACAGACCAGTAAAGTAGAAGATGTCCCAATACAGTCTTTTCAAATATCTAGCGACTGATGGCACGTCAAAATGGTAAGTGCGTGATTCTTACTACATTCGCTATTGCATTATTTCTGATGTTATTATTAGGTATATTTTATGATATCTCCTAATGCGAAAATTAAATTTTTGTGATTGTAAATGTTCATATTCCATTATTGTTTCAAAATAATCATATATAATCTCATAAATCATTTTTTATATAATTTGAACTTGTTCTGTTTTGTTGGTCACTGTCCACGCCAAAAACTAAACATTCCGCTACACAGTGTGAGAACAAAAGGTTGTCTGTTATTATTGCTCTCGAAATTACAACTGTCGTTAATCTTATAGAGTTGTGTGTATACTTCAAACTATTAATATTTCAACAATGCGTACCTATAACTTCATACCTAGTGTTATAAATTTATTAGTTTTAAAATATCATAACTAATCCAATAAATACCTAGGCCTCTAGGGTAAGTTCGAATTACCGGTCAGTTCCACATCTTCGGTCATATAAGAAAAATTATATTTTTAATAATTATTTAATTTTTAAAATGCAGTTTTTTCTTATTTGACCGAAGATGTGGAACAGACCGGTAATTCGGAAATTACCCTTATAACTACAACCTAGGTAGATACATGACCAATAACATTTTATATAATCATTCAAGTGCTTTCTTTTATCCCTAACTATTTTTCACTAATCTGTGATGTCAATTGATGTTCAATAATATATGCTATAAATATAACTGTCAAATAAAATAATTTTTTAATTAACCTACTGTGAAATTTTTTTATTTCGTGTGGTATATCATTATGTATACAGTATAGTTACTATAGTATATGGTCTTCACTGTTAATAAGAAAGAGTGGGAAAAATTGTATATATTAAAGATAATTTTCACTATATTATCAAATAAATAGAAACTATAAATTAATCTAAAAGAGTGCATTAAAATCCAAACTGTTTTAGTTTAGTCTCCCCTCAAAATGAACAGCATAGAAAACGTGCAATATTTAAATTAGTTACCCCTAATAACTTCCAATTTGTGTGACATCACGCACCTACCGTCTCTGATTGGTTCTCATTTTCCCGCGGTCTCTCTCCACTCAAATTATTGTGCAGTGGTGTCCACGCAGCATTGGAACATCTTCTACTTTACTGGTCTGTGACTGCAGCCACGGGAGTATGTTGTCATCAGGGATCCCACTCTGTTATTTTGAATAAACCCAGAATAGCACATGAAAAAAAAAAAAAACCTAGAACTATTATTTATCTTAAAATATTGTAAATTCTCTTGCAGGAGTTGAAACAATGGTCGAAATGTCTGCTTTATAATTCAATAGAAATAACTCTTTAACCCTATAGTGCCCAACTTTTTTTAAATGCACATAAATCTATTTTTTCTATTACAATTATTTCTTACCGTGATAAGATATGGTAAAAACCAAAAAAAATATATATATATTTATTAGTACATTTTTTATCCAAACGTTCTCGTACGAGTACAATGGACACTCCAATCATAAAAAATTCACAGTGCTCAATCCGTGGACTTATGTGTTTTGAAGGCTTTTGAGGTGTTCTGAAGTGAATTAAAGACAATTGGATACATTTTTTTTATTGTAATTCGTTGGAAAATATACTTTGAACATAAAAAATTGAAAATACTATTTTTTTTCTTAGAAGACACCAAAATAATCATTAAAAAATAAAAAAATACTATAAAACAAAACAAAGAACAAATCCTATACTAAAATAATCCTTATATAACGATATTAATGGCACATATAAATTTCTAACATCACAAACATTCCTTTGGTAGAAATAAGTAGACTAAATAATGACAAGACTTGTTTTTAACATAACATTATTCATTGTGGAACTTTGAGAAACAATTATTATCAGCAGTGAGACATAAAGTCACTTTGCATTTAGAGCATTCCCAACGTGCTCTGGATTTGCATCCTGGCATCTTGCATCGTTGTTGATTTTCTTGGTAGGTTGGCCAATGATGAAAACCATCCATCCTGACTGCATTTTCGGGGAGAGGCTTTGTATTATTTCCCCGCTTTCTCTTCTCAGTTTGCCTAAATTCAACTGACAGAGAAGGCCTCCCCTGTCGCTTATGAAGCACTTTTCCTGCTAGTACCAAGGAATTCGCAACTGACAACTTGAAATCTTGTAGAGGAAGGACGTCTTTCAAAGGCACTTGTGCAGAGTTACAGTCTCTCCGATATAAGAGCCAGCTGTTCACCACTGTTACATCTAACAGGTGGTAAATGATCTTGTGGTAGAATTTGTGAGATCTAATGTGAATTCTGTAGAGGGAGACAAGAGAGTCCATGAGATCAACTCCACCCATAAATTCATTATATTTCTTAACCGCCTCAGGGTAACTTACATCAATTACTTGTTTTTTCTTTTTATCATATCTAGTGCAGGTACCGAGGGGATGAGCTGACGAAAAACTTGAAATGAGGTTGACGCAACGGTTGTCTGCCCATTTCAAGACTCTGAGCTCCACGCCATCAACAGTTCCTGAAAATTCACAATGTGAACCTCTTCCTTTTTTCACCAAGTCTTTGTCATTGGTCATCTTGGCACCGATACCTTTTACTCTGTTCAGTCTCACTGTACCAAGAGCAAATATACCTTTCTTAGCAAGGGTACAAATCAAAGGGACAGATGTGAACCAATTATCAAAATGAATTAGATAATTTTGATGATGAGGAACTGATTGAACCAAGCGCAGAACAATATTGCTGCTAGCACCAAGATCAGGCTCATTTTCAACTGGTTTTATTTTCCCAATGTACACTTCAAAATCATATTGCATTCCTGCACTATCACACAGGGCAAAAATTTTGAACCCCCATTTGTGTGGCTTGGAAGGTAAATATTGTTTTAGCGCCGATACTCCTTTGAATGGGACAATCTGTTCATCTACACTAAGCATTTGACTTTTAGGAATTGAACTGAATTTATTTTTTAGATGTGTCAAAAGAGGTCTGATTTTATAAAGTGGGTCATAGTTAGGACTATTTCTAGCAGGTGCGTTTTGATTGTCATTACAATGAATCATTTTTTTAATTTTTTCCCATCTGTTACGTGAAAATATATCTGAAATGCAATTGAAGTCAAATTTACCTGACCAGTACAGACGTGCTTTGCTTATTTTTACCATACTCATGTACAGTAGAGTTCCAAAAAATTGTTCCAATTCATTGTTATCCAAGTTTAGAGGTTTGGTAGAGTCAACTTGGATTGCGTAGAGATTAGTCTGGTGAACCAAATGCTCCATGATGTCTTCATCAAAGAATGTTTTGAAATATTCAATAGGGTCTTTTACTATTTCTTCTGTTGGTAATGAACTTCTCCACTCGGGTTTTTCTCTCGCTGATTCTTCACCAGATATCAGCTTCCATGGTATTGTTCTGGTCTGGTCTTCACTTGTTGAAGTTACTGATCTTGGATGATCTGAAGGAATGATTTCTTCATCAGTTTCATCATCTGTAACCTCTTCTACTTCACCGACTTCAATTTCAACATCACTGCCTGTGAATGAAACTATAAATTAGAAATGAAAATCATTATGGCTTATCTCTGAATTCAATATTACTAGCTGATTGAATAAAGAATGAAAGGGTACAATATTGGTTACAATAACGAATGTATTTATTTTCAATTATGTGCATAACATTATATTGAACAACATATTGTTCTAAACTTCATATAGTTTATAATATAACAAATGGAATAGTCTTACCTAATTCTAATATGTCCAGCTCTTCAGTTATAGGATTTATCAGATCTTCTTCCTCTATTATATTTGCTATCCGACTTCTTTGTTGTCGGCCATAAAATCCTAATGGCTTCATTGTACTTTATAAATATATATATACTATATTTATCACTAATTTCATTACAGTAATAAAATATGTTTATCTGAAAAATATTATTTAGTAATAAGAAACGCAAATACTAAATTTAAACAAAAATATACAAAGCGAAATGAGATTACACGAGCCAAGACAACATGTTCTGAACATGTTGTCTTGGGCGGCGTGCGTGTACACATACCAAAACACATACAGAATTAGCATGAAGTGCCCGCTTATCTCGAACGAGAACATTTGAATTTTTCCTTGGATTTTCAAATATATTGATTCAATTGTAGTAAACTTTGTTTTAGATACAACATAGAACTTATCTCTACACCATTATAATTTTTTTAGACTGATTCTATTAGTAGTTTTTTGTGAAATATGAATATAACAGCAGCAAACCACATCACGTGCTACGCCCACCATTGTCCGTGCCATACTAACGATAGAAAAAAATACATCACCAATTTTTCAAAAAGGAGTGATCAATTAGATAGAGAAAACACTTGACTAAACAGAGGAAGAAAGCTCGATGTACGAAACATTATGCAATTGCATCAATAAAATAAGTTTCAAACGTACTCGGAGAGCGTCACTGGGCACTATAGGGTTAAATGTCAAATCTGAAAAAAAAAATTTGCTTTGACATGATATGATATGCAACTCATTTATGGATGATCCGATGTTGATTAATTTGCATAAGTATTCTAGATCGATATAATCCTTCCCAATTTTATTGTTACCAAATCAAATAATAACTATTTCGAATATTGTGTACAAACGGGAAATCTTTGAAAAAGTAAAAAATTGGATGAAGGAGTAGATAACCCTATCATTTCGAAAGAGTATAATATTGAAACTTGAACGAAGCATACTGTACTAGTTATGTTAAGAACCGGAGAGAGGAAAATTTGAAAGTCAACATCAGTTACATTTTTTTTATCCTAAAGTCTAACTCTAATACATACTCATAAAACTTTATTCATACCTCCAATCCAAACAGTGCTCTCATATCTTAAATTCTTGAATGTTCAGATTTGAAGAATTCTACTGTAACTGTAGTTTCTCAACAGGATGAGGATTTACATGATACCTACAGATAACAAGCATATTGAACACGATCATTTTCATTGATTTGCTCTTTTGTGTGTATTGTGACAGTATACATATAATATATTTATAGCATTTTACATATACATCTTGTCTAACAGTGTTTTATATATAATATGGATGAGAAGCATCCATATCTTTGTGTGCAGGATGTCTTATTTTAAAATTTTCTTCTTGATTTAACAATCTAGGCACTTCCGATCTATTTTGGAAGTGACTACTGTTATCTATTTATCTTTTATAAATTTCTACTGTATTAAAATCCTACCATGTATTTCAGATTACAATTAGAATTTTTTTTGTATTTATTTCTTCACTTTTGATTTCAAACTTTTAGTTAGATAATTTAGAACTCTTGTGTGCCATTGAAAAGGCTGATGTGCTCTGAAAACACCACTGAAATATCTCCAACTTGGATGTGTTGTTCCAGCATAACTAGTTCAATGTCTCTTGCCTTAGCAAGCTTTTAAGTTCAATGTCACTTGCCTTAGCAAGCTTTTAAGTTCAATGTCTCTTGCCTTAGCAAGCTTTTAAGTTCAATGTCTCTTGCCTTAGCAAGCTTTTAAGTTCAATGTCTCTTGCCTTAGCAAGCTTTTAAGTTCAATGTCTCTTGCCTTAGCAAGCTTTTAAGTTCAATGTCTCTTGCCTTAGCAAGCTTTTTACGGTTCACTAACCACAATTTTCTTTGTTTTATCGTGTCAAAATTTTTTGTGATATGGATTCTGATAAAAGAAAAGGAGCGACTTCAGATTCAGATTTGTCTTCAAAAAGATCAAAATCCGGACAAGATGCTTCTTCAAAGCGACATATCTCGACAGATCCCTACCCTCGTGTTGGGTTATCGGAAAATGTTGAAGGCTTCATGCCCCTTCTTATGAAAAACTCCGAGCCTCTCCTTTCGTCACTGAGGAAAGAGACTCTCCTCTTCAGAAGAGCGTAGACCTTTCTGCCATTTCACACATTAAAAATGGACCTAGCTCTGTCTCAGGTACGTGTGCACAGGTATTTGAAAACCCTGGTTCTTCGAAGCGTACGTCTGGACCCAATGCGCGTACGAACGAAGAAAAATCCTCTGTTAAACCACGACCTATGAAGGGAAAAAGTTCTGGCACTACAAAACCACTGAAATCAAAGAAGGCACGGAGGTCTAAACGAACTTCAACAGTTGCATCTTCAGATTGTGACAAGAGCGACTCTTCGGAAGCCCTCTCTGTATCTGACCCTTCCTTGAAAGATTCTGTCGGTAGAGTTGACAAAACAGGTGCAATACCTCACGAATCTGGTTCAGTCCCAAAACACGTCACACGCTGGTCCCTCCTCGGCTCCTCATCTTTGCCACCCTACCTCTTCGGAGACCCCTGTTGCGTCTCTCGGTACTCAATCTACAGTCTCCGGAAATCCTGGTGAGGTTCTCTTCTCTGTCGGACGGAAACCAGTCCATCGCAACAAAAGCCGATTTCACATGAGGGCTGCCTGCAGGTGAGCATTTGCCCGAACGTATAAAAACCAAAATATGGTCTGATGTATATGTAGATTTCTATACCTTGTTGCATCCTGAACATGAAGACTCGTATAGTCTATCTTTCTCCTCCTCCTCACAACACTCTTTGACTGCCTTGCCCAGGAAGCATCGCCCTCTTTCCGAAAGAGAATGGTGTAAGGCCTTTGATGATTACCTAGCTGTCCACTCCCGAAAATTTCCGTCTTTAGTTAGCGACGTCATCACCTACGGGAAGTTCATCAAAGACCTGATCGATCAAGGTTTTAATTGGTCGTTTTATGATGCTTGCTTCAGGAAAGACAGAGTTTAATCGTTGTCCTTGGACGAACATACGTGTCGACCTGCAAATAAAAGCTACGTTTCCAAAACAACCAACTCGTCCATTCCGCCAGAGCTTCGACGGTCCTCAAAACCATCCTAACATGATGAAAATACCTGGAGGGTTTTGTTTTCGCCACCACACGAAAGGAATACACTGTCTCGTCGCAAAATGCAGGTACAATCACCAGTGCCCCAAATGTCGTGGACCACATCCACTCTTCTAATGCCACTCAGACCAGCGACAATTTGCCCTCCCCGGTTCAATTACAATCACTCGTCCCGTTACTAGAGGGATACAAAGACTCTGAGTACGTGATAAAAGGTTTTTCAGAGGGTTTTTACTTGGATTTTTCCGGTACAGATAGCAATTTGCATTGCAAAAATTCTCTTTCAGTCTCCGAAAATTAAGATCTCGTACATGAAAAGTTGTCCTCAGAATTATTTTCCTCTCGTATATCGGGTCCTTACGATGAACCTCCTCTATTAAATTTTAAATGTTCACCTTTAGCGTTGAGACAGAAAAAAAATTCGAAAAAGTACCGTCTCTTACATAATCTTTCATACCCTTACAACTAAGACGCCGTCAACTATAATATAGACAAGAATGATGCCAAAGTGCAGTATGCCAAGCTTGACGATGCGATAAAAATAATACAAACTCATAATACAGGGAGGGGCGTAAGTTTGGAAGCAATTTTTCAAACATTAATATAATTCTTAAAAATAAGTTCCTAAGTAGGTGATAGGGTTTGAACTATAGTAGAGACACTACATTATGACGTGGCAGTGTTATTTTTTTTACAAAAATTTAGTCAATTCAAAAATGTCAGACAAAAGAGAAGCCATTATTGCTCTACACCGTGCCGGGAAGTCAGATTCCGTCATTTCAAAGACTCTCTCAATAGCGAGATCGACTGTTTGGAAGTGTGTGAAGCGTTTTAATGAGAGAGGAGACTTGACTGATCGTCCAAGAAGTGGTAGACCACGCTCACAACGCACCAAACAACTGATAAAATGTGCCCGAGAGAAGATCAGGAGGAACCCGAAAAGGTCAATACGATTGTTAGCCAAAACAGCTAATGTGAGTCCCAGAACATTGAGAAGAGTTGTCAAAGAAGACCTAAAGATGTCCTCTTTCACCCTCCAAAAGAGACAGACTCTATCAGAAGCTGTAAAGAAAAAGAGATTGGAGAGAAGCAAAGCACTTCTGAGAGAATTGAAGTCTGGCACGGCTGGTGAAATTGTTTGGTCTGACAAAAAAATTTCACAGTGGAAATGGCTCACAACCGGAGGAATGACAGAATAATTGGTAAAAGTGCAAAAGACATCCCATACAACCAAAAAACTGTCCACAGAACCATGAAACCTGCTTCAGTAATGGTCTGGGCCGCCGTTTCAGAAACTTGGAGATCTCCTTTAATTTTTGTGGAACAAGGCGCCAAAATCAATGCTAAATGTTATATTTAGAATATTTCGACGCCAATGTTGGAGTCAGCTAAGGATCACTTCGGTAATGACACTCTATGGACATTTCAGCAAGACGGCGCGACTTCACATACTGCAAATGTCACTCAAAACTGGTGCCATGACCATCTTCCACGGTTTTGGTCCAAAAGAAATGTGGCCTCCCTGATTCCCAGATGTTAATCCTATGGACTTTTCGGTATGGTCCATTCTTGAATCAAAGGCCTGTGGTAAATTCCATCGCAGTGTGGATGATTTAAAGCGTTCGCTACAGAGATCTTGGAAGGAAATTTCACAAGAACAGTTGCGTGCCCCAGTAGGAGGAGTTCGGAGGAGATTTGAGGCTGTTATTAAAAACAAGGGGGGACATTTTGAATAAATTTATGATTTTTGAATTCTTAAAACCCTTATGTAATAATACATAACTGTAAATTATTAAATATATTTTTCGTTGGATCTGGCTAAGGTTGATATAGCTGATGCGTTTCGAATAATACCTCTGCATCCATCTCAATATCATCTCACCGGGTTTCAATTTTTAGATAAATTTTATTTTGATAAATGTTTGCCTATGGGATGCTCAAGCTCTTGTAAGATTTTTGAAAGATTCTCTGATGGTATTAAATGGATCCTGCATTATCACTATAAAATTACACATATCGTCAAAGTTCTCGATGATTTTCTTTTCATTACAGATACACCTAGTGAGTGCTCTCGCTGCTTATCTTCTTTCTATGATTTATGTCAAATTTTAGGGGTACCTATTGCGTACCATAAGACCGAAGGACCAACTAGGTGCCTAACTTTTCTAGGAATTGAATTAGACACTGATCTTATGGTGGCTAGACTACCAGTTGAAAAATTAATAGATTATGCAGACACTATTGTAGGCCTTTTAAATACTTCGAGCTAAACTTTGAGATCACTGAAATCAAATTTTAGGGAAACTTCAGTTTTCGTGCTCTGTAGTGTCAACTGGTCGCCCTTTTCTGCGTCGTTTATATGACTGCACAATAGGAGTAAAGAAACCTCACCATTTTGTCAAACTAACAGCGCATATGAAAGAGGACCTGAACCTTTGGCTTCAATTTCTCAAACATTATAATGGTGTTACTATTATTAAGCCACGGCCCCACGTGCTATATTAAACTCGGTTGATATTAATCTTCATACTGATAGCTCTAAATTCGGCTATGGAGGAATATATAAAACTCATTTCTTTTACGGTAAATTTCCCACGAGATGGAAGAAGTTTGATATTCAAGTGCTAGAGCTTTACCCTATTTATATAATGGTCAATGTTTTTGTAACTTCGTTCAGTAATTCCAGCATAAATTTTCTCTGTGACAATAGCTCTGTAGTATCGGCTTTAAATAATCAAACTTCTCGGAATAAAGATGTCATGAAATTGTTGAGACCTCTGGTCCTTCTCTTCTTAAAGCACAATATCAAATTTCACGCCACTCACATCCCTGGTAAAATAAATGTTTTATGTGACCTACTTTCTCGTGCACAGGCACCTATGGCGATGCTAGCTACGAGTGGACTAGACAGTCTAACTACGGCTATCCCACAGCACGTTCGACCTCACAACTTCAAGCTTCTGTAAATAGTCTTGTAGCTAGATCCTATGAGTCGAACACTCTTTCAAATTACAAACGTTACTGGGACAAATTCACAAATTTCATAGCTCCACACAAAATTAATCAGACCTTCCCATTTAATTGAAACACCGTAGCATTGTTCATAATCTTTTTGCTAAATCTTAACTTAAAAACTAGTACCATCCGGTCTCATCTCTCCGATATTGCCACTGTACATAAATTATATAATGAGACCGATCCTACTGCTTCTTAAGTGATTACACGTATATTGAAGGGCGCAGAAAAATCAAAAAGTCACGTTGCTACTGTCTGCCTTTTACCAATATCTTCCTTTTTTCTTGATGAAATTATCGAAGTATTCTCAACCTACTACCTGAATACGAGTTTTTCCTTTTCAAGTCTCTTTTTCTGTTGTGTTATTACTGTTGTTTAAGGGTCAGTGAAATAGTTCATTGTCCAAAAACTAATCATACTTTACAATTGCATAATTTCTCAATTCGCTCCCCTCCCTCTCCTCCATTGGTAAAAATCAATTTTACCTATTACAAGCATTCATACGAACCAGTTACAATTTTACTTCCTCCTTCAAAGAATAAAAACTGTCCCGTAGTTTCTCTCCTAGATTATGTATCGCGTAGAGGAGACTCTCCTGGACCTCTCTTTATTCTTCAAAATTTGAAACAGATTACCAGACGGTACTATCTAAATACCCTGAAAACCGCTATTTCCATCTCTGGTGTTTCTCTAGATAGATATAACACCCATTCGTTCAGAATTGGACGAACCACTGATTTGGCCAAAATGGGTGAACCATCTCACCTCATAAAACTAGCTGGTAGATGGCGCAGTGACGCATATCAAAAATATATTAGATATGACCATTTCTCCGTGAACACTAAATGAATTTCCTTTTAAATTTTTTTTTCTTCTTGGGGTGTCGTCATTTCCCTGTGGCCTGTGGGGTATGACTTTGAATTTTCTCGACACCCCAATTTATATTCTTTGCAAAATTCGTTCTTCATTATATCTATTTTCTTAGTTTTGCCTTATTTAGTTTCCAATGTATCATTTAGTAAATTAAAATTTATATCCTCTGTTCATTTAGTAAATTTAAATTTATACAATCTGTTCACCATATGTGTTATCACTAACTATTTAAATTTTATATAAATTTCCACCCAAGTTGGGTTTCATTAATCCTCCACACAAATAGTTTAGTTCTCAATATATAAAAAACCCAGATTTTACGATATATATCTAAATTAAACCTAGAAACCCAGGTGGGACCTTAAAACCCAAGATCTGGGTGAAAAAACCTGGTTGTCATATGTTTTGCTCCTCCTACACTACATTATGAGCTGATAAAATCTTTTATTTACCGGTGGTGAAATGGCGTACTGAGCGCACGATATCTTCTGCAGCATCACATGTACCACCGCTGTTACATGCAGAATAATGCATTCACATATACAGGTACTACTGTATATGTAGGAATAAATAGCTAAAAATCCGCAACCTTTGCCAGAGGCAGAATATTATTTTCACAGGGGAATTTTTGTAACTTTGTATTTGGTGCACTGAACTCCTCTTACTTTTTCAAAAATCTGAGAAATATCTGCCAACATATTTCATCAATTTGTCTTGTCCTCCAACATTTTACCTGTTTCCTCTCCAAAAATTAATGGTAATACAGGAATTAATAGCTAAATATCCTCCGACATTGCAGGAATTTTTTTATTAGAGAAATTGAATATCTGCTGACATATCATTCGAATTTACCATCAAATACAATCTGGAGTCATGTTGGTGGAATTTACAATGAAATAAAGACTGGCTAGACAGTAGGGTCACACAGCTTACATGTAAATTGCGGCCCTTTAATTTCTAATTGCGGCTCTGTAATCTGTTAAGAATGTCTCACTCTCAAAAACATTCTTAAACTAATTTATATTGAGTTGAAGCTCAATGCGTTCTAGATTTTATTTATTTCACGAGTGCTTCAAAGCCATGGTAGATTTTAGTGTACTGACTACTGAGGTTAGTGGCCGCAGTTGGTTTGAGCGATCGGCAGACGCACGACGCTACCTAGATCTAGCCGGCTGCTCACTTAGCCTAGCCTCACTACCTGACGCCTACGTCGTCTAGTCTAGTAGTCTACCTATAAGGCTATAATACTCACCAACAGCTGGAAATGCTTCCTTATTCAAATTATTCCTATGTGGAGACTGTGGAGTCTAGAGACATAATTCTAGTGAAATCACTTTTCATTTTTCACAAATAGGTAGTAGGAACCTAAGTTATTATCTTTTTCATTCAATTTTCTCAAATTTCCAACACATACAGTAATCTAAGATTAAAATTTGAAGTCATGTTGATGAAATTTATGAAATTTCATTATGAAAGATCTTATTAGGCAAGTGTCATTACCATGATTACCTAGGTATCTTAGGTTATTTATCTTTAAAATTACGGTTTAGAAACTGCATATTTATAATCTAGGCACGATTATAGAATAATAATATCATATTGTAAAGTTTTATTAATAGTTGATCAAGAATTATGAAGTTGATTAGCTTTTCGGACAATCTATCAAAGTTTACATCACTCTTTGTTTACATTTTTGCTTCAGAATTTGGCGCTCAGTTGTCTGAGCTCCATGATTGGTAGAAACATCCGCTATCTTGAATGACGTCACTGCCTCACAGCTCCGAAATTTATATTATAGCGTTGTCCTAACCTTCTATAAACTGTGGACCTGACTGAGTAACGGTTCCCGTTAGCAAATGTTAGTGTTATTTCAGTTATGAGGTTGAGTGGACGCAACTTGCACGTGCTCCGCCTAACGCTTATTTAAGTCATTAACATTGCATCTGTTGCTTAAATATTCATCAATTAATCTTCTTACATCAATTAAATGCCATAAGATAAAACATAACTTAGCAAAATGATCAGATACCTAAAGTATTTTGCTGATTAGTGTGCGAGTAAACATCAGCTGTTTACCGAAGAGTTTACTTACTACAAGCCTGAGTTTTCGAAGAATAGGAACTCTAAAATAATTTGATAAATAAATATTATTTTTACTTTGTACTTCAGATCACCTCCTTGAATAAATACTTTTATTTGTAAAGAGTTAAATCAACTTTATTAAAGTAATATTTCTCAAAAGTATTTAATGTAATATTGTACGCCAAGGAAGCTCAATTGACTGACGCGCAGAGAGCCAAGGAAGCTCTCTTGACTTATGCGCGGAGTGACGTAATGTGCTAACAGGATGGTCACGCTTATACGTTGTTGAGAAATCGTTACGCCCCTTCCTCCTACTAGTACTTCCATGCTGAAGACAGGCGGCTTACATTCTGTTAATATGTGTCTGCAGTCCAGTCCACTGCTTATCCATGCATATTCACGGACTCCCAGTATATAGAATATAGTAGTGACAATTGAGACGGTTAGTGCACGTGACGTCATCACAACAACACTCTAAAATTAAAATTAAGGCAATCGAAGAGTGTTAAATTATAATTTTTTTTTATTTATTGCCAATATAAGAAAAGAGTAATGATGTATTCAGTTATTCAAACTACTTAACCCTAAGTCACGATAACGAGTCATTCTATTGACACTACTACGTATATAACAGTGGACCGAAAAACAGACCTAATAATGTAGCTGAGAGACGTAGTTATAGTTCCAGTACTATAACTTCCTTGACTGAAGATGGTTACGAACTTATTTACGAGTTACGCGAGAGTCAGAGACTGCGAGTCGTGAGATGAGGCAATATTATCATCTCCAAACTAGACCATGCGTTTTGCATTCTGCAACATTCATTTGATAAAACTATTTCCCATACATGTATTATCATGACCCGTCATTATGTGTTCACTTGAAATCAATTTTAACGAATTTTTTTATAAAATAATATTGATCTCTCTGTTACTTTTAAAATAAAGCTCATAACATATTTAGGTTAACTTTTACTAAAACTTGAAGTGTACTCCCTGAAAATGGCAAATGTACCCCAGGTTGAGAAACCCTGGTTTAGAGTTTAGACCACAGTATAAAGAATATACATAGCTATGACAATACAGGGTGACGCAAAAAAAAAAGGAAACCCATTTTCAAATTAGTTTATTTTACAAACTATTAAAGTTAGAAAATTTCTGAAAACACAGTTTTATTAATATAGTTTTTTTGTATCTTTCATGAAAATTGGTTAAACGTGCGACTAAAATTAAACATCCTGCAGCGAATTGAAAAAATATAAATAAAAAGGGCTTGCGCGAGGACGAAAAACACAAAAAGACTTCATAATAGGTATAATTTTTTTCCTTATGGTAATAGAATTTTTTTTAAATGCTATTTTTCATCCAATTAACGTTTGGTTAATTGACTTTTTCATTCATGGAAATACTTCTTCATTACCAATCACGATGTCTACTCTAAAACGAGCATTTCTTTGCAGAAGCCATCTTGAAAAATTTAGGTTGCGGTAAATCAGTTCTAAGAGTTCAAGCCTTACATACATCTTAAAAGGATGATATTTTAAATCGTGTTTAACTATTTGGTGAAATGTGTCTTTAGTGATGTCTAATTCATTCCTTCTGATTGGTATTTCTGGATTCTCAATAAAAAGTTCATGAATAAGATTATTAATGTTTTCATGCGTTCGTTCTGTTCCCCAGCGACCAAAATGCTTTTTGTTCAAAATTCTTCAGTTTTTTTTCGGTTTTATGCTTAATAATATAAGTCAATATGGTTTTATAGTTGGTATAAATCTTTCCTGAAAGCTATGTTCAAAATGAGGCAGTGTTTAAATAACTTGTCATAACAAAAACTGTTCTTTTGAAAGCTGCCTTTTGAGGGGTTCGAATAGGAGATACAAATTAACGGCGAACTGATTTTTATTAAAGATATCAATTTTATATAAAACATAAATTTTCATATGATTATTAAGATTTTAGTTGTCTTTTATTTGTTACAGTAAACATTATAATTTAATGTTTTTACATCCATATATATGATATGAAATGAATTATACCTATTGTGATTTTATATGTATAAAAAATTATTAGAATAGATGCAGAAAAAGTAAATGAACAAAACTGTGTTTTTAGAAAATTTCTAGGTTTGATAGTTTGTAAAATAAACTAGTTTGAAAATGGGTTCCCTTTTTTTTGCGCTACCCTGTAAAGTGATAAGTAGTGACAATTTTGGTTTTAGAGTTTTGCTGTGATGACGTCACGTAAACTAAACGTCTCGATTGTCACTACATATTCCATATACTGCGATTTAGACACGCTCATGGAGCCTTTTTTGGCATCACTTGTGCCTCTGCTATGCAGGCGGCTAAAGCCCCGTCCAGACGGTCAAACACAGACTTTCTGGCAATAATATATTTTTATTTGCGCGTCATTTTAGTTTATTACAGCTAGGTACACCTACAAAAACCTCATTTTTGCAAGTTTACAAGCTGGCGAGTGAGATAGTTAGATAGTGATGATGACACGTACTGGCCGCCCCAAGTTCTCCGGCGTGCTCGTCGTTGGGGCGCAGCAGGAGCTTCTCCTGCTCAAATCGGAGAAATGTTTCCCTGTCCCCCGAAAGGGGGACCCAATACCACCGTTTTTTCGGTGCATCGTCCCGTGAGCCTCCCGGTCACGTGGGCGGGTGCTCTACTTCTCTTGGCTGGAGATGTTGAGCGAAATCCGGGACCTACCGTGTGGATGTGTGACATCTGCGGAGGACGTATCACAGGTAGGCACATATCACTCCTGTGCAGGTCAAACACTCCACACTGGGTTCACCAGAAAAACTGCACTATAATCAGACCTGCACAGTACACAAACACATGGAAATGCTCACTACACACACAACCACCTAACACAAACAACAACACCACAACAATCACACCACCCAACACACAACCACCAGATGATAACAATAATAGCAACAACAACAATGCCAACGCAAGCCTGCCAAACAACACACCAAACACACAACCCCCAGATGATAACAACAAACATCACCAGACATCACAACAGCCACAGACACACTGCATAGACACCTAACTTGGAACACACTTCATGCACTCAACTCAGATCACCTACCCATCATTATCAAATACAACACAAAAACAAACTACAGACTACACCAGAACAGAAGAACATACACAAACTTCCACAAAGCAGACTGGACACAATTCACACAAGAAATAGAAGACACCCTACTAAACACTGAGACACCCACAAACATACACACAGCAAACAAAATACTCACCAACGCTATACTCAGCGCAGACAAAAGAAACATACCCAAGGGCAAAATACACAACAAACACAAACTACTACTACCACAAGACATTAGAGACAACATAACATACAGAAACAACATACGAACACATAATCCCACTGATCACTCACTAAAAGAACTTAACGACAACATTGACACAAAAATACAAAAACACAAAGAACAACTATGGAAAGACCACCTTGACGATCAGTGGGATCACAAAACAAACACTCACATTCTCTGGAAAACCATAGCAGGGCTCACAAACAAAAAACCACAACAGGCACCGAACAACACAATTCAATTCAATGACACCACAGCCACAAACAACAAACAAAAAGCAGAACAATTCAACAAACAATTCACAAACAACATAATTCACAAAACACACAACACAAACAGGCAAATAGACAAGCACACAAAACACCTCACAAGCACACCCATCACCATCACAGAAACACAGGTAATAGCATCAAAAGCTCCAATAACAACAACTCTACAGGCCCTGACAACATTAACATAAAACACTTGAAACATCTAGGTACACACGCCATAACATACCTCACAACCATATACAGCATTGTACTCAACACAAACAACATACCACACATATAGAAGACCGCCAAAATCATACCAATACTCAAACCTAACAAAGACAAAAACACAGGCACTTCCTACAGACCAATCTCACTACTCTCACCATTAGCCAAAACAATAGAAAAAATCCTACTCAACAGGTACATAACACCTAACATCACTACACAATTACATCAACATGGCTTCAAAACCAAACACTCCACAACAACAGCACTACACATCATAAACAACATCATCACACAAGGTTTCAACTAGAAACAACCACCAGACAGAACCGTGTCGGTGGCATTGGACATGTCCAAGGCCTTTGACACGGTCAACATACACAAACTAATTCACAAAATCCACAACACTAACATCCCACACACAGTCATCAAATTCATAGCCAATTACATAAAAGGACGCAACAACTACACACAATACAACGGAACAAACTCCAGACACATGAAAACAGGAGTACCACAAGGAGGCGTCCTATCACCAACACTCTTCAACATATACACATCTGACATACCCACACCACCACCCACAGTAAAACTCATCACATATGCAGACGACATCACCATTCTCTCATCACACAAGAACCACAGACAAGCACAGGCACAAATACAACCATACCTAGAACAGATACACACCTGGACAAAACAAAACCAACTAACACTCAATGCCTCCAAAACACAAACAACACTTTTCACTCCTGATCCAGCAGAATACAGCACAACACTCACACTCAAAATACAAGACACAGACCTACCCACAACACGCAACCCCAAAATACTTGGAGTCATCTTTGACCCCAAGCTCACATACTCACAACACATAAAACACACAACACAAAAAGCCAAACAGACCCTTAAGGTCATCAAAGCTCTCACATCTACACACTGGGGCAAAACAAAAGAAACACTTCTAAATACATACAAAACAATTACACGCCCCGTCCTAGAGTACAGTAACACAGTTTGGTCACCCATCACATCAGACACAAACATCAACACACTACAGATCGTACAAAACACAGCACTTAGGATAGCCACAGGTTGCACACGAGACACAAACATACAACATCTCCACGACGAAACACAAACCCTCCCTCTCAAACAACACCTACAACTACACGCATCACAATACAGACAAAAGACACAACACCCTGACCACCCACTGCACTACCTCACACATCAGAACACCTCACAAAGACACAAAAAACAGACCATCCATGACAACAACAACAACTACACAATCAATCTAGAAACACCACCAGACACCACATCAACAGACACCATCAAACAAAACATGAAAAAAATACACACACAAACAGTTCAAACATACCTAAACAACAAACAAATCAACAAAATTCTGAACGCCACACCACCAGACATCAACACTAACGAACAAACACTACCCAAACACACACGCAGACAACTCGCACAACTAAGGACAAACAAATCACCACTTCTCTACAGCTACTTACACAAGATATCACCCGACACACACCCAACACCACACTGTCCACTTTGTAACACCAACACGCACAACACTAAACATCTCTTCAACTGTACTGCAGTCCCTACCACCCTTACTCCGGAAAACCTCTGGACTGACCCAGCTGGAGTTGCCCTCCTTATAAACAGGTGGGTAGCTCTACTGGGAACGTAAGGGGGGGGGGGTGGGGGGAGTGGAGTACATGAGAGGAACACACACACTTTACCAACACACATAACATTTAACACTCACTACACACACATACAGCCGACCCAGTGCACATTTTCATCACCTGGTCCTGGCTGAAACTCAAGATCTCCGGCTGGGGGAGTGGGGTTTCTCGCCTGTGGGTCTGGGGGAACCCTGGCGGGCAGCTGCGCCGTCTCTCGGTGTGAGGGCTCCACCACTGTGTCAGTGATGGAGCGGGGTCGACAACAACAACAACAACAACAACTCGTACTGGCCCAGAAGCCAACTAGACAGCGAGTAATACTTGAAGATGTACTGGCTGGCTTTACTTTTAATACCTACCTGCTTTAATAAAATATGAAATAATTGCGATGCATGACTTGAAATTATTATATAATTGTAACTCCTTGTCTATATGGGTTGAAATAAAAGAAAATGATCACGAGGCCTCGATTTTTGTTTATACTGTCATAATCAGCTGATGAAATTATGGATTCCAATTCATATAATGGTTAATCAGCTAATAATTATTATATATTTTTTCTGTTGTAACAATAATATGTTACAATTTAACACAATTATAGAAATCGAAGTACCAAACTATTTACTCACATATAATGAGTGTGAGTTAATCTGTGATTGAATACAAGTACTTTTAATTCATTTGCTACTTTGAACTATCTAAATTAATTGAATTGAACTTTCTTCTAAAATAAATACGAAATATACGCTAAGTCGAGTAATTAAGACCATTTACTTTTTTCTAACTCATAGTAAATGAAATATTCAATTATTTATAATTATATAAGAACTTCAAGTTATGTCTCTCCCTTATTACCGTTCGCAATAAATCTGAGTCGTAATTTTCATAATAAATATGGGGCCTACCTGTACTAAGAAAAAGTTACTCGCAGCTAGTATTTTAGCCTCGATGACACGAGCCTAGTTTACTCGCTACAAGCAGGCGAGTTTACAACCTGCTAGTAAATTTGCCTCGTGTCATCGTGTTGGCTAGTGAACCAGCAGCTTGTAAAATAGCTTCGAGAAAAGTTGAACATGTTCAACTTTACTTGCTACTCGCTGGCGAGTTCGCTTGTTGGCTTGTAAACTCGCCCAGTGTCATCAAAGCTAGCGCTAGAAAACTAGAAGCGAGTAACTTTTTACAAATACAATAGAGCATCCTCTCTATCCCCATACTGTGCAGTATCCCCTCTCTATCCCCATACTGTGCAGTATCCCCTCTCTATCCCCATACAGTACAGTATCCCCTCTCTATCCCCATACTGTGCAGTATCCCCTCTCTATCCCCATACTGTGCAGTATCCCCTCTCTATCCCCATACAGTACAGTATCCCCTCTCTATCCCCATACTGTGCAGTATCCCCTCTCTATCCCATACTGTGCAGTATCCCCTCTCTATCCCCATACAGTACAGTATCCCCTCTCTATCCCCATACTGTGCAGTATCCCCTCTCTATCCCCATAGTGTACAGTATCCCCTCTCTATCCCCATAGAGTACAGTATCCCCTCTCTATCCCCATAGACTACAGTATCCCTTCTCTATCCATATACAGTGCAGTATCCCTTCTCTATCCCCATACTGTACAGTATCCCCTCTCTATCCCCATACAGTGCTTTGTCCCCTCTCTATCCCCATACAGTGCATTGTCCCCTCTCTGTCACCTTTATACCTTAACTATAGAAGACTGTAGGTTAACTAGGTACCTAGTTAAATTAGAAAATTTAATACCTCTCTATAGGGATAACAGGACAAAGTCCCCTTGTGAAAAAAACTCCCCGCGGTCAAAAACCCCCATGCATAATCCCCTCCTGCAATAAACCAACCGGTCTATATAAATAACCTTATTCATTTTTCTTATTATATTTAACATTATTCTATGAAAAACAACCATTATTACACTTTTGCCAAAAATATCACAAACTTTTTGCCAAATAAGGTATACCCATTTTATAGTAAAAAAAGTTAAAGTATACATTTTGTCACTATCAAACTGACAGCTA
The DNA here is from genome assembly GCA_947561585.1 of Caprella mutica. Taxonomy (NCBI): domain Eukaryota; kingdom Metazoa; phylum Arthropoda; class Malacostraca; order Amphipoda; family Caprellidae; genus Caprella; species Caprella mutica. Next base: position 474,524 of record CANNZV010000436.1, read on the forward strand.
ACCTAACCTTAAGGGCGCTATATCTCTTTATATTTATAACATATAGTAAATTTTCGGCAAAAGTGTAATTTGTTTGCATAGAGTAATGTCAAATGAATTAATAAAAGTGAATAAGGCTCTTTATATCGGTCGGAGTCTAATTGCAACGTGGTTTTTTATTTTTTGTTTTTAATGTTTCCGGGAAGTGTATTGCAGGGGGGCTTTTGCAAGGGGGGTTTTTGACAACACTTTTTTTTTTTTTTTTTTTTTTTGTACAGACACCCTCTTTAGTCTAGACCAGCAGTCCCCTATAGGTGGTCCCGTGGACCCCTGGCAAGGGGTCCCGCGCCTTAAGCAGCGACACTAAGTCTGGAATTGGATAGTTTAAACTGTTTTGTGTTTAATTACTTAAATGAATCATACATATTTTATTTCATTTTTTTTGTGGTTATAAATTTAAAAGCATTCCCAAATATACTTTTATAGTTTTCGAGTGGTATTAATTTATTTATTTAGTTTCTATTTTATTTATCATTTATTAGTAGTAATTATTAAATATTAAGTGTAATATATAAATTTATTTTTAATATATTTGTAGTTTTAATATTCCACCTATAAACTTTTTAAATTGAATTAGTCTGATAAAATCTCCCAAGTACACGCGCTAAATTATCATTTTATCTCAGGAGTCCACAGCTAGAATAGTTTTCTATGCAGGGGTCCCTAAAGAAAACGCCATACGGAACCGCTGGTCTTGACTCTATAAGCGATTTGGGTAAGTTCTGATTTATCGGACGGTTTAACACTTTCGGACTCATGATAAAAAAGCATATGTATAATAATTAAAATAAATGTCAATGATAGTGGGTCCTAGTCCTATAGTTATAGGTCAGTAAACTACTAATAATCAATTAAATGTTCTCATATATTTGCATTTGACGGAGAGGGGATACTGGACTGTACGGGGATAGAGAGGGGATACTGGACTGTACAAGATAGAGAGGGGATACTGTACTGTATGGGAATATATTGGGATACTGAATTATTTCGGTAAAATTAGGTGTAATTCGGTATAATTTATTTATTTAAACAAAATATTCCCTTACAAAATTCAATACAATTGAAACGCCGGGATACATTCCAAGTGTAGGAAATATAAATTAAAAAGAAGGAAAAACTTTAAGAAGAATATAAAGGCCCGTAAAGCTACAAGACTTCTGCGGCATACTATTTATGTAACTAAAAAGTTTGTGTAATTATCAGGCAATCATTTACTTCAGGCAAGAAACTATCTAGGGGAGCATAATAGGTATAACAAAATGGATAAAAAAAATAAACACAAATTTTAGTTTGTGTTTAATGTCTGCCTTGGGACCAAATACCATATCGCTAACATCAGAAGGAAATTAAATACAAGGGACTGGAAGAAGCAGTCAGAAAGGAAAGTGGATTCATGAACAAAATAACCTACAACCGTCGGTGAAAAAGCTCATTAATGCAGAAAAGCTACTCCGTGAAAGCTACTCACTTACAAGGAATGTGGCGAAAATGGACACAAGCACCGGTGGCTGCACTCACGAATGGAAGAGGAAAATGAAGAGGTGATAGTAAATGAAGCTACGGGCCTACCCAACACAAAATCTAAGACAACGTAGTTGCAAAAATAAAACCCTAGCTCTATCCTCTAAAACTATAAGTATGGAAATAAATAGATAAATCAATTCGGTATAATTAGGTGTAATTATTCGGTATAATTAGGTGTAATTCGATATAATTAGGGGTAATTCGATATAATTATGTGTAATTCGATATAATTATGTGTCATTCTGTATATATACATGTGTCTAATTCGGGATATTTAGGTGTAATTCGGATTATAGGTGCAATTAAGTGTAATTCGATATAATTAGGTATAGTTCGAAATAATTAGAAATTAGCCAAATTAGGTGTAATTCAGTGTAACAGTTTTCAAACTCAAGTGATTTGTCGGAGTAGTGTCTGGGAAGGGGCGGGGCTTCTATCTCGCCACTAGCTGTGAGAAAAGTTGAACATGTTTTGCTTTCTAGGTAGCTTATTTACAAGCTGCTAATTTACTAGCCAACATGATGACACGAGGCGAGTTTACTAGCAGCTTGTAAACTCGCCAGCTTTTAGCGTGTAAAATAGCCTCGTGTAAACGTGCCTTTAGTATCTATCTAGTTACAATGGCTGACGACAGACTCTTTAATACTTGGTTATATTAGATCTAAGTTATAGGTACGTTGTGAATTGTTTTCTATGATCTATCAGGGGCGTATCTAGGATTCGGTCAAGGGGGGGCACTTTTAAAAAAATTTAACCTTTCTGAAAAAAATCTACGGATACTTTCTCAGACTGGTCAGTTATTTTAATTGCTTTGAACATGATTACACTGTGTTCCGTCAGAAGCGTCATTTATTAAATTGCGAAATGGGAGGACTTCATAATGTTCATGAAGTATAAAGAATGGATTTCATCCTATTAATATTTGTATCACAGTTACTTAAAAAGAAAAATTATCATAATTATTAAAATAAAAATAAATAAAATACATTATCAGATCACATTAACCTCCCAGATCGCATACCAACCTAGCATCCCTTATTTGGCCCATACTGCACCATTCTGCATCTCTTTCTTCACTTTGGTGGATACAAGACGCCAGACGGCGCTCCACCACATTGAACCAATGCAGTTCTAGAATTTCACATTGAAAAGGTTTGAGGTCGATTCATTAGCAGAAGAACGGAAAATTCCTGGCCGGCACACAATCAATATCTCAACCCTTTGGATTTTCACTTCTTGGCTGCTGCACAAACTCGAGTTTATATATGAAAAAGAATATTCCATTGTGTCTCTTATACAAAGTGTTTAAAGTTTCGGTGAAAGGTATAACCCGGAGACCCATAAGGAATTTGAAAGAATGTTTCGAAGTTTGCTTCGTTCTGTCTTCAGGCTGGAGGAGGTCATTTTCAACAACTTCTGTAGGGCCACAGCAGGTGTGGTTCATATGATATAGCCATATATATAGGACAATAAATGTTTAATTATAATACTTTCTTTTCCATCAACGTGGTGTATCTATGATGACAGTTGATGCATTAGAAGTGCTTCTAATTCGCAATTTAAAAATGTCGTTTATGATGGAACACAGTGTGTCAGTGGATGTATTATATAGTCCATAAGCTGTATATCAAGTCTAATAGATAGACTGATAATTATTAACTCAATCACAAAATTTAATCATGGAATGCAGCAAAAATAATCAAAACCATACTGCTACACTGTGTTTCATCAGAAAACGTAATTTTTTAATTGCGAATTAGAAGCACTTAAAATTTCCACCTACCTACCTAGTTTCCTACTAGGTTTTATTAATCAATACCTACTAGAGTGTATCATTACTTACGTAGTTATGATATGTAAAAAAGGCTTCAGAATGAACTTGCTGTAATATGTATCGATATTTTTACCATTAAGATTTGACCCAAGACTCAATGCATAACTTTTTCCCGCGTAAACCAGACGTGGGACATACGTGGGAATATCGATACAAAATATATAGATTGAATATATATATATAGATTGATTCTATACGAACAATGAATTCATATTGTGGTAACTTAAAATTTATATGAAGCCTAATAACAAAAAGAAATGGCAGATAATTATTACTAATGACAATATAATATTGTTAATAGTAAATAATTTATCAACAAAAATATAATATTATTGTAGCAAAATTATTATTTATAAAGACAAATTTATTTAGTTAAACAACAATGTTATATTTTAACTAAATTTTTCAGTTACTACTACAAAAACATTTTGTTATAAATAAATAAAACATTTAACAATATTATATTGTTATCATAGCAATATTTAAGTTAATATGAACAAAACTTTTTTAATAACCTTAACAATATTCCATAACAAAAATTGTACTGTTAACTTCAAGAAATTTTTTGTTGTAGTGAAGAAACCTTTGAACAATATTTTATTGTTAGTTTAACTCAATTGATGGTTAATATAACATAATTTTCTCATTACCATAACTAAATGTTATCGACTAAATACGTTTTGTAAATTTAACAAAACCGTTCTCTGTGTGTACAAAAGTTGTTGAAAATGACCCCTTACGATGTGAAGACCGAATGATGCACGCTTCAGAACATTCTTACATACTTTCTTGAGATTCTTATTGTTATATTTTTGAGTGGAGATTTGAGCACATTGTATGAGAGACTCATTGGGATCTGTTTTTTTTATATATAAACTCGAGTTTGTACAGCAGCCCATATGCGAAAGTCTAAGGGTTGAGATATGGACTGTGTGCTGACCAAGAATTTTATTTCCGTACTTCTGCTAATCCCTCGACCTCGTAACTTTTCCTTAAATTCTAGAGCTGCATTTGTGCAATGTGATCTTGCATCCACTAAAGTGAAGAAGTTGCAGGCTGGGCCAAATAATGTGCTGCAGCAATCAGAGTTTTAAAAACCATAAACTGGTAACAAGTTGCCATATTCGTTAAAGAATGCTTGACCAATTGGAACCATTCCATTAATAATTGCAACGAAGATCATTACCTTAACATCATACCTATCATTTGTTTTCCAGATATTTCGAGTATTTTCATTCTTATTTTTTCGATGTGTTTTTGATGGAGGCAAATTAACTTCTCGTCTGTCCAAACGATTCAATTGGCAATGTTGGATGGTTGCTGCATAATCCACTCACAAAACCGCTATTTATGTGGTTTCCATTATTGGTCTAATTGAAATTCAATGATAAAAACGGAAACTAAATGAATGTATGACGATCCTCCACCACGTGGTTTTGGCGTGGATGAAATCTGCTGAATAGCTTTTCTGAGAGAAAAACTAGTGGTTTCTTCAAAAAAACTCTTCACCTCCTGAATAGCAGTTTGTGTTCTTTTTGGTTTTGTTTTCATTTGCTTTTTCTTGTGAATAGAACCAGTTTCATTGAATATACCACGAACTCTTGTGAAGCCACACTTCCATTCATCTTGGGAAAGCATGAATTTTCGGCGTACTGTTGAAGAAGAAGGTATTTTGGAAAACTACAGAGTACAGGACGATGCATTCCTTCTTAAATTCAAAAAATATTTTTATATTGAAGAACAATGCTAATATTAATAGGGTGATAGTGTTGTTTTAGACACGAGGGTGAGTGCACGCATATGTGTCTATCTCAGACCTGACTGAGTAAGTTGAGTAAAGCCCCGTCCAGACGCTCCGACAAATGCCCAGATTTCTCTGAAATCAGGTGTTCGCGAGCAAATTTGTCCGCAATATGGCAGGCAAATTTGTCACCGATCACAAGAATCGAAACTGTCCGTGACTTTCAACATGTTGTTCAAATTTGTCCCCGAACAAGTGTTCGCGACTGTTATTTGAATGAATATTTGTGATACAGGGTTTGGAAGCAAATGAAAGTGCATATTATAATCCAACGAAAAATATATTTAATAATTTACAGTTATGTATTATTACATAAGGGTTTTAAGAATTCAAAAATCATAAATTTATTCAAAATGTCCCCCCTTGTTTTTAATAACAGCCTCAAATCTCCTCCGAACTCCTCCTACTGCGGCACGCAACTGTTCTTGTGAAATTTCCTTCCAAGATCTCTGTAGCGAACGCTTTAAATCATCCACACTGCGATGGAATTTACCACAGGCCTTTGATTCAAGAATGGACCATACCGAAAAGTCCATAGGATTAACATCTGGAGAGCAGGGAGGCCACATTTCTTTTGGACCAAAACTGTGGAAGATGGTCATGGCACCAGTTTTGAGTAACATTTGCAGTATGTGAAGTCGTCTTGCTGAAATGTCCATAGAGTGTCATTACCGAAGTGATCCTTAGCTGACTCCAACATTGGCGTCAAAATATTCTCAATATAACATTTAGCATTGATTTTGGCGCCTTGTTCCACAAAAATTAAAGGAGATCTCCAAGTTTCTGAAACGGCGGCCCAGACCATTACTGAAGCTGGTTTCATGGTTCTGTGGACAGTTTTTTGGTTGTATGGGATGTATTTTGCACTTTTACCAATTATTCTGTCATTCCTCCGGTTGTGAGCCATTTCCACTGTGAATTTTTTTTCGTCAGACCAAACAATTTCACCAGCCGTGCCAGACTTCAATTCTCTCAGAAGTGCTTTGCTTCTCTCCAATCTCTTTTTCTTTACAGCTTCTGACAGAGTCTGTCTCTTTTGGAGGGTGAAAGAGGACATCTTTAGGTCTTCTTTGACAACTCTTCCCATTGTTCTGGGACTCACATTAGCTCTTTTGGTTAACAATCGTATTGACCTTTTCGGGTTCCTCCTGATCTTCTCTCGGGCACATTTTATCAGTTGTTTGGTGCGTTGTGAGCGTGGTCTACCACTTCTTGGACGATCAGTCAAGTCTCCTCTCTCATTAAAACGCTTCACACACTTCCAAACAGTCGATCTCGCTATTGAGAGTCTTTGAAATGACGGAATCTGACTACCCGGCACGGTGTAGAGCAATAATGGCTTCTCTTTTGTCGGACATTTTTGAATTGACTAAATTTTTGTAAAAAATAACACTGCCACGTCATAATGTAGTGTCTCTACTATTGTTCAAATCCTATCACCTACTTAGGAACTTATTTTTGAGAATTATATTAATGTTTGAAAAATTGCTTCCAAACTTACGCCCCACCCTGTATATGGAGTAAATTCTGAAACTCTCATTTTAGATATGAAAGATTGAATTAATTATTTAGTAGGTTATAGTCTATTTATATTATTTGATTGAGATTTTTGTAAATAAATTTAACTAATTTTTTGTATTTTTTAGAATAAATGTGATTAGTTATTTACAATTCTACATATTAGTTACTGACTAGGGTAAGTTCCGAGTTATCGAACAGTTCCACATTTTCGGACACGTATTATAAATATTATAGGCAGCTATTTTATTCATCATTTAACTCTCATTGTAATCATTAGTTTTTCTTATTTACTTTTCTGTAAATGTGGAACCGTCCCATAACTTTATACTTATCCGGCCTATAAATAGGTATGAATTATTTGGTTGTTTTTCCTAATTTTACTAGGTAAGTAGGTACCTAGCTAACTAGTAAACATACAGTATTCTATTTAAGGCTTATAGGAAACAGTATTTAGAAGTGAGCGTAAAACGCATAGGTACCAATACGTACGTAGAACTCCCACTTTGCAAGTACTTGGAGTGTCTGATTACCGAGACGTTTTTCTTGATAGGTACTAGGAATCATACTAGATATAAGTAATTCAGGTTAGATATCTAGGTAAATATTTATATTAGGTATATAATCGACTAGATAAAATACCTAGATATATATTTATATTATATATCGTCTAGTTATCTAATTACGCATTTATATTATATAATCAGCTAGGTAGGTAGGGTCGGGAGGGGCGAATCTCGCGCAGCAGCACACGGGGCGAATCTTGCGCACCATATGTTTAAAGGGCTATGAATGTGCTAGCCCAATAACAAAAATAGTCATAGACCGGCTCAAATATGTAGTAACTCTGTATAAAATTAAAGCAGCTTACAGGCATTTATTCATGGTTGAAATAAATCACATTTAAGACCATATGAAAAGTACCTAGTCGAAAATTCATTTTACCGAATTACCCTAAAAAATAAATTTGTCATAAAAAAATTTCTATCCCAGATAATGACCTGAAGTTTTTATTGCATTATGATCATCGACTTAAGTTGCCTCAGTTAAAATTACAAGGTTCTAGACTTTTAAATTTTTTATTTAGCGGAGTTTTTCCGTGCGCAACTATTCGCACCACCATATTTTGCATGGCGGGGCGAATATTGCGCACTATAGAAATTTATTTTTAGGCCATGAAACAGTTTTTAATGCTTAATATTACTCTCTCTATATATTTGTATTTCTTCACTTTCAACTAAAAACATACACATTCCACATATATTTCAGATAATAGGTCTAAATATGAAATATCATCACTATACATGTTTATCATTTGCTTTTTTATTAAGTATAGTTATATAATCTTATTATTCGGTTCTTTTTAATGAAATCGAAAATATCAGGTCTAAAATGACAAGGTTAAACTTAAACCAGCGTTCAGGGAAACCCAACTCTGATATCATTATGCTTTTAAAAGTTGCAAATCGACATTGCACCATGTTGTGAATAGGAGCTTCATTGAGCTTGTCACTTTTGAGGATTGTCCTAGAAGTGGGAGTACTTGTTCGAATAAAGAAAATGGCTAAGAAGGTTTGTGCAATGTTGAAGACTCGAAGAAATACTTGAAAAAATTCAAAATATAGCTAAATACATGAATGTGATCCAGACTTCAATTAGAACCATCATCACGAAGGATCTTCAGTTGTCTTCCTACAAAATGAGAGAACACTAAGTCCTCACACTTCTTAAAAAGCAAAAGAGACTTGAGAGATTAAAGGTCCTTCTCAGAGAGCTTAAAGCGGACACGACAAGGTATGAAATAGATTTTTTTAACGAGAAACTCTTCATTATTGAAGCCAACCCAATTCAATATTCATGATCAGAAGATATCCAAGATTTCCCTTATCTCGAAAACTTGGGAGTCTCCTCTGATTTTCGTGGAGAACGGCCTAAGATCAATCCTCTTTTAACAGTATTGTGGTTCCAGCTATTGGATTGATGAAAAAAAAATCATTCATTTATCTTCCAACAAGATGGTGAACTTTTTTACTACTTAAACAAGACACATGAGTGGTGATCACGTCAATTGCCAAGATTCTGTCGCAAAGAAATTTGGCGTCTTCAGCGCCATACTACGTTGGTACTATTGACAACGAAACTGATGATTTCATAGAAAAGGACGTAGCAGAGATCTTCTGGCGCAGAACCAGAACCGTTGGTCTTTGAAAAACACCAAAGGAATTAGGTGGGTCAACCTACCTTCTTGTAGACAGACCAAAGAACTCTTCCTCTTTGAAAGAGAATGTCAAAAGCTATTGTTAATAACCCGATTGAAATTTCTTCTTCTCTCCTGGGAACATTTGGTCCTAAAACAGTAAAACAATAATACTTGCCGACGATCTGGTCTTCACCCAGAAACATGACCTCATAATATTGTTGTGGAATGTTCTACCTATTACAAGACTAGGGACACAACTCTGGATGAAATTTTACTACCTTCATAGTATCATTATACTCTCAAATTCTGATACATTTTTATCTTTCTTGAAAGAATTGAAAGACTGGAAGAGTTCAACGACTAACCTTTAGGTCTAGGGGATTCAGTACATATGGACCCTCTCTTGGCCTGGGTATCTTCCCGACCTTATAATGGCAAGTGAATATTCCACGTAACCTAATAAATGTACGAAAAATCCATTTGCTTCTATGTTCTTATTATCGTAATTTGAGAGACATAAAGTGAAAATATCTAAGTGTGACAGTATTTTGAATAACGTTTTAGATATGTATGCTAAATTGGTTATATATGCTATATTTGACATCTAAAAAGAGTTATTACTTTCATAGATTGCGTAAGGTTATCTTTTGGGCGACATATTTTTGTTTGTCATCTTGTTGCTCACATAACTCAAAAAGTCTTCGATCAAATTACTTTGAATTTGGTAAGACGATCGATTGACTAATCTCCAGGAACCATCTGGTAAAATTTTGGGAGTTATTCGGTCAAAGCTCAAGGTCATTTATAACTCAATAATTCAAAAAGTTTTCAATCTATTTGTCTGAAATTTGATGGAACGATTGGTAAATATCTAGGAACGGTTTGGTTAGTTTTTGGAAGCGGTCAGGTTAAAGGTCAAGTTGACTTATAACGCAAAATGTATTCAATCAAAGTAACTGAAATTTGGTCGACGGTTGGTAATTATCCATGCAGGAACTAATTTATTAGATTTTGTGAGCAATCAGGTAAAAATAAAGGTCAAGGTCATTTATAACACAAAAGAATTCAACCAAATTGTCTGAAATTGGGCGGGACAATGCTTCAATATTCAGGAATCATTTGTTTATATTTTGGGAGTGAACAGGTTTAAGGTCAAGGTCATTTGTAAGCGGTGGCAAAAGTATGCGCTCTATGAGTGCCCGTCATCTAGTTATTTATTATATTTATAGTTACATAATAAGTAAATATAATAGTGTCATACTTCAGATAAACTAATATTACAAGCATAAATTAATCCTGAATAGGAAGCAACATTCATGACGTCACACATACATTCTACAAACTTGACGTAAACAGGTCGAAAAAAGTTTGTCTCAAGTTTTGAATTTGAGTCATATGATTGTTTATGCTTTTAAACACATTGGAATTATTTTTATAGTAAGTCTCTAGACACTCAATAGTGCTATTTTTCACTATGGAAAGGAATTAAAGGGTGCGCAGATATTCGCCCCTCTCGCGCGCAAGAATCGCCCCATCAAGGACAATTTCAATTGCGCACTACTTTCGTCAATAACTCACATTATACAAATGCTAATTTTTTGTCCTTTGGATGGTGTATAAAAAACCTTATTGCGGTTCTTTATGTCAAATATTAATCGTCTATCTGCAAAAACTAAGTTGCAAAACCCAAAAGTTTTTAGTGCGCAAGATTCGCCCCTCCCGACCCTACCTAGTACCTCGGTAAGAATTTATATTTTACATCCGATAGGTACCTTGGTAATCACTTTTTTAATCCATGCTTGTATCTAAAATCGCTAAATTGTTAGGTATTAACTATCAACAACAACATGTGATATTTTTCCAATGAATTAATTATGCAGAATCGCGAACACGGACATTTCAGTTTTCTGATCATACTGCTCTCGTCTGGACGCGAACACAGGCAGAAATGAGATTGCCCGTGTTCGCCCGAGCAAAAGTATTTCCAAATTCACGGCATTTGTAGGAGCGTCTGGACGTGGCTTAACGGTTCTCGTTAGCACAACAGCTGATGTTAACTTACACATTATTCTTCAAAATACTTTAGGTATCTGATCATTTTGCTCAATAATTTTCTCATTTTTGGACATTTAACTGATGTAAGAAGATTAATTGATGAATATTTAGGCAACAGATGCAATGTTAATGACTTGAATAAGCGTTTGGTGGAGCGCGTACTAGATGCGTGCACTCTTCCTCGTTTCTCAAACGTCACTGAGCCGTGTGCGAAACTGCGAATGCTCCCTGAACTGTCAGTCTGTCGCTAGGGTGACGTCATGTGTGTGCTGTGACGTCACCACACGACACAGCGGAACAACAACAAGACGCCAAGGAAGCTGTTTTGACTGAAGCGAAGAGAGACAAGGAAGCTCACTTGACTAATTGCTAACAACAAGTTGTTAACACGATGGTCCCGCTTATACGTTGTTGGTTAGCCGTTACACCGCTTCCTTCTACTAGTACTTCCATGCTGCTTTTAAAACTAGATTGAATATCAGCGTGTTTACTGACCTAGTTCTAATTAGTTCGGAACTTATTAATTTAACCTGTATAGTTTCAACTGAATAAATTGAATCTAAGTAAGGTAAATAAAACAACTCGATAACATCTCAAAAAATTACTAATCGCAAAAATATTAAGTACAGGATTACAAGATACAGATTTTGATTCACGCACGGTTTAAAAACATACTATGTTCTATGCACAATATATACTGATTTGCGGAATACTAGGAGTTCGGAACGGAATAGTGCTAGACGCACAGCGAAGAGACTCAGTTACGATAAGAACATGGGTTCCTTCAAATCACTGCCTTTTATCAGCGTTCTTAGAGAAGGAATTGGAGCTTGGAAACAACTCTGCTACAAGTTTTTGTTGGATTTTAAGCCCTTGGTTACAGTTTCCAAAGTAATACTCTGATGAGTTTTTGTTTAGTCTCCGTGATCTTTAATCCAATAAATTTGGTGAATTTATATCCTCTCTCCGACAGTAAAGATAGATAATTGTGCATAGCCAACTTTTATGATAGGTAATGATAGTCAATCCTAAATTAGTCTCCTACTTGTAACATTTGCAATCAAGATACTATTCAGATATTGCAAGATAATCCGTATATAGAATTTAGGTTAAAAGATAAAATGACTCGTACACGTAGTCTCAGAATGCACATATGTTAATATAATATAAGTATAATATTCAAATACAATAATATAATATAATATTCAAATACAATAATAATATTACTATTCATATAGGATTATTATTGGACGGTAGTTAGAGTTTGAATATATATAGTCTAATATTATATAATATATATAATATTTGTTTCATATGATTCAATTTCTAACAAACCTCCACCTCAAAAGTAGTGAAAATCTCAGATTTTTACTCTCAGACATCTAGTGGTTGGTTGCACCACGCTATAGTACCACGCTTTACTACGAGTTACTATACATACTGCGACAAGGTCATTCGTTAGCTAGCTAATTAGTATCATTCATTATTCTTGAAACGTACTATTTAATTTCTAATTTCTGTGTAGGAGTTATGAATGAATGGTATAGGTATATTGTAATAAAATACTGGAAATATAATTCTAGAGATACAAGCTGTTCTTTATATCCTTATTTCCTTAACTATTTTATCACCATGAATAATCCAAGAACACAATACAATTATGATTATAGATTGTTAACCCTCTAGTCTAAAATATGAGTAAATAGGATATATGATTATGCAATAAGGATAGAATATACTTAAAGGTAAGAATAAAAGTCATATGCTATCTAATCACATGTTACAACAATCATTTTTAATCAATTTTATCAACAATGGTATAATTTTACAATGTTTATACTAAGGAGATGGAATTGGTTTGTTTCTGTGCCCTTGCTCATTCATTTGAGGATACTGAATTTAAGCACAATGTCGGATACACTTTCTTATGATATGGAGTATTAGTGGCTACATTTACTACAGAGGGATGTTCCATTTTAGTCTCTGGAGATAACCAGTTACTCCCCCTTTTGCCACCACCTGCGGCTACTTGCCCGTACTATCAGCTACAGATCTCAGATCTCAATGAACTAGCATTGGAGTTTTTACTTCCACTAGACTATCTACAGGACGGACATCTTTCATGCTTTACTAAAACCTTCCTAAATGAAAGTTTTTTAATGAGTCACACAGTGACTTATGGGAGTCTTTTTTATACGCTTCCATATTCCTAATTCAATTGAATTTATCTTGACTTCCCTGTTTCTCTTTCTATTTATAAACCAATTTCGAATTTTTGGTTAGAATATGATTGCTAATAGTATTGAATGAAGGATGACTATTATCGTTACTCCCCCATAAGCTACTATTGAATATGAAGTAACCTGTTCCAAGGAGATATCATAAGTATCGAAATCAAAGGTAAATTTATCATCTTCTGAAGGAAGTTTATCAATTTGATTTTTAATAGACTCATGTAAAGGTTGGGTTTCATTTAAAATGAAGGGAGGCAAGGAAGTAATATCGAAAGTCCTTCCCTTCCCTGATTTACCTACTAGATTTTTTAGGTCAATATCTTGAGTTAACATAGCAGGCCATCTTACTTCATTTGAGGTTAAATCGCATTCTTTAGGGATAAAGGTTAGGCCCTCTGTGGTATCTTTAATGCGAGTCTCAGGACAATCTAATTTAATGGGCGTTGGCTCAGAAACATACAACAATCTATTTTGTTGAGTATTTGTTAAATAGATACCTGTTGGATTACCTAATTTCTTAAAATTACATAACATTAACACATCATCTACATTTCCAATATATCCTGCATATGAACATGAATTATGTTTAAGATTCCAGATGGGAAATATATCATCAATAACATGTAGTTCATCATTAATGAAATTTACAGACTTAGAACTTAAAACTATGTATTCATACTTATTTACTAAAATTACATCGTCTATTTCAGCTATCATTATTGAACCGGAGGAAAGTTTGATTGGATGTGGTACTAACGAATAAACCCTGTACTCTGACAATTCGACCAATGGAATTGTAATAATAAATTTGTTTTGTTGCAGATGTTTTAATTTAAGTAGGGAAATAATTTCGGGAATGTTTTCCCTTGTTACTTTAACAGGGAATTCCAATCCTACATAATATTTTAAGCCTTCCTCAATGACTTTCCTAAATGCATCTAAATTTAGAAGATCGGCATTTAAATAACCAGATCGTAGTAATGTTATACTATTATCGGCAATTCTGAATAAAATGAGCAAGTTAGTTGCTGCTTGTTTTAACTGATTTAAATTCCATTGGACTGTGTATGCAGATTGGGTTTTCTTATTCAATTCAGTCATGCTTTCTAAGATCAATTTTATATTTTGTACACTTAATGTTAAATTCCTAGAAATTATGTCTATACGTTCATTTGTGATTCTTATTTTTGAATTTAATGCTTGAATATTTTTATTTAGAGAATTGATTTCATCAGTGTTATCTTTACCACCAAACAAAGTTCCAATCAATCCGATAGTGCCTACGGCTACTGTACCTAAGAAAACCTGTTGGTCTGGTGATGGTCGAACAACAGAGGGTCGTTCACTTAAATAAGCTTGAGTCAGAATCTGAGCCGGTTTCCCAGCATCTAAGGTCGTAAGGTTCATCCAAATGGGATCAAGAGTGGTCTTCAATTCATCGTAATTATCAGACAATTTTATCAAGGTTTGATTTGGACAGATTAGACTATTCTCTAAGTAATTTAATATTTCTACATAAGTTGCTTCTATTTTATGTAATAAGAAACTTGTTCTCCTGATGAAACCTAGGTCCTTTTCTGCCTTACCTAGTAATTCAGATGAAATTAATGCTGATATAAAGTCGGCAGTTACTTGTAAATTTGAGATAAGTTGATCACATATATTGTCAATAAAATCTAATCTTATAGGAGAAATAAGATAAGCTCCCATCACTCTTGCTTGTCCCGACCATGCTATTTTAACTATTGGAGAACTACTTTCCTTTTCTAATAGCGCCGTTACTTTAAGTAGCGCTGCAGCTATCAGAAAAATGCGGACAGTGTTCATTTTCTCCTGAGGAAAAAAATAATAGTTCCTCTTAATTAATTACCATAATTTTAGCTTCTAATCTAACATCTATTTTACAAAATTCCTAACAATCCCATATTATTTTTATTAATTCTAACAATGTTAGTTTCAATAGTAATAATAACTTGTTAGTATACTAAAATTAATTAATTCCACATGCATCTCCTTTTTTTTTGTTAATTCCTTGGCCTAAGGTTATATCTCCTTTGACCAGTTGTTATTTCACGTGATTTAGCGTTAGTCACGGTATTAGTGTTATTAGAATTAGTGTTATTATCCACCTCCACACCTGTGGTGTCTTTCCCTGTTAATGGTTCATCCGTGGTAACACCCGCTTGACCTTGGAGAGTAGTTCCGTTGGCTGCGGGATCCTGACCTGTGGAAGTTTTACCTGTGGGAACTTGTAACCCTAAGATTAGTTTATCAGGATGAACTACATAAGTTTCCTTGGTGACTTTGTCCTTGATATTGTATGCACGTCCTCCCGCCTTTGTGACTACAAATGGACCCGAGATGGGGAATTCTAGTTTTCCCTGTTGCTTATATTTTCTCAGGTTAGCGAAAACTCGATCGCCAACTTCTATGGTCTTATCCCTTCTATTTCGATTTGTCCGATTCGTATATTCATCCTGCGCATTCGATAGATATTGACGGCAATATTTTCGGACTTGGGATACTTTATTCAAGTGCATAGACAGATAATCTTCCCCATAATTGAATTTAGGAGACTTGAAAGCTACAGTGAAACTATCGTATCCATACAGCGCAAAAAAATGGGGTTTCTCCCAACACGTTATTATAAGTGTTATTCACCGTTAACTGTAACGTTGGTAAAAAGAGATCCCAATCATTCCTGGCAGCATCTTCGACGTAAATTCTAATCAACTTATTTAATTCACGATTTATACGCTCAGATAGTCCTTGCGAACTGGGTTGATAAACAACTATCTCTGCCTTTTTTATCCCATAGAACCGTAAGAATTTCCTTAGTTCGTCACTTCGAAATTCTTGGGCATTACCGGTCAGCAGTGTCTCGAAGGTTCCGTAATGAGATATGAAATTTCTCAGGGCTGCTATTACAGCACTACTGTCCTTAGAGGCTAAGGAGTAAAATACAGAGTATCTCGTAGTAAAATCCCTAAAAACTAGAACATACCTTTTCCCAAATTCCGTGATGGGAAGTGGACCCAGGATATCTGAACTGAGTGCAGTGAAAGGTCTCGGAGGAATAGGATATTTAGCTATGGGAATTGGTTGGGCTATTCCCTTTGCTCTAATGCACTTAGTACAATTTTTTGCCTTATTCTCAATGAACTCCCTTTCCTTATAATTATAGAAGTTCCTCTTGAACAACCTTAATGTTCTGGGAGCACTCTTGTGACCGGCTGTTATTTTATCATGGACAAGTCCAAACGCCTTTTCCATGAGGGAGTCTGGTATATATGGAACCAGAACTTCTTCCTCTGAATTCCCACGTTTCAATTTTCTATAAACGTAGATAATTTTATTCATTATCTTGAAATTTGATAATTTCTGGGTTGACTCTTCGAGACCATTTTTCATAGTTTCTCGCAAGTCACTACACCTTTCATCCTTTTTCTGATGTTCTCTCAATTCCTAAGGAGGTCGTTGGAATCCTGGTTGAGGTGCCCTGTTCTTGTCCATCCTCTTCGGTCTCACTGTCACTGGATTCTTCATCATTTGATATGTTCGGTGGTGGATCAACAGAGTCAGTTTCACTTATCCTTATATTTTCACTTATGATGTTCTGGGCGTATATTCCTTCCTTCTCCCGATGGGTACCGGACATAAAATCTTCTACGGCGGCTCGGGCCTCTGCTTCTAATTGTGAGATAGAACGGAGTGGTTCCTGGGGTTGTATGTTGAATTTCATTATAGAATGAGCGGCACAGGTGAAATCGGTCTTTTCATGCTGAGGATAACTGATCAGTAGTTCCTCTTTCAGACTAGCATAAGTTATATTGAAACCGGCGAACCCGTTCACCACTTGTATGGCGTCGCCAACGTGTTTAACTACTTGGTTAAATAATAATTGGACCTTTTGGTGATCATCTGTAATATTCCTACATTGGAATTGGATCTCGAGGCTCCTGAGGAACGTACGGACATCAATGTCCGACGTTCCTTGAGGATCCTCACCCTTCCTTAGATTTCCCCGGAAACGGGGCAAAGGGTCGAGAATTAAGAGGTTTTGTTCCGTTCCTGTTAAAGCCATTTTTTTTTCTCCTGTTATGATATCCTAGTAAAATTAATTTATGGGAAAAGTAATAACCAGCACAAGTACCTTTAGTAATATACACGCGATACACAATATTTAATACACAACATGCAATAATACAAGTTCAAGAGTATTAGTAACACAACATAACCATGCAATAATTTAGGTATTTTATGTTGTTAGTGGTAATACCCCTAAATTATGATTTACAACAAATTGGTAAAATATTATATAACTTATAAAATCAGTTTGACTTTAAATTTTTTATTCTATAATATTAACTTCAATTTTTACTACTCAATACTTCAATAGAACAGATGACGTTCTGCTATTATTCGTTCTTACTTAACCCTTTATACTAGTGATTAAGCTTACGTAGAATTTCTCGTAGATCTCAGACGGGTTATGTAACTTCCTAAGTGATGACAAAGACAATATAAGATAGACGCTCAACTCCATGTTATAAAATACAGAGTATGTTTGCACTGACGTCATCAATCTGACCCAACATTCTAGCCAATCAGCGTTAAGATATACCTTCAACTTAGTGTCGTCCAAGACAATATCCTACCTTTATAGGTTTATACCACAGTACATAGAATATAGTACATATATGTATTCTATATACTGTGGTTTATACTCGATTGGTATACCTAGTTATGACTATTCTCCGAATAGAAGGTAGATTATATTCAAAATACTAAATTGAACCACATATGCGATCCTGTAAACTTAATTAATAATAAAGTAATTAGTTCTCTGATCCCTAATCAGTAGAGAATATTTATATTTCTAATGACTTCACACGTTAAAACTAAAGATTATCCTTCTGTGAACTTCAAGGGGGTGAGGGGGGGGGGCGGTGGTCGTACGGTTATTATTGTTTGGTGTGACGTATGCTACTGATTGGTTGTTATTATTTTTGCATGTGCCCTATCAAGTTGAGCGTCTATCTTATATGGTCTTTGGTGATGATGTGTATGCGTTGTGACGCAATATGTCTTATGTGAAGTGCTGGCTGCCCGTAAGGTCACTGACCCTAGACACCGGTATGGAATACCAGTTCTTCAGCTGCACTGGGAAGTAGGTCTCCACTAGCCGGAGGCTACTGCTGCTACTACTGCACTGCAACAGGTCAAGTTTGAAGGTACAGGATAGTTGTGTGGGATAACACAGAGGAGGGGTACGGTCAAGAGCCCCCCCGGTCACGAGCCCCCCCGGTCATGAGACCCCCTAGGTCATAAGCCCCCCCGGTCACGAGCCCCCCCTCCATGTTTTTTTAATCCTTATTTACCTAGTTAAACAAATGAAGAACTACTTAGATAGAAATAACTGAGAGTTATTTATATGTCTAATAAGTAATGAACTACAAAAGTGTCAATAAG